>OZ018317.1:94801575-95359075 GCA_963969495.1 Ceratothoa steindachneri | reverse complement strand
TACCAGCCCTTCGGGCTCTTCGCCTTTATTATTATTATTATTATTATTATTATTATTATCATTATTATTATTATTATTATACAAATACAGAAGTTTCGAATGGAAAGGACAAGCTTACAAGACCAAGACCAATAAAAGAAAAAAATACAAATTCAGAAAAGAAGAAAAAACCATATTAAAAATATTAAAAAACAAAGTCATTGATTACACCTGTAATATCAGATGCTGATACACATTCTTCTGGCAGTTTATTCCATTTCTTACAAATATTAGGAATGAAAGAGTGAGTAAATTGAGTTGTATTACATCTAACAACAGAAAAGGCTTTGCTGTTCCTCTTAATAATGTTAATAAACTTGAGGTATGAATCGAGCTACTGTAAAAAGCTCAGGCAGACCAGGATGGAGAGGATGTTCATTATTATTTAAAATCTTCAATAAAAAAATAATGACCCGAACAATCTACGTTTCTTTGGGTCAATATTTAGATTGAGCAACATACTTAATATTATTGATTGCTCCATTGAGCAATCTAAGATGGCAATCTGCAGCCGACATCTAGAGAGGAGAACAATATTCAAATTTAGGAAAAATAAAAATAAAAGCAGAGAAGGAACGTAAAACTGCATCATTATTACCAACAGTTTTTCTGCATTTTTTAAGTTGACCAGTCTTCTGAGCAATGGAGGAAGAAACTAAACGAAGATGAGTTTCAAAAGTAAGCTGGCTGTCTAAAACAACACCGAGCAACTTACTATTATCAGAAGAATCCAGATAAATATTATCAAGCAATCAAGACGGATTGCTTGATTTGAAGTTCTACTGCGACAAAAAATAATTGAGTGTGATTTTCCAGCATTCAAAACCAAGCCCCAACGAGTACACCGACTAGAGATTTTTACCAAATCTCTATTTATAGAATTTACAACCTCAACTCGATGTCTTAGTGATGGAATAAATGAGTACAATGATACATCTTCAGCATAGGCCATCATTTATTCTCTAAGTTTCGCCACATATCAGCAGTATATAAAGTAAATAAAATAGCTCCAAGTACGAGTACACTACCTAGCGGAACACCAAAGACCACATCAACCATAAAACTACATTTTCCATCAACAGTCACAAATTACTTACGATTAGATAAAAATTCATTTAAAATAGAATAAAAAGGGCCACCTATGCCCATTAATTTAAGTTTATATAACAAAGCTTTATGATTGACTCTATCAAAGGCAGAACTAAAGTCTAGTGATACCTGCCTGGCTTCAGACCCTGCATCAAGGTTAGATTGCAACTGGTATACGAAATAAGACAAGGCATCACAAGTCCCTACACCCTTTCTAAATCCAAATTGAGTAGAAGGTAATAAAGATTCTTTTATAATAAAGTTATTAAGACGTCTAGCCAATAATTTCTCTAAAGTCTGGGATTTAACAGGAGTTATTGAGATAGGCCTATATTCAGATGGTAAGTGCGAAGCTGAGGCTCCTTTCGGAATAGCGGTTACATTGGCAACTCTCCAATAAAGCCGGAATTTACCGGCACGAATAAGATGTCTTAATAGGATTGCAAGTTTTGGGGCCAATATTGCCGCATTGTTCTTGAAAAATATAGGAAATATGCTAGGTGGATCCGTATCACCATAAGCATCCAAGTCTAACATATAGACTTTTAGTTCTGATGATTTAAAGGCAAACTTAGACAAAATTGGAGTAGGAAAGCAAGTATGAGGGAGTTCAAGATCCCGGTGACATTGCGTCCTTTGATATTTGATGGAGCGCTTGCCTGCGCCCTATTGCAACGACTGCGTCGTCCCCCAGACTGTTCGGCACATTCTTGTCGAATGTCCCAGTCTGGGTGATCTTCGCGCACGACACCTGTCTCGGTACCGGGATGGGCGGGGTCGCTACCGCCTGTCCCTTGTACTCGGGATGAGTGCGTGCACATCGACTGGTGGACTTGTTGACTTTTGGGGGGAGGCCGGCCTTCTCCCTATTATTTAAGAAGGGTTTGTTTTTTATGTTGTTTTTTGCATTTTTTTTCCTTTAGGTTGCACGCTCCTGCGCCGGGGGGACCTCTCCCCGACGCAGGAGCTTGCTCCCTTCTCCCCATTTGGGGTGTTTTTTTTCGTTTCTTTAATTTTATTTTAAAGTAGCCTAGAACTAGGCTAGTTTTAATACGGCGACTAATGCCCATGTAGGCAGTCGCCAGATGAGCTCTTAAAATTTTTTTTTAAAAAAGCTGCGTCCTTTGAAAGATAGATGAAAGAATATCAGCTTTCTCTATCAAGGCATATATAAGAACCCCCTTCTCATTACGAAGAGGTGGAAGAGATGTATCTTCTCCATAGATGAAGGATTTTTCAGTGGACAGCCATTTATGTGGTTGAGTGATGCCAGTTAAGTTATCATAGATATGTTCATTGAACTCTGCTTGGGATGCATCATATATACCTCAAGCTTCAGATCTTAATTGTAAATAATTCTGCCAATTATCAGTTATTTTGTTTCTAGGCCACTGATGATAAGCAGCTTGCTTACGATTAAAAGCATCTCGACAAGCATAATTAAACCAAACTTTATCGTGTGACCTCTTTTTAATTATTTTTGAAGGGATTCTCCTTGATATAATTTGCACAAGAGTATCACTTAATGTAATATCAAGATCATTCAAATCATTGGCTATATTATCCTAGTTAGCACGGGACTTAAGATAAATTCTTCTTGAGGTAGTAAACTTAGAAACATTAAAATCGGTCATTAAATTGAATGATCTGAAAGACCAATTGGTGGCAAAATATTCACCTCAACAACATCTGGCATATCAGAAAGTAATAAATCCAAACAATTGCCTGTGAACATGGAGGGCCAGGGTTTAACTTAATGTCACCACATAATAACAAAAGAATAAATGAATGAATTAAATAACTTAGATTATTAAAATTTAAAAAGTTAGCAAGGCTAAAGTTAAAGTAGTAATCAAACAAATATTTAAAAAACAAGAACAAGCAAATTTGAGAATTAGAAAAACCATACTACATAGATATAAGACCCGGAATTAAACGGTCAACTTGGTGGAGCCGGTACACCAAGTAAGGCACTTATGGTTTAGGTAGCGCCCTAATTTGCCTAAACAGCGAATCCGACGGTAACGATGGGAGAAACTCACTAGGACAAGTACCACATGTCAGCCCCTCTGCACACCTTGAGAAGAAAGAAGAGAAGAGGTAAATTGGAGCGTAACCTCCAATGCTAAAAAAATGGGAGTTGTGGAATGTCAGGCACATGATTATGGCACCAACTCTAAATATCATTTCAGGGGTGGCGTTGACAGCACATTTGCTGTTCTTCTGCCTTAAAGGCTACCCAAAGTCCTATTAAGAATGAAACTCATACGCTCAATCAAGGTAATTAACCGATGGTGTGCTAATGAGATTTTAGGGGAAATTTCCTTCAACTCAGGATCACGTACCCTCCCAAAAAGACTCATCCGCCAAGAAGTTGTTGGTCTTCTAGAACTGCTGAGATATGCCGCCTTCGGCCTATGTGATCTTTCAAATCGATTGTGATCATTTCTATTCCCCTCACCCCCATGTTCCCCAACCTCTCATCTCCCTCTTCCTCTACCCCTATCACATCACCTACACCTCACTCTACCTTATTCCATGTAGCAGAATGAGGTCAAAGGTCGGCCACGTGCCCTTCTGTACCAACGTGGATCCTGAGGTCACCGCATCGAACTGTAAAAGCATGGCTGATCCTGGGTAAGGATGCAGCTTACGCCGTTATCACACGCCCCAGCTGAATTTGCCGAGGGAACGATTTCATCGTCTCTCATGGCCACCTCTCAGAAAACATTCTGGTCGTTGGTCTGAAGATCGAAGTCCTTTGGACATTCCCAGCCAAAATTATCATTATTCTCCCATCCCCCGAAGGAGTCGCTGACTTTTTCCAAAAATCGCACGCTCGTCTGGAGAGCCGTCACAGTCACCTCACCAGGCGCTTATATAATCCTTCGACTCAGTTTAGTGAGCAGCACTTTTAGACTTCCCACCTACTCCAGCGAACGAGCTGGAGGATGCTCGCCCCGCACCCAGGGACGATTTTGATTCAAGTCGAAGGCTAAATCGATCCGTGAACTCTGCCATAGTCAATCGGCAAGAATCCCCATCCGTGAATTTGCCATAGTCAATCGGCAAGTATCGACTTCAGTGAACTCTGCCATAGTCAATCGGCAAGTATGAGGGGCGGTTAATAAGTTTTGCAATTTGGATATAAGGAAACGAAATATAAGGAAAAGTGTTTTATTAGTTTTCAATATAACTACCTTCGACTTCAATGCACTTGCGCCACTTGTCCCTGAGGCTTCGAATTCCCGACAACCAGAAATCTTCCGACTGCTGTTCAATCCACTCCTGAACGGCGAGCTGGACATCTTCATCGTCCCCAAACCAGCGTCCGCGCAATGCAGCCTTGAGCTGGCAAAATAAAATGTAGTCACTAGGGGCCAGATCTGGACTGTAAGGGGGATGGTTGAGCTCTACGAATCCGCACTCGCGCAGGGTAGCTTGTGCAACTCTGGCCTTGTGGACTTTGACGACGTTGAAGTCAATCATGGGGCGTAAGATTTCTAGGGCCCAACGGGCAGAGACCTTGGTCATGGCCAAATTGTCGTGGAAGATGTTGATAACACTTCCATGTGATATTCCAAGTTTTCGCTCGATTTCTTCGACCTTCACCCTTCGATTTTCGAAGATCATCCTCTCCACACAGGCCAAATTGTCCTCGTTGGTCACGTTTGACGGGCGTCCTGGACAGGGGTCATCTTCAAGGGATTCACGACCATGGCGGAACTCCATATTCCAGCGAGCAATGGTTGCATATGAAGGGGCGGTGTCGGTGGACACTGCAACCATGCGTTCATGGATCTCTTTTGCATTCTTGCCTTCCTTGGTTAAAATTTTATCACTGTGCGGTGCTTAACCTTCTCCATTGTTGAAAAATTTGTGACTAACGATCTTCGATCAGCTACTGCTTCTTAAATAGACGAGAGAGGAGCGTGCGGATGCAGGTCCTGACTTGTCGGTGGACACTGCAACCATGCGTTTATGGATCTCTTTTGCATTCTTGCCTTCCTTGGTTAAAATTTGATCACTGCGCGGTGCTAAACCTTCTCTATTGTTGAAAAATTTGTGACTGACGATCTTTGATCAGCTATTTCTTCTTAAATAGACGAGAGAGGAGCGTGCGGCTGCAGGTCCTGACTTGTCATAACTTGTTTTAACACCGCTACAAACATCCATCCCCATTCCTCTGTTTTGCCCTTCCGATTCGCAAAACTTATTGACCGATCCTCGTAACTGACGAGGATTCCCAACTCCAAAGGCTCTACATGTTCTCCCTAATCTGAAGCAAAAGGGAAAGTGACTTCTTCCGTCGCATTCGTCATACCTCTATTGGACCCTTGTCGGCAACGAACAAGTAAGAAATTGTAACCGCTGCCGCCAGCAGATTGATCTTGAATAGGGCTTAATTCATTGCTCTATTATTTACGTGAGCGCCCTTGTTTAAAAATCACCCTTTAAATCATCAAACTGAATCTGACCTCTTTAAGCCCTTCATTAACCTACCTGTATATCGTCTGGATCTTTAACCCCCTATGCGTGACCATTCCCTTTAAACCCAATACTTTAGTAAATATATATATATCATTTTTGTTGTTAGTAAAGATATATTTTTGTCATTGTCTTTCTTTTGCAACCCCAACGCATAACAGCTACCTGTTAATCTTTGCCAACTTGCACTCTGAAATATTTGTTTTAAAAGCACCCCACAAAGTTAAAAATATACCATACACACTGGACTCATAACAATTTCCCCTTTCACTAACGGTCTTCAACTAACTTCGGCTCAAAGCCTCAAAGTACGTACGCATATATGTATATATATATATATATATATATATATATATATATATATATATATATATATATATATATATGTATATATATATATAGATGTAGAGAGAGAGAGAGTCTGGCCATTCCATGACATTCCCTCACCTATCCCCATTCCTTCTCCCCTTCCTCCTGCTTATCTTCCCTAATTAATTTATTTCTTCTCAATGAGGGTAGTTTTGGTAAGAGGCGAGCTCATTCATAAATTATGCTGTAATAAAATTAAAAATTATAAAAAAATAACGTTCTAAATCCTACACTTTGCCTACTCTCTCCGTCTCGACCCCCTGCCTACACCACTCTCCCTCCCTCCATTTCCCCCTCTCACCCACTCTCTCCTCCCCGTATCTCCCCTTCTCCTCTCTCCCCACTACCCCTTCCTCCTCTCCCTCTTTCTCTCTCTCGGAAGTAGAGGGAGAGGTGACACCCCCTTGTCGCGGGAAGAGAGCTTGTGTTTACCTTTGACTTTTTGAGCTATATCGGCGCGAGTACCTCTCTTCTGGGTACCCCTGGTAGGGCTTCCCGTGTCGATTTAGTTGGAAACGAGGTTCCAGACTAAGTGCGTCCTTCCTTCCTTTTTCTACTCCATACTTCTCTCTTTTCACTTTTATCCTATCTCTTCCACTTATACAAAAAGAACCCCTACTTATATCTTCTCACCCTTACCCTTTTTAACCCTTTTCTACATATAAGGACCTGTCAGTTACCTCATGCGCCAGAAGAGAGGCTTTGGAACCTCTATAAACAACGCCTAGAGGTGTCCTAGGCGTTGGAGCACGATGAATGGGATCAAGGTAGTGCCTCGTTGACCCCTTCCCTGGCGCGTAATTATTGACCATTCCCAGTGACTGTTGACGGGTGCCTCTGGTAGCATCGGTCCGAGGTGACGGCCCTTTGTTCCCTGGTCGGTTGCCAGGCCAATAAAAAGCCTTGAGTCGAGTCTCTTGGTGTGGCGGGATATCCATTGAACGCTACTCCGAGATCCTGGCCGTCGTGAAGGGAACTAGTAGGAGTTTAGTACGGGGCATGCTCCGTTGTTCACCTGGTGAGAAATCGATGGCCCTTTCGGGGACCGTCAGTGCTGCGCTTGGTTGGGAGCCACGGAACGCCGAGGTTCGACGACTTGGTCAGATAAACAGCAGCACATGGAGCGTGCCTTCTAAAATATCCGAAACCTCTCCGATGGATAGGCGGGAGCGACTCACGTGAGGCGAACCTACCACCCCCGCGCTTTTTTATTGAGTGGTCACAAAGTATTCAGAGATATAAAGTTTTCAGCATGACTGGAAAGAAAGAACCTGGTGCGCTAATATTTTTCATGATCGACATGCCGAAAGGACAAGTGGTACGTAGCTTTTCCGGAGGGGTGTTTCTCAAAATGCCACCCTGGAAGTATCTGCCCGGACTATGTCCTAAGGGCAGAACTTCAGGAGCTTAAGGAACTGTTCAAATCTTCTGAGGAAAAATCACGACGGCTGGAAGAAAAAGTGAAAATCCTCAGATCTGAGCATGTGACTCAAATCCGTCGTCTCAAAGCCATCATTGCAGAGATGACAGCAACCAAGGTAGAGCAATAGCAACAAGAAACTCCCAACGACGCAGATGGCTCCTCTGTTGAGCCCTCAAGCACCGCGTCAATAGAGACAGGTTATCCATCCGACGTCCCAGAGCCAGCTGCTGCTGGGGTTACTCAAGGCGTCAAAAAGAAGAGAAAGAAGAGTAAGAAAGGAAAAACAGTAGATAAATCAGAAGAGAAAGTAGAAATGGAAGAAAAACAAAGAAGAAAACGATGAAGAAAAAAAACAAAAGAGTCGGGAAGAAAGAGGAATCGAAAGAGCCCATACTAAAAGGGAAGCCTCTGTCCTCTGAACCCAAATGCGCGAGGGTCATCGTGATCGGTGACTCCAAAGCTCGGGATCTACAACCCTTGCTAACGCCTCCCCTTTGCACCAGTGTGAAGGTAAGCTGCCTTACAGGAACCAGGAAGGAAGAACGTAGAAATAAGGGTGGAGGCTGAGAAATCTCAGATCTCTGAGAACTCAGTAGTTGCCCTCATGGCAAGTGGCAACGATCCCGACCTACGAGGAGGTAAAGTAGGCGCCAGCGGGAAGATTCTGACCACGGTTATGGGAGGAGTTGACGAATGTGGGCTAAAAACCCGCAGACGTGTCGTGGTCGGGATACTCCCAAGACGAGGGCAATCCCGCAATGCTCACGCGAGGAACGTCTCCGTAAACCAACGCCTTGGAGATCTTTGTACGGCGGAAGGAGTATTTTTTGTAAACCCCTATCGCACCTTTTACGGGGGAAATGACCTGTACAAAAGGGACGGAGTGCATCTTTCCTTTAAGGGAAAGCTCTACTCGCGAACATGATCCAGGATGTTGTGGAGCGGAACCAAAGAAGTGTCAGGCCCCGAGTAAAGGAGGACGTACGCCAGTACACCCGTGTCACTCAAGAAACGACCTTTTCTGAGGTCACAAAGAAGGATGTGACCCCGCCACAGAGAAACAAAGCGGGAAATGAAAGAGCGTAGGGAGTCCTACAGTCGGGGACTTCCTAAAGGTTCTTCTGCTTATTGCGAGGCCTATCAGAAACAAGTATCTAGAACTTCGTGGCCTCGTAGCAACAGTAGAACCTGAGATGGTGGCCATAACGGAGTCGTGGATAAAAACCTCAAGCCGAAATTTTGAAGGTGAATTCACGATTCCCGGTTACGAACTCTTCCTGAAAGATAGGTCAGGCAGAGACGGTGGCGGTGTGATGTTGTATGCCAAGGATACTCTAAAATCGACGTATTGCAACATCGTATCCGACCATGAACTACTAGGTGTTGACCTAGAGATAGGTCCTGCCAGATACAGGACCCTAGTTCTTTACAGAACCCCTGCTCTTAGAGCAGGACAAGAGTATGTACCAGCTTTTGGGAAAACTTGTAAAAGAGAGAGTGTGTATCGTCATGGGATATTTCAACACACAAGTTGACTGAAAAACGAGAGAACCCTGTGGTGAGAACGCACTACTCTTAGGGTTCGCGAACAACGGGTTCCTGACTCAATGGGTGAGAGAGCCAACGAGAGAAGACAATATCCTTGACTTGGTTTTCACCTCTGAGGATGACATCATTGAGGCCCTTTCTGTTGGCGAAGAGCTCGGTGGCAGTGACTACCGACTAATTAGATTTGTCGTCAAAGTCCCGAAGGCAGCGCCTGCAACTAGTAAATCGAGGAAACTCGATTTTAAAGGAGCAGACTTTGCAGGTCTTCGTGCTGAACTGACTGACGGTTGGCTAGAAGTGTGCGATGCTGCTGAAGACTCGTGCAACAGTTTCAAAACCACATTCATGAGTCTTCAATCGCGTTTTATCCCTCTGAAATGTCCCCGTCGGTCTTCTGTTCAACCAAAGTGGTTTAATCGAGAAATCGGCCAACTGCTTAGGGAGAAGAGAACTGTGTACCGGCAATCGAAGATCTCGGGTGACTTTAACGAATACCGGAGGCTAGCCAGGAGAGTGAAATCCAGCATAAGGGCGGCTAAGCGGTCTGAAGAACTCCGAGTGGCGAGACTCTGTAAAGAGAATCCCAAGGAGTTCTTTGGATACGTAAGCAGCCGTAAACCAATTCGTCTAACGATTGGCCCTTTGAGGAATGAGGAGGGGACATTAAAGCATTCAGCTGCAGAAAATGCTAACCTCCTCAACGACTACTTCTCTTCAGTGTTTACTGAAGAGTGTGGTCCCATCCCCCATCCAATGCATTCCTACTCGGGGGAAAAGCTTGAGTATATGGACTTCACCGAAGGAGAAATAGAAAAGAGGATCACTGACCTAAGGACGAATAAGTCACCTGGCCCGGATGGGTTTCTAACTAAAGTGTTCAAAGAAGTGCGCGATCAAGTGTCACGACACCTGAGCGCAATCTTCAACATGTCATTCCGGACCGAATGCGTTCCTAGAGACTGGCGTGAAGTGGAGGTGACTTATATCGAACTACCGACGTATCAGTCTGACTTCGATAGTCGATAAACCCATAGAGAGCATCATGGTGGTCAAAATTACGTCGTATTTAGAGTCAAACCTGCTACTGAGGAGTTCCCAGCATGGCTTTCGAAGGCAACGGTCATGCCTGACGAACCTTGTGGAATTATTCCACTTCGTCTTCAGTGAGCAGGATCGGGAAAGGCAGTAGATGTGGTGTACATAGACCTCCAGAAAGCCTTTAAAAGGTACCACACCGCCGCTTTCTCCGGAAAGTGCGAGCGCTGGGCATATACGGAAAAGTAGCCGGCTGGATAGAGAACTGACTAAGTGGCAGACGGCAACGGGTGGTGCTGAATGGACAGTCTTCTGATTGGGTGCCCGTTACTAGCAGGGTGCCTCAAGGTTCTGTCCTGGGATCAATACGATTCATCATCTACGTCAACGACATGGACGGTGACATGGTTGCCAAGATTTCCAAATTTGCCGACGATACCAAGCTTGGTATGAACGTTGCAAGGGATGGAAATACTGCCCACCCGCAGGAAGATCTTGGGAAGATTGGGGAGTGGTCGGACACGTGGCAAATGCCTTTTAACGTGAACCAATGCAAATTGATTCATATCGGCCAACGAAACAACCAATTTCAGTATATCCTTAAGCGCACTGCTATTAAATCCACCGACACTTAGAAGGACTTGGGTATAACTAGTGAGCTCAAGTTCTCAAAAGAGTGCATTGGGGCGGAGAAAAAGGCCCAAAGGATACTAGGCTACATAAAGCGCCAGTTTGGATATCGGAACAAGGAGATTGTACTGTATTTATACAACTCACTTGTCTGACCGTACCTGTAGTATGTCATACAATTTTGAATTCCTTCATTTCTAAAGGACATCGCGAGATTGGAACACGTGCAAGCCAGGGCAACTAAACTGATTCCCTCAATCAGAAATAAAAGTTATAAAGATAGATTAAGGGAATTAGATCTGTTCTCGTTGGAAACCTGGAGACTGCGTGGTCAGCTCATCGAAGTATTCAAAATACTTCAAGGGTTCGACAATGCTAACTCCAGGGATATTTTCACACTTGTTGAGAGCAGAACAAGAAACAATGGCTCTAAACTTGAATTGAAGCGTTACAACCGCGATCTGTGTGCAAAAACTTTTATCTACAGTATCTGCGGTAGTTGGAACGCACTTCCAGGGGAAGTTGTCAACAGTAAATTTGTTGACTAGTTCAAGTCAAGACTAGACAGGGTCTTGAAAAGTGGCCGTTTAAGGACGTAAAGCTTTTGAGGAGAGATGTGCCCGCACGACTGCTAGTCCAAAGGTACCCTCTTTGAATGGACCGTAAGGTGTTCTAGGGTACTTTCTTTCCTTGTTACTCCTTGCTACCCATAAGAGTTGAGAAGTTCAGGGTAGAGGAGATAGTTAGATAGAGATGGAAGGGTAGATATAGGTGTAAATAGTGTGGAGATGGGAAGGGGAGGGGATGCAAGGGATGAGGAGTGAGAGATTCAGAGGAGGGAGAGAGAGGGGGGAAGTGTGGGAGAGAGAGGGGGGAAGTGAAGGAGAGGGGGAGAGAGAAGGGAGAGAGAAAGAGGGAGGAGAGAAAGGGGGAGTGAGAGGGGAGAGAGAGAGAGGGAAAGGGAGAGGGGAGGTAGAGTGGGGGAAGAGAGAGAGAGATATAGGGGGTAAAGAATTCACTCACTAGAAATTCCTAACCCTTTACATATCCACTTAATTTTTTTTTTTTTAAATCACGTTTTAAAAATATAGGGGTATGGAGGATTGTATATATATATATATATATATATATATATATATATATATATATATATATATATATATATATCTCAAAGTAGCCTGAGAGAATGAAGAAAATGAATCCATTAAACCACATTGAAAGAGAAAACGGAATAATATTTCCTTGCAGTAATATTTTTATTACCTTCGATTCGAACCAGACACACTGAGGCAGCGAGCACCGCTTTGATCACAGTTAAAAGTATGCCGTTAGTACACTACGCTACGCAGAGAACCCAAAAATTCTCTGAATAGAATAGCTTTTAAGTAATTTTTTTGACTTTAAATAAATAGAATCATTGAAGATGTTCCGATGTGTGGAACGAAACGTCTGACAGAGTTAAATAAATATCCTTTTCCATCTACTTCGTGCTGAGATTAAGATTTTCACGAACCAACACAATTCTCATATATATACATATATATATATATATATATATATATATATATATATATATATATATATATATATATATATATATATACACATATATATATATATATATTTCGGCCGTTGCCGTCCTCAACAGAGACCAACTTCAGCGACTTAAGCATCTAATATATGAATATGAAACAGATAAAAGTTCTAAAAAAAAATTCCTTTAAATGACAAGAAGGAAAAGTATTCAAATTAATGAAGATGAAGTTCGTGAACAAATTAAAAACCACTTAAAATATATAAATATCTCTACGTTTTGGTATTCACCCCTCATGAGGAGATATCGTAAACAAAGAAACTATAATGTAAATAATAGATTAATATTATAAAACAGAAGAATAAAGTGAATTGTAAGAGACGGAAGGTCGCGGGTTTTAGAGGTGGTCGGTCGAAATTTGAAAGAGAAATAAATTTATAACACAAGACAAATATCGACATAATCTCAGCTGATAGTCAACCAGAAGACAAGTAAATACGAGTACATCATTTGAGGTGTGGTTGAGGGTCCTTATAATTACTCTGGCAAAATTGACGTAGAAGGGTAATGATCATTAAGGTGGTTAGCACCTTAGAAAACCAGACTGAGGAAACAGTGACAGAGGTAAAATATTATAAATGGAGAAAATGTCAGATTTAGGTATGGAACGCAGATCCCATAAAAAAGCACAATAGTTTCTTCTTCGCTCATTCGTGGGTCACGTTAATTACTGTATATCGTGTGAGTCAAAATGAACGCCCTGATTTTTGGTTATTGAATTGGCTGGCCTCTGCTTCTTGTTAAGTTCCCACACTCAGAAATGATATGAAATGAGTATCTCATCATTTGGAGGCAATAATTGCTTCAATATATCGAAAATTGACACATGCAGCCTTTTTGACCGCGGTTGATGGATTTATATTATTTTTGAAGCAACGCATGTTACAGTTTCTACAGTAACACTGAAAGTAGCTTTCTATCACTTAAAAAATCATAGGTGTTTGATAATGTTAGGATCAACAATAATGAAGGACAATCAATGTGTTCCACATCACTATCCTCTACGTTTGGCCAGTCTTTAATCATTTTAGTGGGATGGATCGATGCATTATCATCTTGGAAGATCACTACTAGATTATTGCTAATATTATTACATCCGAATGTATAGGTATTATTTATATATAATAGCGAGTAGAATGGTTAGGGTGTTTAAAAAAAATAAATTGTTTTGCTTCTCACAAGATTTGGGAGTCCATTTAAAATTGTAAATGTTATCCTGTAAATCCTGCATCTAAAGAAAACAGATTCGAACCGTAACTAAAATAATTAGTTTTGCCGTTGAATAATAATAATAATAATAATATATATAAAGGGTATTCCAATAACTTTGACTGATTTTAAATGTGAGTTAAGTTTGAGCGTCTAGTGATTTTTTTCTTTTTTTTCAGATTTAACAACTTCAGTTTTTGGCAATTTCAACCATGGAAAGATTAACAATCGAACAACGTGTTAAAGTTATCGAAGCCTATTACGAAAATGGACTTTCAAACAGAAACGCACTTCGGGCACTTCGCGATTTTTTTGGTCAACATAATCGACCAACCAAGAGGGCAATTGGGAAAATTGTTCGTAAATTCAAACAAACGGGGTCAGCGACAGATATGAAACCGCCATTGCGTGCTGCTTTACGCCGTTCAGCTGAAAATATTGCTGCAGTGCGCGAGAATGTGGCCGAAGATCCAGACACCTCTATTCGACATCGCGCGCAGGAATTGAACACCTTTCAACAAGAACGTTATATCGAATTTTGACAAAAGATTTGTCTCTACACGCTTACAAAATTCCATTGACATAAGCACTGAAGACTGCTGACCATTTGAAGCGCCGTACATTCGTCAAAAAATAAACTTTATGGATGAAGCCCATTTTCATCTTGGTAGATTCGTTAATAAGCAGAATTGTCGCATTTGGGTTGATGAAAATCCCAGGAAGATTGTTGAAAAGCCACTGCATCCACAAAAAGTCACTGTTTGGTGAGCTTTTTTTGCTAGCGGGATCATTGGGCCGTATCTCTTCGAAAATGATGCCGGGAATTCTGTTACGGTTACAAGCGAGTGATACCGTGCAATGATAACCAACTTTTTATATTCTGAATTCAATTCTATGGATGTCGAAGATTTGTGGTTTTAAAAGGATGACACCACATGCCACACAACCAATGCAACAATGGCTATATTAAATGAGAAGTTCCCAGGTCGCATCATCTCTCGAAACAGCGAGGTCAATTGGCCACCACGATCATGTGACTTTACGCCTTTAGATTTCTTCCTTTGGGGTCATCTCAAAAGTAAGGTCTATGCCAACATGCCAACAACAATTCCACAGCTGAAGGATGAGATAATAAGGCATATTGGTGAGATCAAGGAGCAACTATGCAGAGACGTCATCAAAAATTTGACCATTGAGTGGAGGTGTGCCGCCGAAGCCTTGACGGACATTTAGGCGATATTATTTTTCACACATATTTGCCATGACTCAAATAACATGATCTAATAGTGAAATCAATAAATTTTTACCAATAACACTGTTTTATTTATTGGTAACTTCGATCCGTCTTAATGGAACACCCTATATATATATATATATATATATATATATATATATATATATATATATATATATATATATATATATATATATATATATATGCAAAAAATCACACAGGAAAATGAAAGGCGGATCCAAGTACTTTCGGATTTGTTCAGTTCATTATCAAGGTATAATGAGAGATTTTACAAAGCTGGTATATATATGGGCGGGGCTCTTGAAGGTCATCCCTAATTATAGGGGAACCTTGAAGGTAATCGTAAGGCCAACCCAAGAGCCTTGGAAGGAGGACATTGGTTGCCAGTAATGGTGATAGATTAAGATTACCAAGTTATCGCGTAATCTTTTGGCAGGGACTCCGGTTGATACAGATGCTCGGGTTGGTTTGCGTTGCCCTTCCTTATTTCCCACGAGAGTGATTTGTTGATTGCTATTGGGTGCCTCAAGCCGAGGGGCGGTCTTATTCTAGTGACGTGGTCAAATAGCTCGGAGGATGAGGAAATACCACACCAGGGTAGAACACCGGTATTTCAGGAGTTATGTAATCGTGAGGAATTGCGATTAACGAGGAGAATGCGCAACGGCTGTTTTCCCGATTAATAAGGTCTTGAAGCAGGGAGATCGAGGAACGTCTTGATATTGAAGTCACGATTTTAAAAATAGAATTATTATTGAACTAGATCTTATTGCACTTTACAAAAGTTCTTTAATCAAGTTTTAAGTTCTAAGTTATGACATAAATTAAGTTCGAGATCAAGTGTGGGCAAAGGTCTAAAGGAGGCCGAACGAATAGAGCCTTTAAGAGCCATACCTTAATTTCTGCGTTATGTACACGACTATAAACAAAGATGAATTATGCAAATCCGAGAGATCGGACTGAACGATATATAACGTGATATATTGTTATATAAAACAGTAATCTTATAATTCTCTTTGTTCTGGCTTCACCCAGTTATATATTCAATTTAAGCCACGCCCTACAAGCTCCTCGTCCAACTAAGTCCCACCTCCCTCTTATTTACCGGCCTGTTGATTGGTCGGTATTAACATAACTGGATTTTTGATTAGCTACTGCCGAAGGAAGTCACTTCGACTATTGGGTAAAATCCTGTGTAAGGGGTGGCATGTTGCCATGAAGACAGCTTCCTGACCTGGCTTCTATTTGTTTTATTGTGATAGCTATCCGGTTTATTTTGGATTCTGCCTTATAATGTTTGCATAAGATTGCCTTGACCAACTCTAACAGAGATAACTGTGCTCCGTTTACTACCGTGTGGCATTCTCATAAACGGCGCTAACTTTACTTTTCCTCTCTGTGTACTTTATATGTGTAGCAACTCTCGCGTGTGTCCTATTTTGGACGTACAAGCCGGTCGCTACAGGTGTCTGCTCTTAAGTGGACGGAGTCCTTTACCTGCTGCTATTGCACCTTCACCTTTACAAAATTTGGTTTTCTACATTTAATGTTATTTTCTTAAGTTAATAATTGTTATGGATTCTTAAATACTACCTTAATTTCTTATACGTAGCATTCAACCTGGATTATTACTCGTGTTAGCTAAATAACATTTACAATAATTTTGACAATATTTATACAACAATTTATTTATTTCATTCGCAACTTTGGATGGGAGTTGTCTACTTTAATTACACATTTATAGCTCTATGAATCTTATATAATTTCACCTTTGTACACTTTTTATTTATATTCGCACACTGTCTTTTAATTTTAAGCTAAGTATTATTCATTTATCACTTTGGTATTTGTATCTCAATAATAAATATATATGTCCTCTTTAACGAACTTAATCCTTTTTTCCGCTTGCGATGAGGTACATTCCTCTGGCGGATCCTCTGCTCTAGGCGAAGGGCCAGGATCAGGGGTTTCAGGCCCCCTTTCAGTTGTGAGTTCCATTTTCCCAGCAGAGTCTGGTCTCGGCCTCTTTTGGGTGGCCCGGAACACCGGGATACTCCGA
Organism: Ceratothoa steindachneri; assembly: GCA_963969495.1. Classification (NCBI taxonomy): domain Eukaryota; kingdom Metazoa; phylum Arthropoda; class Malacostraca; order Isopoda; family Cymothoidae; genus Ceratothoa; species Ceratothoa steindachneri. Next base: position 95,342,337 of record OZ018317.1, on the reverse strand, counting down.
TCGCCGTCCTAAGAGTCCTCAATTGCCTCGGGTAATCGTGCCGGTTTCAACCGGTCAATTGAGACGGTGTATATCCTTCCATCCGGGAATTTAGTGTGAACGCCTTACTGCCACGTTAGATAACTATTTAGGGGCCCGCATAAGGCACCTCAAGAGGTTTTTGAACACGGTCTATTCGCACCCACACCTGTGATGCTTCCATCAGGCCAGGTGATATGTAAGGCTTTGGCACCGGGTGAATATTGCCTGTGGCTATTCGTCTAAAATCTATTTGGGCCATTGTCGTGACCAAGTCCTTGACGAACTTGCATTGTTCTTTTGACAATCTCGGTGATACCAGTGGTTTCGGGCCTTGTAGCGTCGTGCCAGTTACCACTGTGAATGGGGAAAATCCAGACTCATTCGGTAGGGCGCGAATACCTAGCAACACCACCGGGAGTGCCATCAACCAATCGTGTTTCCGGGCCATTATGGCCGTTTTAAATATTCTATGGATCATTTCCGCCATCCCGTTCGTGGAGGGTCTGTAGTTCGTGGTTCGCAGTCGATGAAAACCAACGAGGGCTGACAATTCTCTGAACAGATTCGATTTAAATTGTGCACCTCTATCGGTAGTCACGTGCAAGGCAAAAGCAATCGTGGTGGCACTCATGTCCGGGATAGGGATCGCTTCCACCCACCTCGAGGCTCGATCGATGCAATTGAGCACGTAACGGCACTATGAGGGGAAAGATTGTCCGGGCGGGGTACATGGCGGTAATGGTCCCACTATGTCCACGTGGATCGTCTCAAACCTCTCTGACTGTGTTTCTATTGTTAGAATTGGAGACTTCGTATGGCGCGATATTTTAGCTGCCTGGCATGACATACATTCCTTAGCCCATGAACGCACATCCCTGTCGATGTTCTTACAAAAATATCAGGCTTTAATTAACCTCAGGGAGGCTCGAACACTTGGGTGCGATATATTTGGAGTTGATCGAATATAGTTTTACTGCACTCTTTCGATACAAATGGTCTAGGAGCTCGTGTTGTATTTTCACACCATGATTGTATATCTACATTAAAGAGGAAAGGTTTTAATTTTTCTTTGGTACTTTTTACTTCGTCATCCTGTGCTTGTGCGGCTGCTAGATCTTGAAGGCCAAGGGAGTCAATTTGCACCGATTTGACGTCCCTTGACATGTAATCTGCAACTATGTTGTCTTGGCCGCTTATGTATGCTATGTCGTTGACATACTCTAAAATGTCGGTCCAACAACGCTGCTGTCTGTTAGTTTTTGCACTTAGCGGTGGCAAAAATGCCGATACTAATGGCTAATGGTCGGTGCACAGCGTCTTATTGCGCCTTTCTATTATGTGCTTAAAATGCATAACAGCCAAGTATGCGGCGAGAAGTTCACGGTCGTAGGTTGAATACGCCTGTTGCGTTTCTGAGAGCTTCTTTGAAAAGAAATCTATGGGTTTCGCGACGCCGTTTACCATTTGGTGCAAAGCAGCACCTGCCGCGTATTGGGACCAGTCCGTCACCAATTGCAGCGGTAAATTGTCCGGAAGAGGGTAATGGAGTGTGCTTGATTCTTCTAAAGCCTTCTTTGTTAATTCGAACGCTCTCTCTTCGATTTCGCTCCACTCGATGTTCTTTGACTTGGAGTACACACGCAACAACTCAGTTAGCGGTGCTGCTTTGGCCGCAAATTTGGGCATCATTCTTCTGTAGTATCCAAGCATTCCCATGTAAAGACGAAGTCCTTTAGAGTCTCTTGGCTTTGGCATTTCCTCAATTTCCCTTATTTTAGGGGCAGGAGTCCGGACATAGGCCTTTTTGCGAGATTTGATCGCCCAGGAACGTGATTTCCTCTTTTTCGAACTCTCATTTTTCCATTACTTGTTCCATATGGTTGAGGTGTTCCTCCAAATTATTGAAGAAAAATCAGGATATCGTCTAAATATATATGTATACAAACCTCAACCCATGGAATATATTATCCATAAATCTCTGAAAGTACTGCTCGCATTGCGAAGGGAAAATAGTAATTTTATGTATTACCACAAACCAAAAGGGGGTGGTAATTGCCGTCTTTTCGACGTCACCCGGGCTCATTGAAATCTAGTGATATGCCCTTACGAGGTCCAGGGTCGAAAAGATCCTTTTTCCATGGAGATGATCTGGAAAGTTTTAAATCCGTGGCAACGGATATCGGTTGGGCTTTGTAATGGCATTTAAAGCTCTATAGTCCCCGGTTATCCTGTACTCACCGGGGATCTTTGGGGGTACCAAATGTATCGGTGAGGCCCACGGTGACTTCGATGGCTGGATTAACTCCTTCCTTTAAAAGGTCCTCGATCATTTCCTTTGCTACTCGTACTTTCAGCTTTTCCGCCGTCAATTGCCTAGGCGACGCAAATGTAGGTGGGTCACTGCCGATATCAATATTATGCTCCACTGATTGATCCATTGCTGGTACCGTTTGAGCGGGAGCTGGTCCATACAGTGCGCCATATTTTTCCAATATTTTGGACATGATTCGGGTACATTTTGGAGGTCTGTTCTTATCAACACTCGTATTGTTCCTCGGAAGTTGAACTACTAAAGTGAGCTTGGTGTGTCAATACAGCAGCTTACTCCGGGCGCAATCCACGATTAGATCGAAGTTCTTCAAGAAATTCATTCCTAGGATGGGTGCGGTGATGTTTGCTACAACGAAAGACCATCGAAATCACCTTCTTAAACTTAGAATGACCAAATCTGCACTCATTTCCACATGGATTATAATCTTCCCGCCGTTTGCGTTTGAAAGATTTATGCGACTTTCTTTGATGTTGCTGTTATTAGCAATGCTGGCTGGGATGATTGAAACACTAGCCATCGTGTCGATCAGGAATTCGTACCTCTTGTTGTCGATTTTTGCGGCTAATTTGAAAACAGCCGTCATGCCCGCTACCGCAGTGGCTAGGATAGCCTTCTTAGTTTTCCAGGGACGATGGTCTAGATGAGGGCTGAATTTGTAGATCCTTCTTTTCTTTGGCCACTTGCACATCTCGCGGTAATAGAGATATGCACGGCACACTATTGGCCTCTGGTCCTTCCTAAAAAGACGCACGTTCACTAGGGTAAGGTTTAATTTGCCATCATGACTTTGATTACCACTCCGCGCCGCACTCTCAAATTGTTTCTCGCGCACTACCGCCGGGCCACACGCATTTTCCGCACTATTCACATTAACTTATTGTTCTTTGTTAAAAATTATTAATTCGTCCGCGAGGTTGCCGATTTGGGTTAACGAGAGGTCTTTTTGAGTGGCAATTATCGGTGCAATGTTTGGAGGCAATGATTAAATAAATTTGTACCTCATAAGTTCCTCACCTACTCCAAGGTGCAAGGCTGTGCGCCTTAGTTCCTCCAAATTTCGCGTAGGACGGCCAATAAAAGTCGATGAGTCTGTTATTCTTTCGAATAATTCTGGCTTAGTCTTATCGAATAGACTTATGACTTCAGCCTTCAATTTCTCGTAGTTTCCATCTTCGAAAATGTCCATAAGCCGGCGGTTCACTGTTTTAGGGGGTAATGAGGCCAATATTTAGTAAAACTTTGTTACCTTCTTGGTGATTTTTGAATTGTAGAATTGAGCCTCTATAATCTTAAACCAAACCGTCACTGCAGCGTCGTTGAATACTGGAGCTTTTATCGTCACGGCACTTACTGACTCTGCCTCACCTTGCCTCGTCTGGTTGACTTGCATTCTCTTTTCTCAAATTCTTCAATTTTCTTCCGCTTCTTGTTTTGTTTGGGGGAGCAACGGCACTGATTGCTAAGAGTGGAGGGTTCTTAATGCAAGGTCGTCAGTTATGGGGGCTCTTGAAGGTCGTCCTAAATTATTGGGGAACCTGAAGGTAATGGTGAGGACAGCCCAAGAGCCTTGGAAGGGGGACGTTGGTTGCCAGTAATGTGATAGATTACCGCTTTATCGAGTAATCTAAAGGCAGGGACTCAGGTTGATACAGATGCCCTGATTGGTTTGCGTTGCACTTCCTTATTTCCCACGAGAGTGATTTGTTGATTGCTAAGACGATAAGCGGTTTTATTATAGTGACGGAGTCAAATAGCACGGAGGATGGGCATAGACCACACCAGGGTAGAACACCGGTATTTCGGGAGTTATGTAATCGCGAGGAATTGCGATTAACGAGGAGAATGCGCAACGGCTGTTTTCCCGATTAATAAGGCCTTAAAGCATGGAGATCGAAGAACGTCAGGATATTGAAGTCATTAAAGCAAAAATAGAATTATTATTGAACTAGATCTTATTGCATTTTAGAAAAGTTCTTTAATTAAGTTTTAAGCTCTAAGCTATGACATAAATTAAGTTCGAGTTCAAGTGTGGGCGAGGTCTAAAGGAGGCCGGACGAATAGAGCCTTTAAGAGTCATACCTTAATTTCTGCGTTATGTACACGATTATATACAAAGATGAATTACGCGAATCCAAGAGATCGGACTGAACGATATATAACGCGATATATTGCTATATAAAACAGTAATCTTATAATTCTCTTTGTTCTGGCTTCAGACAGTTATATATTCAATTAAAGCCACGCCCTACAAGTTCCTCGTCCAACTAAGTCACATATCCATCTTATGTACCGGCCTGTTGATTGGTCGGTATTAAAATAACTCTACTTTTGATTGGCTACTGCCGAAGGAAGGTACTCCGACTATTGGGTAAAATTCTGTGTAGGCGGTGGCATGTTGCAATAAAGACAGCTTCTAACCTGTCTTCTATTTGTTTAATAGTAATAGCTATCTGGTTTATTCTGGATTCTGCCTTGATTATAATGTTTGCCTAAGATTTCCTCGACCAACTCTAACAGAGATAACTTTGCTCCGTTTACTACCGTGTGACATTCTCGTAAACGGCGCACCTTAACTTTTCTCTCTCTGTGTACTTTATGTGTGTAGCGACTCTTGCGTGTGTCCTATTTCGGAGGTACACGCTGGTCGCTACATATATATGGAGACATCAGAGTAATGCTCTGTCGGGCACACATGTATTTGTAGGGCCCACATGTATTCACCCGATGGCTTGAAGAGAAAGCGAGTCTGGAATTTCGAGGTAGAGGCTCGATTTTCTTACTGTAATAAAGTGAATGCTTTCGTATCTTTGCTTAATTCAGACGGGCACCAGAGAATAAACATTGGGATAATGAAAATGTATCGAGGTAATAAAAGGGCCTGTGATAAAGCATTTTACCATTCTGTAACAAAGATAGCCAGAAATTAAACAAATATATGCCTTATGATAAAACTCTGCCCTCTAGAAATATTAACCAATAAAGAGGTACGGCAGTTTAGCCGCCATCCAATCAAAATTAAATAAGAGATTAATTTAAGCCAATCGGAAGGCGACTAAGGAAATGAGCAGCCAATCACGTGCACCAACGTTATTTGTAGGCTTACTTGATGGACGTTACTTGACCTTATAAAAGGGTCCAAAGATACTAGAAAAGGCATTCATTATTACTTATTCATTATTGTTACGCGTCCATTAATTCAATAATTTAATCATTATAATCGTCCTGTCACTCTACCATTTTCCAGCATGACTTTGTCGTTTAGTCGAATCTTGGAATTTTATTCGGAGTATTTCTTATTCGGTGCAAGGTGAAATAAATAGACCGAGACTTGTTTACAACTATAAATAGATTCTTTTATTTATCCCAGCTGGTACCATCTTCTTGGATCAAGTACAAGGCCCCCTAAAGGGATATTTCCGTTGCGCATTCAATTACCTTGTTACCACTACTGGTGGTAAGCGTTATCCCTATCCTACGAAGTTACCCATTTGAGTGGCAACGTTACCACTATCTAGACAACCAAACCCCTTTATTAGTACAAAGCATTACCACTCAAGAGGCAAGACCCACCTAGAGGGATTGGCAACATTACCATAACGGAAAAGCCAAAGCATCCCCCCTCCCCCCCCACATAACTGGCGACCTTTTGCCGTCGTTTCACAAAATTGTAATACGAGGAAGACTCAAGGATTTAAGAAGAGAAGAAGAGGGAAGATTAATGATGGAGAACCGGCAAAGTACGCGAGGTGAGTGTCATATGGTGAATGCCGTGGCAATCAAAGCACTACTTTTCAATAAAGCGGCAGTGGCGGGCTAACTCAGAATTATCGAGGCCCAATTTCACAACTCCAGGATAACAAAAAAGGAAACTAAATTTTACCAAGTGCTTGCCTCGTTGTCACCGGAAATGGTACTCCGCCTGCCTGCGGACATTTTTGAAGGTCAAAATTATGATAAGTTAAAAGCCGAAGTAATTCGCCTGTACGAGAAGACGAAGCCGTAGCTATTTGACAAAATCACAGACTGGTCGACATTTACTGGCCGCCCATCGATCAACCTGGAAGAGCTCAGACGAACAGCTATACAATTACGAGTAAGCGAGGAATTTGTAAGGCACAAATTCATACAGTCGTTGCTGCCCACCATCGAGCCTATTATAGCAACACAGAAGGAACTGTCGTTGGCTCAACTAGGTAACCTTGCGGACAAATTAATGGCGTTCAATAAAGAACAGTGCGGAAAGTCCATTCGGGTCGTTTACGCGAAATAAACAGTGTGGCGTTGCGGGTTCGGTGCGTTGGTGGCTTAATAACAATAACAGCCAAGGTGGTAAAAAATGGGGTAACAATAGTTGCAAAACGAACTTTAGTCCGATTAATGTGCGTCCTTTCAATAAGCTGATGGTGTGCCGCGCTCACCTATACTACGGAGACACGGCTAGGTGGTGCAAGTGGCCAAAGAAGGCTGAGGCTTTGTAGATGAAACCCTCCTCCAGACCATCATTGCCTGTCAATCCGGAAAACTAGAGAGGCATGCTCTAGCCAGCGTGGCAGTGAAGATGCCGGCTGTTTTCAAGATTGCCACAAAAATATACGACAAGAGGTGCAACTTCCTCATAAATACGGGGGCTAGTTTCTCAATAATTCCAGCCAATTTAGCCAATAAAAACAATATAGAAGAATCGAATGTAAAAGTTTCAAGCGATAAAGGAGGGAGGATTAAAGTATACGGTAAAGTGCGTGCGGATATAGCCATTCCTAGTCTTAGGAGGTCATTCAGGTGGTCTTTCATAGTGGCAAAGACAACCGCCCCGATTCTGGGGATGGACTTTTTAAGGCATTTCAACCTCATCGTCGACTGCACTCAGAATAAATTGCTGGACCGACATACCAGACTCGCTTCAGTGGTGAAAACGTCTGAGGGGCCGTCCGTCGCCCTAGTGAGGAGTGATCTTCCGAATGTACCCCTGCAATGCAGAAGATCATAGAGAAATACGGTGCATTATATGGACTCGCTTCCGCTGAGCCAGTCCTATCGGTGGAACAGGCAATAGATCACTCAATTGACACAGGTAGTGCCCCTCCAATATTTGCGCGTCCGAGACCATTAGCGGCGGAAAAATTGAAAGTGTCGAAAGAGACAATCGGGGATTTACTAAAGGAAGGCATCATTCGGCTTTCAAATACAGGAATACAGGATGGTCGGGAATTTCAGATCGTTAAACGCTATTACTAAGCCCGACAGATATCCACTGCCGCGGATCCAAAGCCTAGCGGATCACCTGCACGAGAAGAAGATTTTTTCAAGGTTGGATCTGGTTCGTTCTTACCACCAGATCACAATGAGCCCCGCGGACGTCGTATAAACGGTGATTGCCACTCCATTTGGCTTGTGGGAATATGTGAAGCTCCCGTTTAGCTTGCAAGTTGTACCTTTCAAAGTTACATGGACAGTATTTCACAAACTCTAGTGTACGTTTTTGTGTTCATAGATGACATTCTGATATTCTCAGAGAATCTGGAAGACCACCTGAAGCACTTAGAGCAGGTTTTGGAAATACTGAAACAAAGTGGCCTGATGATCTCCTTGGAAAAGTGCAAATTTGCAAAGGACGAGATCGCCTTTCTGGGGCACCAAATTTCGCATAGGGGAATATGTCCTCCTGCCACTAAAATAAAAGAAATTGAGAACATGCCAAGACCTAAGTATTCAAATGGGCTTCACCGGTATTTGGGCATGATGGGCTATTACCAAAGAATGATGACCAACTTCGCAGCGATGGTGGCCAGGCTAACCGAATTATTACGGCACAGCCAAAGGCTCGTAGGATCAAATGAAACGAGTAAGAAGAAAGTGCATTTGCACTCACAAAGAAAGCCTTGTTAGAAGCAGTCACGCTCCATCATCCAATTCCAAATAACTCCCCATTTCAACTGGTGACCGACTGTTCCCAGTACGTGACAGGCACTGCCGTGCAGCACATGGTAGATGGAGTTGCACGGCCAATTGCGTTTTTCTCGAAGAAGCTCACTGATACACAGTAGGCCTATTCGACTTATGATCGAGAGCTTCTCGTGGCATACTTAGCAGTTATGCATTTTAAGCATATGATTTAAGGCCGTCACATAACGCTGTGCACCGATCATAGGCCATTAGTGTCTGCATTCTCATCTCCACTAAGCGCGAAAACCGACAGACAGGAGCGACATTGGACTGCCATTTTGGAGTATGTGACCGACATGGCCTACATACGAGGTCAAGATAATGTGGTCGCAGCCTGCCTGTCAAGGGATGTCAACACGGTGCAAATTGACTTATTTGGCCTGCAAGAGCTGGCAGCTACACAAGTAAAGGACGATGAATTGGATGACTTAAAATCAAAATTAAAATCCTTCCACTTTGTAGGCGGGATACAACTGTGTTGTGAGGTGACTTCAAGGGTTCCCGCGACCATTCGTACCAAATGCAGAAAGACAATTTATGCACAGTTGCACAATCTGTCACACCCGGGTGTTCGAACCTCGCTGCGGCTAATTAATTCCCGATATTTTTGGACGAACATTGACAGGGACGTGCGCTCGTGGACCAGAGAATGTATGCCTTGCCAGGCATCAAAGGTAACACGCCCCACAAAGTCACCGATACTCCCTATAGAAATTCCGTCGTCAAGATTTGAAACTGTACATGTGGATATAGTGGGACCGCTTCCCGCATATACACCACCTGGACAACCTTTACCCTCGCACAGTCGGTATTTGCTGTCCTGCATCGACCTTGCGTCGAGGTGGGTAGAAGAAATTCTTATCCCGGACGTAAGTGCCGCTACAATTGCTTTTGCTGTATTGGAAGGATGGATATCCAGATTTGGAGTCCCACTCTATGTGATTACCGACCGAGGAGCTCATTTCGAATAAAACTTTTCAGAGAATTGTCAGATCTCGTTGATTTTCATCGACTTCGAACAATGAGTTACAGGCCGTCCAGAAACGGCATGGTAGAAAAGGTTCATAATACTCTCAAATCATCAATTATGGCTAGCAAACAAAGGTGGCTGGTGGCACTACCAATAATCTTACTGGGCAGTCGTGCCTTACCGAATGATTCGGGATTTCCCCCTTTCACAGTGGTAATCGGCACGACACTATTAGGCCCCAAACCGCTGGTTTCCACGGACTCATCCAAAGCACACTGCAAATTTATAAAGGAACTGGCTACAACGATGGCCCAGGTAGATTCTGGACGTGCATCGGCGGGCAATCTCCACTCAATGCCAAAGCATTACGTACCACCTCACCTAAAGGATGTATCCCACGTTTGGGTCAGAGTTGATCGCGTGCGGAAACCTCTTGAGGCGCCGAACGCGACGATAAAGTCTTCAAATTAGAACTCCCGAACGGGTGGATAGACATGGTTTTCATAGATCGGCTAAAGCCGGCAAAATTTGCATCCAGCAGGCGAAGACGAATGAGACAATTACCGACGATCCCTGAAGTTCCGGGTCGGCCAGAAGAGGCCTGACCCTAATCGCCCAGGAAGAATGGACGAAATAGAAGAAGGCAGGATTGAGCTCAATCAGCCAGGCCCTGCGTCAAGAGCAGAGGAGCCGCCGCGGGAGCAAGTCTTGAAGCGAGCTAGGAGGAAGGTCAAATTCGCAAAGGACAATATATATATATATATTATTAATATGGACATATTAAGTAAACAAATAGTATGTATACGTGTAAAAATAGAGCTGTGACAAATTAAACATATAGTGATGCATAAAAGTGAACAAATAAAGATGCAAAAACGGAGATATGGAAGGTCGTGTCAATTTAACCGGATAGTGATGTATAAACACCAAATAATTAAAGAAAGTCATGACATTACTATAATATAATATTGTAGATGCTTAATATACGTATTAAATAAAGTAAGTGGTGACGATGCAATTATAGCCAATCTTGTATGTACTGAGGACAATAAATAAAGTAACGATGACATGGTACTTAATGAATAAGTTGCATGTGTAACACTCTTTTACTTATGGCGCTGGTGAGGAATTCAAACTATAATTGTATAGTAAATTATAACTTTTATATAGGTATGCTCTCTAAGAGCACATCAATGTATATATGTAGATTAAAAACCATTATGTATATTTATCGACTCTCTACGAATCCAAACATTTGTATATATATTGTATATTTGTCGAGTCCCTGGGTCATGAATTTGTATGTATAATGTGTATCTTTGTGTCTACTTTTGGTTGAGCTATCTTGCAGAGTAATCCTGGTATCATGTATGATCGATCCCGCTCTCATGAATGAGTCGTAGTAAAAGACATGATAGCACTCCATGCTCGAGGCCAACGTGTGTAGGGCACACATGTATTCACCTGATAGGTGTACATGTAGATACCCTACACAATGTCTGGAGGTAATAAAAGGGCCTGTGATAAAGCATTTTACCATTCTGTAACAAAGATAGCCAGAAATTAAACAAATGTATGCCTTATGATAAAACTCTGCCCTCTTGAAATATTGACCAATAACGAGGTACAGCAGTTTAGCCGCCATCCAAACAAAATTAAATGAGAGATTAATTTAAGCCAATCAAGAGGCAAACTAAGGGAATGAACAACCAATCACGTGCGCCAACGTCATTTGTAGGCTTACTCGATGGACGATACTCTCCTTTATAAACGGGTGCAGAGATGCTAGATAGGGCATTCATTATTACTAATTCATTATTGTTACGCGTCCATTAATTCAATGATTTAATTATTATAATCGTTCTGTCATTCTACTATTTTCCAGCATGACTTTGTCGTTTAGTCGAATCTTGGAATTTTATTCGGAGTATTTCTTATTCGGTGCAAGGTGAAATAAATAGACCGAGACTTGTTTACAACTATAAATAGATTCTTTTATTTATCCCAGCTGGTACCATCTTCTTGGATCAAGTAAAAGGCCAACTAAAGGGATATTTCAGTTGCGCATTCAATTAACTTGTTACCATTACCGGTGGCAAGCTTTATATCTACCCTACGAAGTTCACCCCTTTGAGTGGCAACGTTACCACTAACCGGGCAACCAAACCCCTTATTTGTACCAAGAATTACTACTCATGAGGCAAGGCCCACCTACAGGGGGTGGCAACATTACCATAATAAAAAAGACAAAGCTCAACCCATACCAAAGGGCAAAAAATAGAGAAATATTATCAAAGACGGATATGAAGTATAAAACCAAATAGATAAGGTCTACTTCCGGAAATTCCAACTATGATCACAGATAAAAACATACACACATAATTGTGAATACATAAAAATAAACAAGAGAAACATAACTAAATTAATAAGCCTATTAACCCTATGCGCCCTATTATTAGTTTTGGTGGCTCAGTTTCATATTCCGTATCTAAATGGCTCACGTCATACCTCACTTCCCTTGTTGGTACCATTTCTAATTCCCATATTAAAAACAGTTACGACCTTATTAAAAATCTCAACTGCATCCCTTACTCTAATAAATTCTCCCTTGTTAGTTTCGATGTTTGTTCTCTTTTTACTTAAGTGCCTGTTAACGAGCTTTTGCCATTCCTTAGTGATAAATTGCGTGACTTTGATATTTCCTTACCAGTTAATATTTTCATTGAACTCATCTCAATTTGTACTAAAAACTGTAAGTTTTTATTTTAATGGTAAATTTTACCTTCAAAGTTTGGTTTGGCTATGGGAAGTTGCTTATACCCTGTTCTTTTTAATATATATATATATATATATATATATATATATATATATATATATATATATGGAATTTTTTTAAACTACCTTACTCCCGATTATTATCGATTTTTCCCTTGTTTGGTTCCGATATATAGACGTTATTATTTTTTGTGGCTTTCTTCTAAGGATGTTAATGATTTTCTTACTAACTTAATTCTCTGGTTCCCTCTATTAAATTTAACCTTGAACTGGAACAAAATGGTGTCCCCCCCTTTCTTAGATCTACTTATTCATAGAACTCCATCTGGATTTAAATTTTCCGTCTACCGTAAGCCTACCAACACCGGTTCTTATATTCATTTTTACTCAGATCATAATGATAAACTCAAACTGTCTGTATTTATTTAAATGTTTCTCCGGGGGATGCGGGTCGCCAGCCAAGTATTCTTGGATCTTGAGATTTCCAAGAGATTTCTTGCAGCATGCCTAGATTTGGCAAAGAAAATCCTCTTACAGAACTGAAATCCCTCCCGCATATAATTTTAAGAACTCCCTTGTTTTACCGTTTTCTGAGTCCTTTTCCTTGCTTCCCCGCCTCTTGAATAAGTTAAATATTTCTGTCATATTAGAGTTTTTGGGAAATAGACCCTCTCCCTTCTCTCCCAGTTGAGACACGGGACGTTGACCGCAAAAACATCTGGGCCAGGCACCTTGGGTCAATCTCGTAACCACAACCCCTCACTACTCTTCCTTATAAAAAGCAGAACGGTTTAGACTGCAAGATCTCCACTACGAGTGTATATTCAATTTGACTTCAAGTACGAAATTGGAGACGCGTTTCTTTCAAGCTCGAAGGGCTAGCTGGACCAAAGGTAAGACTTGCTGAGGAAAATCGTTGGGGAAAGAAGCCTCCTGCGGCCTGTCCACAAGCAACCCTCCCCTTCTATCCCTACCACAGTGGGGTGACGAGGTATAAATACCAACCAGGCTACAAAGTCCCCTGCAAGAGAGGCCGGGCTACCAAAGGAACTAAGAAGCAGCTCATCCTCGAGCTAGTCCCTGGTTATCAAACCCAACTTTAAGTTAACTTGTTCAAGTTCAACTGATTCTCGTCAGAGAAACCTCTTCCCCCCCTTCCCACTCTCCTGGTGTAGCACAAAGCACCGCGATAGTCCTTGCCTTTGAGGACTTCCGAAAAGAAGAAAAAGCAACTCTTCAAGCCCGTTACTCGGTGGTCATACCGAACTCTAAGTTAAGTTGGTTTAAGAACCAAGTTCAACTTACTCTCGTCAGAGAGATCTCGCCTATCCTGGTGCATCCTAAAGCACCGTAATAGTTCTCGCACTTAAAGAAGACCCCCATATCCCCCCCCCGAATAGCGTATGGACTCCCATCTGCCACACTCGCCAAAGTCCCTTGTGACTGTCAAGTTACCCATCTGCCGCCAACCATCTGGTCGAGGCATGCGTCAAAGAACCCAACGGATTCCTGAGGTGTGGGGGCTCATTGAGTTCAAGGTCAGACTCAAACCCGTCGCCGGAGGGACCAAGGTATTTAAACTCCAGTAGAGACAGTTAGTATATTTTTATATTGAAGTGAGTGGAGGGTTAACCATCACTATAATGTCAAGTAGGTCAAGTTGAAAAGACTTACTTAAAAACTTATTGAAGTCATTATTGTGTATTTAAATTCGTAATATTTCTGTGGTTCATGTCTATTTTGTTTTTTGTTGTGTTTTAATTAAAGTTTTAGTTTGTTTTAAAAATTTTTTTACTCTCTCGTCGAATCGCTACGTTGGCACAGGGAACCTCTAAAGTTCAAAGAAGTCAAGACCCTAGATAATAATAATAAAATCATATATAGCACTCTTAGAGAGATCTAACGTTAATCACCGAGTAGTACGTAAGCAACCCATACGTACGAATATCCTTCTATGACTCGGTCCTTCCTATACCACGACATAAATATTTTGGTGTCAAAGTGTGAGGTGCTTCCTATACCACGACGCAAGTATTACTCTATCATGTGCAAAATGCTGATTCAAAATAATAGCAATAGTATAGGGGGGTTTATTCTGTCGATTGTTCAATTTTCCCTGAGCAATACTTTTGGCAAACCGGTAAACGATTAAGTGTACACTTGACGCAGCATAAATACAATATTAAGAGGGAAATCCGTAGTGCTTTCTTTGTCCATTTATCTGAAAACAGTCACCCTATCAATTGGAATTCGTCTGAATTTATTTACAAATCTGATGACTTTATTCAAAGAAATACTGTTGAATGCTCATTCATAATTCCTCGCCTAATTTTAATATATACCCTGTTATTAAAAGGCTTATTTATAACGAAATTGTCCATTTTAAATCTTAGCCCTTTGATTTATTAATTTAGTTATGTTTCTGTCGTTTATTTTCCTGAATTCACAATTATGTGGGTATGCATTTATCTTAATGACCTAAATGTCTACATTCTGTGCTCATAGTTGTAATTTCCAGAAGTAGACCTTATCTATTTGGTATTATACTTCATATCCGTCTTTGATAATATTTCTCTATTTTGTGCACTTTCAAATATTATTTAAAAAGCCCGTGTCCCTTGTATTAGAAAAACGCTTGTCTTGTCTCTCACTGGATAAAATCCTTCACTTCGTTCTTCAAAAGGTTTCTTGAATCGACCTTGTTGAGGATGGTAGCTCTGGCGATGAACGTCGTGGTCATTTTAGCGATAAGCGCTTGATGACACAGGTTCAAATCCATCTCATTTACTCATTTTTGTATAACAGTTAAAATTATTTGCCCTATTTTTCCTCCGTTTCTATATCTTCCATTTTCTTTCTTAATCTTTAATTGGTTCACGTAATATTCTTCTTAGCGTTTTTCCGGGTTGTGTTACTAGTTTTCATTTCTTAGGGCCTTTAAATATATATATATATATTATATATATGAGAAACTCACAAAGTAGCGCGTGAGTAGAGCAATATATATACAGTATTGGTGGCAAAATGAAACGTTGTTGATGAAAAGCATGCTCCAAATACAGATAAATTTTTAATAGATAAGAACATGTGGCATCCATAGTGCAAAGAAAGTAGGCCTGTGGCACCCGAATTGCAGGATAGGTAGGCCCAGTGAGGAACTCCTACAAATGGGTGCCCGGTAGATCTATGAAATCCTGAAATTTAGCACGCACATTAATTAATGAGGTAATATGCCATGGTATAAATAGTAAACCAATGTAAAAGAGAGAAATACTTATATCACAACTGTACTTTTATTAAGAAAATCATAGGAAAGGCAAGCAAATAACTAATTTAAAACGCGGCCACACACACATACATATACACAAAAGAACACCTGCAGGGCTGAAAGATACCGATGCTTGATAATCATTAATGAACCCGAGCAAATACAGAGTGATACATGTTTTGACTGGTTGATTTCTCGCGAAACTGTCAAGGGAAATATAATCTGTCGTATCTTGATATGATTTGCTACCCTGGTCTGGAAAAAGGTAGGAACACACACATACCTCTGGTAACTCTGACTAATGGTCAAAGAAAAGATAAAAAAATGCGTTTCCGATCATTAGCTCCGCCACTGCATTGCGAAGAAAAATAAAGAGGTTACGCCCCCTTAAGTAAGGGAGTTATAAAAAAAACGAACGAAGACATTATAATGAGTGAAGTCATCGGCCGGATAGACTCAAGTAAAGGCATCTGACTAGCCCTATTATAATTGGTGCAAAAAGCGGATAACTGCATGACAGCTCAAAGAATAATTCAAAAAGATAATGTTCAGTATTAGACGATGGTCCTTCATGCAGCGGTGTTAAAGTAAAGACATTACCGAAGTGTGTTGCGGTGAATACTAAGAAGGTCAAACAATCTGTTGTTGATAAGCTGATTGCCGATTTTATCATACAAGGTGTGCATCCCCTATCAACCATGGAGCAACCAGCTTTTGTGAGATTAATTAAAGGTGATTTCTGAGTTACAAATGTTGTTTACAATTATAGTATTAGTAGTACAGGTTAAGCTCTTATAACGACCGAATACTAAAGCGTTCGGATAATTGGTCACTACGTAGGCTATATAACAAAGTTAAATAGTTATTCCACATATATATATATATATATATATATATATATATATATATATATATATATATATATATATATATATATTCTTAAAGCGCGCTATCATTAACTTGAAGATATTATTGAATACAAATTTTCATGAATAATTAATTAGTACAATTATTGATCTATTATACGTAGTTATTAGATGAATTCCTATAACGATGTATTTCCTTATAGTAACAATACCTGTATATCATTATGTCAAAACTAGTATGTCCGCCCCTCAAAAATTTAGGAAATAAATCTTGATAATGTATATATTCCTAACAATACTGAAAGTCAATATATTACTATGTAATTCTAAATATGAAGGACTAATAATCTATTTATGAATTACTGTACCAGTCCTATATAGCGTTTAGATATTCATATAGCTACATTTTCTATCTAAAATTTTTTATGCATACCATATATTCTCATTTCCCTGTGAAAATTAATTTCATTCACAATAATCACACATTCCACTACCGCAGGTCTAAATTCTTCAGTTAACGTCCTTTCAAGGCGGACGCTAGGCTGAACTCTTATAGAAGAAGAGAAAGTGACAAGGGCTCTACTGAAAAATAAACTAGACAGCACCTCTTACTTATTTCTTACTGCAGATATTTGATCAACTCGTCACCGTAGTTTTTTGGGTGTGTTAAGATTTTTCTCTTTATGAAATATGAAATGGAAAGTGTCTCTACAGTTCGGGACTTATCAGCTCTTGGCTCAAAGCAGACCTTTTGTTGGTGGGATTTATTTCGATTATATAAATATGTAAAATTTATGGAAACATTTATGAGACCAACATTTGACTGTTATTTCACTTTTTTCAGCTTGAGGAAGCTGCTCTTGTCCGTCACAGTGGAGTAAAGATATGCTCTCGCTTCAAAGAACGTATGAGTAACTACATCAAGATTGCAGAACATATGGAGAATATTATCAATGAATACGATAGCCCTCTGCAGAAATTCACGAGCATCGTTACTGATAACGGTTCTAATTTTGTTAAAGCGTTTAAAGAATCTTGCAGTCACTGCTGCAAATGTGTCCACAGATTCAGAAGTTAGATTCCAGGTAGGTGAAGAAGATCAGAGTGAGCACGAGCTGGAGGATAGTTTCTTAATAAGAAGTGCCTTATATCAGGAAGAAGACCTTTCGTCTGAGCCATGCAGCTTCAGCCTACCTAAACATGTACGCTGTGCTTTACGCACACTCAGTCTTGTCGCCACAACTGATGCAAAACAGTCACTGAAAATATCTTCTTTTACAAATATCAATCATGCTGCGATAGGGAAATGCTCAACATTATGGAACAAAAGCGGTCGTCCAAAGTCAGCAGAGATTATAAAAACTGTTATCAACTGCTCATTAAAGGTGCCTTACATTACAAGGTGGAACTCTCTGTTTGATGCATTGTCATTACTTTTAATACACAAGGACAAATACATCAAGTCATAACGTCCCTTGAACTTCCAGTGTTCAGATGTCACGAAATTGAGTTTCTGGAGGAGTATGTCTCAGTTTTGGCTCCTATTGCAGTGGCAATTGGTCGCCTACATGGAAAACAAAACTGTTTTTATGGAGAATTGCTCCCTACCTTGGTCACTGTAGAGAAAAAGCTGAAGAGCCTTCAGTCACGTTCTCTTAAATTTTGCCAACTTCTTCCAAGTGCAGTCACTAAGGGCTTTGGAAAGCGCTACCAATCTTATTTGACCTTGGCAAATGAAGCCAGCGTTACAGATGCCATTATTGCATCAACAAGCCATCCATTCTTCAAACTACGCTGGTTAGATATTAGTATTTCATGGGACTTTGTTAAAAATATTATAATTGAGAATTTAGCAGAGGGACCCGAACCTGAATCATCTAGTAGTGTATCGGACAGTGACAATTATTTTGCATTTACAAAACCCACTCAAACACGATCAACCGCAGATTTAGAATTGTTCAGTTACCTTCAGGATTCAAATAAAATACTTCAAAGTTTAGATATATATCCAAACCTAAAAAAGTTATTTAGTAAATACAGCACCACCCTTCCGTCGTCAACTCCTGTGGAACGGCTCTTCTCTTTAGAAGGATTGGCCTATCTCCAAAACGGAGTTCTTTATCTGACGAAACATTTTAGTAACTGATATTACTTAAATGTAATGCTGATATAAATAGCCAACTGAAATTTCATTCTATGGAACTTTCTATTATTTTTGTAGTACCTAAGTCTAATTGCAATCAAATCCTACATTAGAAATTATAATATCCAATTTCATTTTAATGGATAATTTTTGTTGTGATACCAATGCTCCTTATCGATTGTCATTATATATCATATATTTGATATGTATTTAAAAATGTTTCTAAATACATTTAATGTATTAAGTATTTAAATACTAAATACATTTTCAAAATGTATTTAGTATTTAGTATCTAAATACATTTTTATCATGTATTTAATATTTAGTATTTGAATACTATAAATGTATTTAGTGCCCACCTCTGTTTCTAGCATCACGAGTCCGCTCCTCGTCCTTGAGTCGCATCGTTTTAGCCTCAGCTACCCACAAAATCAGTAAACCTACATGGGGCCGCATATGACTCGATTTATTTCGCTTACGCCTATTAAGGTAGACCCTATTAAAAAATAAAAGCCTACTTATCGTTGCTTTCGTTTCTAGTCCTTTCCATTAACTCCGATGTAACCAAGGTACTCTCTGGAACCCAGCCTAGAAGCAGAATCTCCGTCAAACCTTTGGAGTCAGAGCAACCTCTCACCCGTAGACCGGTAACCTTAAGACGCGCAATAACACCGTGGACCTTTTCCCACCACATTCGGTCAACCGCCCTTCCGCTATAAACATTTGAAATTAGAATAGGAAAAGGTTTAAATATCATGGAAAATAGGAGCATAACAGGCCTGAAGATAAAGGCGTTAAGGAGAATGTGTGGAGACTGGCAGAAAGGACGGATGATAGAAAAGAGCTGGGAAAAAAGGGAAATTATTGAGTTTTGAGGGTGGAAAAGGTAGAGTAGAGAAAGGAGCAAAATATAGCAATAGTGTATGAGCCTAGTGGAATCTCAATTATGTGTGAATGTGAGATGTGGAGGTAAATGAAAGAGAAGACCCAAGTAATAGACATTGAGGGGTGAAAATTACTGGCATGGATAGAGAAGGAGAGCATTAACCTTAAAAATTCACTGTAGGGAAGGGAACTAGAAAGCAAGGCCCCGAAGTAGCGACTGAAAAATGCAGAATTAGAAAACATCAGTTTGGGAAAGAAGTTGGAGAAGGTTTAGCTGGGATAGATGGAGGAGCAAAGGGTATGATAAAGGAGAAACATGGCAAACCTAGGATAATTTAGCTAGAGAGAAATGAAACAGAAGGTGAGTCAGGAAATGATGATATACATGGGAAGAATCAGGGAGAGAGGAGAAGAGTAAGTGACATAAAAGGAAAGCGGTAGTGTGGGGGAGAAAGGACAGCTTCATGGAATCATAGGAAATATGATAAAATAATATTGTATGGATGCATTTGAGTGGCCACCGCGAGTGTTTGATAGAGGAAAGGTGGAGAGGAGGGAGATAGATGTAGAGATGGGATGGGATAGTAATATTAAAAACCTGATTAATAGCTTTGAGGGATATGGCCCGAAGACCAAGATAACGGCACTCGCAAGGAAGGGAATAGACGTAATATGTAGCGAGATCATAAGGAAGTGTAGAGAGATAAAAGAAAACGGTTGGATATTCATACAGGGGGAAGGAAATAGATTGAAAGAAATAGGGATGAGGCAATACTTGGAATGTGGGGAGAACTGCATAGATAGAGTAAAGAGATTAAGAGCAGAGATGAAGATAACAGTGATGCCAATCGCCCCTAGGCTAAGTGAAAAACATGAGTTTGAATAGGTATGTAGGGAGGTAAATGTAAGATTTCGGAAAGGAATTATTAAAGAGGGGATGGGGTTCATATGGAAGCTGAAGGGATGAACATTTTTGCCATGGAATTAAAAAGATGGATTGGGAAGAGGTGATAGGGGAGAGAAAGGCAGGGTTCTACCGATAGAGAATGCCCATCAGAAAAGAAAAATAAGATGAATGAATGGAAAAGGAAGTATGTATGTCAAAGTGGACAATGTGTTTGTGCTAAAGGGGAAAATTAATTTATGAAGAGAGAGAAAAGGCTCTGTATGCATGCTTCCTGGAAATAGAAAAAGCGTTTCGTAAAGTTAACAGGAACAAGCTATGAATGAGGAAGTCATGGATTCTAAGATTCTGAATGTGATTAAAAGCTTATAGATTGGAAATAGAGTACAATTGAGTTTGAAAGGGGTAGAAGCTGAATGGATGCTTAATGGCGTAGGTGTGAGACAGGGATGCACCTTGTCTCCACAGTTCTTCAATTTGTTTAAAGTGGAACTACTAAAAGGAGTTAATCTTGCCGGAGGAGCCATGCAGTTAGGTGGTAGATCAATAAATTGTCTAGAATTTGATGATGATATTATGATAAAGAATGAATGTGGTAATCGCTTGCAAGGAATGATAGATGTCGCAACAGACTACGGAAATGAATTGAAGGTGAAATTCAGTGGGAGTAAGTGCAAGATTGTGATCTTTAGGGAAGGCGTGAATGAGGAGTGGGGTTTAGGTAAAGAAGTACTGGAAGTAGATGAATACAAGTATTTAGGCATTAGCGTTTGCAACAGATTAAATTTATTTGGCAAGCGCCAGAGGAAAATGGGATTAGATATGCTAAGATTGATTCAGATGCTAAGATGGGTTGTGACCAAGCAGACAAATGGATATAGAATTATCAGAGAGCTGTTCAAGGGAATAGGGATTACACGCAGTATATATGGATATAGAGTATGAAGAGTAAATAAAAGGAAGTTAGATAGGATGGAGAAAATACAGAAAGAAGTGGCGAGGATGTGTTTGGGTGCAAATGGATATTGTAGGAATGGAAGCATTGAGAGGAGAGGTAGGGTAGACTAGAAATCATGAGAGAATTTCCAAAATGAAAATGCGGTATTTAGAGTACTTGGAAATCCTGAATGGCACAAGCTGGGTAGAATAGGTTCATAGAATGAATTTTGAAGCTAAATGGAAGAGGGAGATTTAGAGAATATTAATTAGGGATGAACTATGGGAAATGATTAGGAACCAGGCAATGGTGATGAAGTAGAGAGAGGAATAAAATATGTGGCACACAGAGAATGGCTGGAAGTTATTAGGGGAAATATGACAATGTGGATGTATAAGAATAAAAAGAAACCAGAAACTGAGAAATTCAAAGATAGTAGTTTAGGGAGACAGTTGTTGTTTAAGGCAAGAACAAGCTCACTGGAGATCAATGAAAGAACATATAGATGGAATGATTGGAGAGCTGAATGTAGAATTTTCAGGGAAAATGAAATTCAAAGATGTTGTAGTGGAGTGCAATGAGCATGGAAGGAAAATAGAGAGAATGAGAGAAAGGATGAATTAACTGTTGGGTAGGGATGCAGGGCATGGGCTAATATGAGAGAAAGGGATGATCAATGATTAGCGTATGAGGGTGAAGACATAAGAGTAGTCAAGAACAAAATCAGATAGCAGCTATCACACAGGAATTACTGACCAAAATGTTGAAAAAGAAGGAATTGCATGAAGCATGATAATATTTATGATAGAGAAAGATTTAGGCGGATAAGATAAAGCAGCCAACTAAAGATGGTGGGAAGTAAGGGAAAGTGTGGGGAGTAAAAGGGTGATGAGAAGTTGAATGGTGGTGGTGGAGTAGTGCTAGGGGTTGGAAAAAAATGCAGGGAAGTAGGATTAGAGGAATGAAGGAAACTGAAATATATATTTTAGCTGGGAAAAAAATGGTGGTGGTGAATTAGTACTATGGATAAGAAAGCAAGGTAGAGGAGTAGTTTTAGAAGGATGATGGAAACTCATTAACATTTACTTTAGCTGCTAGGAATAAAATTGCATAGTAAATAGTGGCTTATTAGTATCATGTTGAAAAGAAAGCTGGAGAGTAGGTTTAAAATGTATTAAGCAAGATAACGCTGAAATGTTTAACAAATATTCAGTTTTCTATGACGGTAAACGAGAATAACATAAGGGGGTCTTTTGAAATGTACTTTTTGGGTTCATTAGAAGGACCCATAGAGTGTTCTCTTGCAGATCGGGGACTAGGGCATCCCACTGGACCTGAAGTAGAGTCAATTTTCTGATATTGCGATACATTAGCAGTACAAATTTATATATGAGTGGCGACTCCGGCACTCGGGCTGTTCGGGCTTAGCCCGAGTATAAATTTCGTAAGGTGAACGTGTATTTGCAAGCTGATTTAATTTCTGCCAACACTGACTTCAAGTAAGTAACTGAAACCAATAACTTGGGCTCCTTTTATTGAGCCTGGTCTCAGTTCATATATTTTAGTTCTCAGAGCTGCCCTGTCTCAAAAAATATCATGCGTAGCAGACGTTCTCTCGACATTGTTCACACGCACTTGACTCGGGCTCAAAAGTTACAGTAAAAAATAAATGTAATTAAAATTCAATGGTTTCTTGAAACAATAGATTTCTATAGATATTAGGATTTAAATTCCAATCTATAAAAGGTTTACGTTCTACAATATTCTTAAAGGAACGAAAAAATATCCAGCAACTCGGGCTAATACGAACGAGCCTAATGGGTGTAAAAGACTAACTGGCATCTCTTGTCAAGAGTAGATTTCAGGCGACACTCGAATCGGTCTCTGGCTAGTGTTTGTTGTGCACGCCGTTGTTGTTATTTGTATAAATGAAGTAATTTTTATATTTAAGCTATATCTCTGTTTTATTGTTAAATTATTAGTGCACATACAAGTCTGCGGTATGCATTACGTGCCTTACCTTCTTCTATCCATGTGTCTTATTTATGCGAAATTTGTGATGAGCCCGAGTGACGCAAATAACCTGGAGTCACCTCATATATATATATATATATATATATATATATATATATATATATATATATATATATATATATATATAATATACATATATATATATACATATATATATATATATATATATATATATATGTATATATATATATATATATTTAAAATACACTTATTTTTGTCTGAGATATTGCGGGAGCTTTAATATTTTATGTGATTAATATGTGATTAATATTATATTTACAGTCTGCATTTTTATAATTTCTCAGCCTTAATTATGATTATGTTACAATGTTGAAGTATTTCAGTGAAAATATTTTATTGTGACGTCATATTAGAGACATTTTCAACTGAGATTTTTTCGTCATCCTTTTTTCCATTTCTCTCTATTGTGGATTTATCAGCTTTGCGTCGTGAAATATATTTTAGGGTGAAATATTTTGGGGGGAAATATATTTTGCAGACCTTGTCAAAGAGGTTCGCAGCGACCCCAATCATGCCTTTAAGTTTTTGTTTGGTAATATTATAGTTTCTCCTCAGTAAATGTGCTTCTTAATAGTCCCAATCCCACTTTAACTGTCACCATACGCTCTAGCTCTTGATCGGGCATTTAGCACTTGCTACCCGAGGTTACATGCATATAGGACACTCAATATTCCGACGGAGTTTATGGATAAGGACAGAACTTTGAAACGACTTTGGTTTTGGTTACGAGGAGCTCCCATTCAGCTGTCTCTTTCGGTATATTTTTTTAAATATAAGAGAGGCACTATTGGCTTCTACTTACAAGGGCAACAGCCGCTGTAAAAGTCTCTTTGGGTAAAGAGTCTCTCTCCTTCTCTCCCTTTCCTCTCTGAGAGATAGAAATAATAGGCTTTCTCTCTACTGCAGAATGAGCTCTCCTTATCTTGTCGCAGTAGACCCTTCCCCCCAAAAAACAAGGACCATCGTAGAAACTTTTCTGGTTGACCTCTATAGAAATTACTCTTGATTTCTGACGATTAAATGGGAACTTCCCTGTCATCCGGTGCGCCGGTAAGGAAGGGTTACCCTATTATTGAGACTATGCAGGCCTCGCCTCAGAAACGGGACTCCTTTTACGGAGGGGATAATTGTTCCTATCCATATAATGAATCTACCTTCCACCGTAAGTTGATTTCGATGAGGCGGCGATTGGTCCTTTCGTAGTCAAGTTGGAGACTCACTTTCTCTTTCTAAAATGAAGAAAACAAGAGGAAAAACCCTCTTTCGGACTATATATTCAAGCCCAGGAACGGATTCCTGCGAAAGTGGTGTAATAACATAAAAGTGATGTCCTTAATATGAACAAATTCACACAGTTGTGCACTATAACTGCTTGATTTTCCTAACGTGATGAATAGCTGGGATATCCTGAGCCACAAGCAGAATTGAGATGGGAGACAGTCGATGACATTCACATGAGCGATCAATTTCCTATCCATATGTATTTCGCTCACCTATCGCACCTTGAATGATCACTTTGGTCGTACTTCTATTGATTATGTTAGTTCTCATTCAATGAAATTACATATAACTACTGCTAATTGCTAATTGTTGTAAATAAGTAGGTGTATGTAGGGGACAAAAGGGTGTGGGTAGATAGACGAAAATAGACAAGTGGTGAAAAGAGAAAGTAGTGTGGGAGGGTGCAAAGAGATGCTAGGTCCCTAGTGATCGGGCCTATCGCTTGCATTATTTTCTTGTTGTGTGTCTTTTTTATTGTTAATTCTTGGTTGGTTTTTATGGCGTTTAAGCCATTTGTCTTAATAAAATTAATGTGTTTGTGTATGTGATGCGTATTTGCGGTTATGTCTTATAAATTACTTTAAATTGGTTTTAGTTTCATTGTATTTTGTTTATTATGTAGTGTGTGTACTTTGTCTCCTTTGTTTATTCTTTCTTTAGTCTTTATCTTGTATGTGAGTCTTCTTCGGTGAAATTATGGTCGATATTCGGTGAATTTTCATTGATCGGTGTTATTATTCTCAAAATGGGTTTTTGTGTATATCTTTGGTGAAATACAGTTCCTTTCATGCGTAGAGCAGCAGTTTGACTCCGCCAGCCACTTGGCTAGCGAAGCTTAGAAATCTGGCGTGACATATAGCTCTTCTATTCTAGTTAATAATTTGATTGATTTCCTCAATCAATTCTCGATTAACCAGGTCCTACATGTTCCGTGTCCGTTATTCTCTGACTTTGCTAATGGGAGTTATCCCCGATTCTAGGTGCAGCTCTTCTTGGAGCCTTTTTTCTCGTCTGCACGCATTTATTCTGCACTCTTTGTAGTCTCCTCTTCTGTGTCTTCCTGACACAAGAGAGAGGGGAGGCAGGGTGGAGCAACGTTGATTTTACCATGGCATTGTAGATCTTTTTCTTCTTACTCTCACTGACATTTCTAAACGTGTCTAGAATTTGGTTGCAGCTGAAGCTTTAGAAATTCTATCATCGACGTGGTTCCTGTACCCGGATGAAGTAATCTTTATTCCCAGTATATTGTGCTCCATGGTGTGTGAATATCCTCTACCCTCCACTCTAACATCTTGGTGTAGTCTCCTGCCAATGGGGACTACTTAAAATTTCTCTTAACTCGTTCGAATCTTCCATTGAGCCTTGTAGTTGTTCAATCTCTCGATTTCTCCCGCAGTCATGCGAGCTTGCCAAGGCGCATTCCTACAAGGATAAGTGATTATCTGGGTGAAATCATCGGCGTATTGAATGTTCAGTCAAGTGGGGTTCACGGGGGCTGGGACGTCTGTGGTGTAAATCGAGAAGAGGTTGGGGGACAGACACTACTCCCCCCTGCGGGAGGCTCACAATGAGCGGAAACTTCGGTCCATCCGTGCACTCCAAACTGATATACCTCACTCTCTCGATGAGATAGTCACAGAAAGTTCTCTAGAGGTGCCCATAGCTCTAGTGAGACGCTTTGGCATGGCCTATTGTCAAATTACCTAAAAAGCTGTCTCTATCCGGAGCGCCACCGAAAGGAGACGCCACATCTTTTTTCGGTTTCTATGCTTACATCATTATAATTTAGGATACAATTTTAAATCGGTTCGACCGGCTTGGAACTTCTAGAGACCATCTCTGCCGCTCGTTGTTAAATGTTCTGAGGTATGGCTGCCGCCTTTAACTTGGGCGTTAAAACTATAGAATTAAAGATAGATACAAGCACTAGAATGGACAGAGATGCTAAAGCATAAAAGCCTGTTAAAAGATTCACCAGTGTCAACCATAACCAAGATAGAAGGTCTCTAAAAGTGATGAGTGGATTGAAACTAGTCGGCGACTAGCATACAAAATTAGCCGCTGACTTTAAAAGATAGGTTAGAAAAAGCTTGTAAAGAGAGTGACAAAACAAGGGTAAAAGGAATATGTTTAGAAGTATAAAAACCAGGGAAGTTTCATTCTGGTCTGAAACTATCAAAGAATTTTTACCGGGGAAGTATGCTGCTAATCTAGGTGCAACTGTTTACGCAAAGCACCCTTGCCGGGCCAAACTGTGTATTTCGATCTCTTCCAACGTCATCTTTACTAAAAACATTGTCTCAAACTAATTTTCATGCCTCTGGCTGTCTTTATACATTCGATATTTTTGTATTTCTCTAATTTTACAGAAAGCTTTGCAAACTCTTTGCACACACATTTTCGAGCGATAATTTCGTTTTTTGTTTGCCTTTTTACATAAGTTATACATTAAATCATATATAATATTTCACTTGCCGTTATAGTTATTTATAAAAAAGAAAGCGAAAACTACATAAAATATTACAGAAATACATGAGAAGCACTTCAAATAAGAGGAAATGGAAGTGTGTGTAAGGTATAATACATCAAGTTGACTACTCGTGAATGAGAGAACAAAAACATACGACCTCCGATTTTGCTTCCGTTTTTTAAGAAAGGCACTTTTTCATTGTAGTGTAAGAGTACCATGATCTGTCTAGTCTTTTGGTTCCTCTTAGTTTTAATATCTGAATAATCTTTTTACTTATTTCTGGTCTTCGTTTATTCAAACGAGCCGTAAAAATAGCAAGCCAAAACACGTCAAAAGGCTGAAGTTGATTGAAAATGAAAAATATATATAAATTTGCCAAATTCAATAAACAAAATTTAATGGAAAAGATGAGGTAGACATGACAAGGGTCGAAAAATATGATCGACAATAAATACAGAGCGAAGAATATTTTATGACCTTTCAGAACAAAATCCTACAAGTGAATTTACAAAAATATAAAGAACGAATGTTTTCTTCTCGGACCAATTAAGTGAAAGTCATTTGTAGAAATATATTCAGTGAAAGTTGGTGTAGAAATAAATTAAAAGAAGTCGTTTGTAGCAATAAATTAACTGAAAGTGGTTTGAACCATAAATTAAGGGAAAGTCGTTTGTAGCAATAAATTAAGTGAAAGTCATTTGTAGCAATAAATTTAGCGAAAGTTGTTTGTAGCAATAAATTAAAGCAAAGTCGTTTGTAGCAATAAATTGAGTGAAAGTCGTTTGTAACAATAAATTAAGTGAAAATCGTTTGTAGCAAAAAAATTAAGTCAAAATGGTTTGTAGCAATAAATTAAGAGTGATAGTTGTTGGTAGCAATAAATTAGGTGAAAGTTGCTTGTAGCAATAAATTACAAGCCAATTATGCTTGAATGAAACAAAAATCCGCCCTGTATTCTCTTATCCCCACAAGGGGTACCTAGTGTAGACTATTAAACTCGGTGCCTAGAGGGAAAAACGTCTTTTCTGCCCCACTGCGATTGTGGAATGACAGTCGGAGCAAAAGCAGCTATAGGACAATAGACCGGAAGTTTACCTTTCCATACCCCGTAAACCAAAATGAAGGAAAGAGTGATGGCGGCAATGGATCAACACTATATTTCACTGCCAAGGGAGACTGTTACTGATATTTGGAGGACCTTGTGTGCCTTGGCCACAATGCCAGAAAAGAAGCTTTGACACTTGTGGTAACTCTCATCTGGTTGTGATGTTTCCTGAGATGTTTCATATAAATTAGCGTCTTAGTTGGTCTTGGATATTAAGGAAGTGCCCTTAGAGATAGCAACGAGTTTGGCTCATTAAAAAATTCATCTTCTTTGTTTACTCAATAAATAAACGCCTATGTTAAATTTATATATCCATGTCATTTAAATATCCATTTCATACGGATATTGTCGCCTCCATTTTTAATTTGGACTTGCTGATTTTCGTTGGTTATCTTTCGATATTTTGTCAAATTTCCTTCAATGTTTATATTTCGCTCGAAATTACCTTGAGTCAGTTCACTCAGCATCACCTTCACCCATTTCGCTCAAAATCACCTTCACCTAATTCGCTCAAAATCACCTTTCTTCCAATTTCGCTGAAAATCACGTTCACCTAATTCAATTAAAATAACCACTCATTTTGCTCAAAATCTCCATCACCCATTTCGCTAAAAATCACCTTCACCCATTTCTCTCAATCTCGCCCTCACCAATTTCGCTCAAAATCATCACAATCACCCATTTCGCGCAAAATTACATCACCCATTTCGCTTACATTCACCTTCCCTCAATACGTTTCGCTCAATGTTATCATTAAAAAGGAAGTCACGCAAACGAATTCTAACACTTTTTGGCGGACTTCGACATTAGGACACTTGCTTTTTTAAAATTTAACCTTCAATAATTAAAATTGAGAGTTCTTTCCTGAAACTTATTAACAGAGAATTTCTATATGTTAAAGTTGGGAAAAATCACCTAAAGACCGAAATGTATAAGGAATTTCAAGACAAAACCTTCCGATCTCTGATGAAAGTTTTTCTATTAATTT
Organism: Ceratothoa steindachneri; assembly: GCA_963969495.1. Classification (NCBI taxonomy): domain Eukaryota; kingdom Metazoa; phylum Arthropoda; class Malacostraca; order Isopoda; family Cymothoidae; genus Ceratothoa; species Ceratothoa steindachneri. The sequence goes on along the minus strand of OZ018317.1, from coordinate 95,313,391 downwards.
AATTTCCCTTTTCTCATGAGTTTCTTTATCTCTATTTCTTTTATTTGAACCCTTTCTCTCCTCCTATTTTTCTTTTTTCACCTTACATATTCCTTTTTCTAGTATTTTCCACATTGGATCGCAAAACCAGTATTAGGACTTGACCAAATTTGTCGTGAGTGGAGTATTTTTTTCATTTTCGATATTTTTGTCCTTTTTTTCTTTGCGTTGGATTTTTCTCTCGGTGTCTCTTTTGTCCTAACTTCATACTGATACACAATTGGGGATTAAATCCATATTTTCAAAGCTTTTTACACAATTAAGACTTTCTTATCGTAGACTCAAATAATGCCCGCTGATTATACTTGATTCATTTTTTCTAAATAAATAAAAAAGATTTTCACTCTAAGCCTTTATAATAAAATTGGATCTTGATATCTTCTTTAGGGAGCAGTTTTTATTTCTTCAAATTTACCTGCCTTTATGCTATGCCCTCAAATTGCACTATCTGAGAACCACTTTAATTTCAATTAATATAATTTAGTAGGGGGCATTAGGTCTAATATTTAATCGCACCAGGATATAATCCGTGTATAATCAATGTACACGATGCATTTTTCATCCTTATTTTTTCAGTGCTTTTACTTCGGGGCTTAATTATTGTGAGCATGGAATATTTCCTTCAAGATTTTTATAATAGGATGTGTATTCCTACGTGAATTTATGATTACCCCAGAACTCTCTGGGAGGTAGGTAGATAAATACGTATGATAATTGAGGAATATTATCAGAGCAACAAAAGTGAGAATAAATTTTCCCTATAAAATTAAAAAATAACCATAATGTGTAAAAATAGGGAAGGTTCATTATATTAACGACTACCAAACAACACAACATCCCTCCTAGACTGTATCGTCCTTACTGCAATGCGTCCACCAAGAACACATTGGGAGGGAACCAAATCCTTTCATTTATTTTCCCAAACATTTTTTTTTTTTCGTGTTCTTTGTATATCTGAGGAGAGAATATCTTTCCTCCCAAATTTTAAGCAACGTAAAATATATGTGAACAATTATTATTTGGGTCCAACAATAATCGCTTTGGCAGGAGTAATATTTCTGGTTTTCAAGGCTAAGGTCAATTGAGTAATAAAAGTGCATTGTTTTGAAACGCTTAAGAACAGTTATCGTACAGCTCTACAAAATGGGCTCATGCGCCAACATGTATGCGCGTGGAGGTCAAAGCACAAGTTGCTTGGGTGATAGTTGGGAGTGTCTATTGGTAGTGGGGTGAAGGTTGTGTTTCCTCGCAGTATTATAAGCTCAGTGGTTATTTGTGTGAACGAGTTGATAAGTTACTTCGGATACGCTTTGATACCGAAAAAATGATAAATCACTTTTGGAATTTATGCCGATCCTGTCCAACGTCAGATTATGATAAGGTAATTTTATTAAGTTATTTGTGTTTCTGACATTTATTCATCATAGAGGTATTATTATCATATTATAATTTCCTCATTACTTTCAAGGGATTTGCTTCTATTCATCAAAAGAGCATAAATTCTGATATTTCTCCTGTTAAATTAATACCCAGAAATTAAATATTCGCAACTGAGCGCTGTGTACGTTTCTTCACAATTGAGAATCTCAATGTCAAAAGTGAAATCTATGGATTGTTATAGCCTTATTATCATATGCAAGTATTTTCTTTATCACTTATACAGTATGTGAGATGAATACATGGATATATTGAAAATTAAATCTATACAATGCAAAAGAATTTACGTGAATCGCCTTTTCATAATTTGAATGCAAATTGTCATTTGGTATTTGGAAATGATTTACTCTGAAGCCTCTTGGTTTGCAGCAGTGGAATTTTAATTTTCATAAAACGTATAAAGAGAAATGCCTTTTTCTTGGAACGGGGTAGGATCCCATATTTCGCCTATCTGTGCTGAAGAGAGAACACAATTCAATTTTAAATATCTATTCAAAGCCCCATTGTTTAAGGTCTATTGTGGTTCGCTTTTGCTCTCTTCGACATCTTTGTATATCTATATATATATATCTATTCTTTACCTTTCCCCTTTCATCCCTACCTCATTCCACCGAGAAAATGGCCTCAGTTTTAACATATATAATAAATATCAACGAGCAGTTTGATGAGGATCAGTTACCATAGGAACGCCATCCCAATGGCGGTTTGCTAATCTAGTCTGAAAATTGTCTCTTGTAATTCAAATTAAATTGATGTTCTTAAACTATTATCAAAGCTTCATTGTAGACCCTCGGTTTCATGTTTATCTAAAAGATGGGACATGGAGATACATTCGATGAAAGAAGGTAGTATATATATTAATTATTTCAAAATTAAAGTAGCTGAAGTGACTAACGGGGGAAAGTCTATTGAGTGGAGAAACAACGAGATAAAGAGACGATGAAAATGGATGAATTAATAGAAATAACAGGAGTAATAATTTAAATTGATCAAGGAAATCAAAAAACTTGAAATATTAACACATATAGCCAGAAATAATTAAAAGGTCGATATTATTCGGTCCCATAGACGTGATGCACCGACAAAATGCTATGATACACATCACTGTTTTTTTATATATTCTTATGAGTCTGGTAAATCATGTAAATAATACTAATGACATTGGTAGCTTGAAGAGCAGTATCATTAGCGACACTTCGGTCAAACATCAAGAGTCGAGCTTGAATAGACTTTCATTCTGAATTTCGAATTTTAATTTTTACCAGTTGCGTCTCTGTAAGTAGGGCTTGGGATTTCGTCCTTACGCACGGGTGCCTAACCGCATGGTTCCCCGGGCGTTTGCATAGACTGAGGATCTGAAATAGAGCCATCTTACGCTAGGTACTTAAATTAGGGAGTATGGTGTCATAAGTCAGGATAATTTTTACTATCACAAATCTAGGTTTAGTAGTAAAATTTGTTTCTGATCAAGAAATAATAGTTAAAATAGTATTAAAGATAATTAAGAACAGCCGTATTCTTTTTTTTTGGTCATTTCTCTAAATTTAACTCATTGCTGTGGCTGAAATCTGTTAAGATGTTATGATCCACCGGCTACAACATATACAATTTGACTCCAAATGACTGTCAGAGGTTTTGTAACTACAGTAGCATCCACAACTAGAAAAAAAATACACTAAATCTAAATTTTTTGAAAATATTTGTTTGATTTCTAAAAGAAATGTACAGAATATTATTTAAAATTTTCTCTAATACTGTCAAAATTCCCGTTATAGAAAAACGGAAATAAAGTAAGCAAAGTAATGTGGAGGGCAAGAAAGAATGTATCCCAAACTAGAAAATAATAGGTATAAATGCAACTATACCGAAAAACTAACGTAATTATCTAAAAAAGAAGAGAACAAAATATTAATAAGACCAAATTATGTCTTCGGCCGCAGAATGTCACCAATTTGTCGCATTGTTCAGGTGTGATTTGGGCCTATTTTTCTTCCACTCATTGGGAGAGATCTTCAAATTTAGCTTATTTTTGAGCCATAAATCTCCCACATAGTTTTGTCCATCCTTTGTTCTAGTGGATATAAATCACGGCTCTGCAGAGGCCAGTTCATCACGTAGATATTTTCAGTATACAATAACTACTTCACCGTTTTTTCAACGCGACACGCAGAATGTTCTTGCATGAACACAGTTTTACGAACTCTCGATGTATACGGCAGTGTTTACTTTGAAAACATGCCCTACACTTTAACGCTGCTACCTACAAAGCTTTCTTCTTTTTCATGCATATGATATTCTATCTTTCATCTATACTATGTCTTACATATGTACATGCTACGTCCTATCTAATCCGAACAAATTAAACTTGATTTTATCGCTAAAAAACACGTTCACATTTTTCAGCAAGAGATAGGACATGGTCAGTAGCGAAGCCCATGCTAGATGCTTTTATTCTTTTCCCTTGTGGTTGGTTTCTTAGTATGGGGAACGTGCTATAAATCTTTTACACTCTAACGAAACATTGTTAGGTTTATGTTCTCAGTCCTTTATCAACATGGTGTTGCATTGTGCGATCTTCCATTGCATGATTACTTTAAGGGCCAACCGTTATTTGAGGGAACATCCTATATTCGGTAAGCTCATGAAGCTTGGATTTATGTGAAAATACTTTTCGACCAACGATAATGCCTCAAAATACTAGACACTCTTCCACTCTCCCACCTACCAGCCTGCTTTCTGAAAGATTCGTTGAACCCACCTCTTCTTAACATCGTAATAAATAAGTAATAGCATCTGTATCAGTCTGCATTACACGTGGGATAGTGTTTTCATACATGCGCTGAAATGTTTTAGATGTATATAGAAAGCTATAAGTTATTCTTTTCTAGTTTTAGACGTCACCTTTCTTCAAATAATAATGAGTTACTTCATAACTATTTTATCCGTTGTTTTATTAAGTGAATATTGGACACTCTCACAGCAAAATTAGAAAACAAATGTTCCTTGAAATTTTCATGGAAATTAATTGAGCATTTTCAATTATTTTTAAATTTTGGTATTTTTTTTCTCTATTTATGGATAGCATTGTATGTATGTATGTATCCCCCACACATGATCACTTCCATTAGATTCACCACTTTCTTTACATATCTCTCATAGCAATCATACGCTCTCGTTAGTACCGTGTTTAAATTAAATAAATAACACATAGAAATATTTCTGTTTTCATCAATTCAGGAAATTCCTGATTATGAAAACGCGATAGAAAAGTGAAGAATTTGGTACAGTTTATAGTATTTTGGTCGGTTCGGTACAGCTCTTAGTATTTTTGTGCATAGTAAACCTTCAAGATCATTATGCAATACGCCATACAACTATAATGTTAACGATGGCGAACTTTGGGGAATTTGCGTGACAAAATCGGGTGAATATTTTTATAATTACTGTCATTCGTGATGTCAAAGAAACTATTATTTTTTTAAGTTTAGTTTGACAAAGGCATGATAAAAAATACAAAAATCGAAGATTATACTTATGCTGTACGCTAATCCTGACTAACCAGTATATTCTGGGCATCCCATTTTTATTGATGTGGGTCGGTATAATGAAAATGTTTCCAGTAATGCAAAATCCTAAGCTGGACAAGTAATTTTAATTTGTAATTCCTTAAGGCTGCCCAGTGACTCGCGTGCCAAAGAATTACAGGGGTTTCCCCTTTGCCACTGCGTTAAAGGTTTATCTCGCATGTACGATACTATATTAAAGGTGGACACAATTAAACGATACCAAATTTGGTCTAATACCGAACCTTACTGTGGCAATTGATGATGCCCCAGACTGCTGAGCATAGACTCTTCGAATTTCCGGGACCAGTAAACATCCTAACTGTGGGTGAATAGAATTTCTTGAGGGCATGAGTCTCGTGCATTGTATTTAGCTTTTGGTGTCTGTGCATTTTTGCCCCCGCCCCCCCTATGATCTAGGCCTCTATCCGAACTTTTTTAATTTTTTAATGCGTTTTTCTTTGTTTTATGCAGGTTTGGTTTCGTTGTTGTTTCTTTTGTATTTGTGTTTTTAGTTTTATACTTGATGGCTTTAGACAAAAAAGAAACTATTTTGTAACTTCAGCCGCTATGCTCTTGTTGGTAGACGCCAGTAGACAACCTTAAATTACAAATGGCTTTGTACCCCATCTTTCCCTATCAAATTATTTTGCCTCTAAGATTTGAGACCTATGAATATTTACTCTCCAACTTCTATACTCTTGAATCCATGTATAAATTCAATGAAATATTCTATTGGTTTCAATATGACAAGATTGCTATCAGTGTTGATCTTATCCATTGGGATACTTTAAAATTCATTGTTGCAAAACAATAAGAGGTTCATTGAGTGTTGAGAGATTGAGTATCTACCGATTTTGTGGTATTAACCAGCTACTTTAATCAACATAAGAATGGTGTAATGATTCCGACTTTGAAGTTAGTGTCCATTATTAGATGATCATTTTATAGGAAGTCTGGTGTTTGCCTCCTTGTTTTTCCCTCTGGTGTTTGCTTGGTGTTTACTAGTTCAAACTTTAACAGTTCATTTTATATTCGCCATTTCCATTTTTGTTGTTCCATCATCCCTTTTTACTATCCTTGGGTAAACTTTTCAAGCTACATACATAATATTGGTGTGGATAATAAATGTTCTGTAGGTGTGTGTAGTATTTTTTTCTGATTAATTCGCTTTTGCAGGAATTGGATTTATATATTCCTTACTTTTCCACTTGCCAATGTCCATCGAGTGCTAATAAACGGCAGTTTTTCTCCACTACAATTCTTATCCATGGAATGCAAATATGTCAATAACTATTGTAAATTTAATTTACGCGAAAAACAAAACATTCTAATAATTAACCGGTGAAGCAAACGCTTTCTTTGAATCACTATCGTCAGAGTGACATTTAACTCCCCCTCCCCCGTTATCTACCAGATAAAGGTTTTCCACTTCATTCTCAATACTTTCTTTTTTTAATTGATAGAAGGATGTGCTCTTGCTAATTAAGCTTTCCTATTAAGGATTTCATGCTAGGAATGCTTCGTATGAGCGAGATACACTCGCTGGGGTAATATTAGGGTAATTTACATCGATGATTAGTTCACATATGGATTAAAGTAATAAAAAAACGTGTATTTTGAATGTCTCTCTAAAATAAGAATGTACTTAAAATACCTCTAACGATAGTAATTAAAACCGTTTTCTTGGCCGGTTAAATATTATAATATTTGTCTTTTTAGGGTAAGGTAAATTTACAATAGTTATTTAAATACTCGTATTTCATGGATAAAAATATTAATGGAGAAAAACTTACATTTAGTACAACTCAATGGACCTAGGGAAGTGGAAAATTAACTAGGAGGAAATAATTCTGCAAGAATTTTCCAAATACTTAGAGACCTGCGTATCCAAGTAATCCGAGAAAGAAGATTAGAATACCTTGCACTTGGCAGAGCGCGTATATTCCCTTTGAAGTGATTTAATTGTTATTTTTTTCGCAATATCACTATTTATTTATTAATTACTAAGAAGGGCTGGAGTGAAATAAAGCTGTAAAATTTTATACTTTTCCTTTCGATAACTTAGGAATGTAAAAATGATTGAAAAATGAGGACATCGAACATCCGAGTGTAGTGCTTCTGTTATATTCCAGCGAAATATGCCAACAATGAGCAAATACCTTCGTGATTGCAAACCTGTCATCGGTTATGGGTTTAATCTGGTGCACTTGACAGTTTCAAGTTGAATTATTACCTTAAGAAATTGCTAATTTGTCTCTCATGATATTGTATGGATAGGGAATTCCGCTTTTGGAGTTTTCATCCTCATAGTTTAATCTACTATAACAGACTAGTTCTTTAAACTAGTATATTTCGTTTTATATACCTTTCATTCTTTATAGACTTCTTTCTCTCAAGAGTATTAATGTATTAAAAGTAAATTGTATTAGTGGTATGCAAATGGAACGACTCTTCACAGCCTTTAGGCGTCTTAACACAGGCGTTGCTAGATCTTGTCGAGTATTGCTTACATTATTTCCTCTAATAAATATAATACAATAGGCTCTATATAAGTATAATCACTTTAAAAAATTTATAAAAGAAATCTATTTGTTACAGCCGAGTTATTTTAACTCAGGTATAGCGAGGGTGCACAAATGGAAATGTACAGATTTTGGTGCTAAACTCCCTATGTATGTACGTCCATTGCTGTATTTGGTTGCCACTGATGATCTAAGTTTGTGCCATCAGAGTGGGATTAAGAAAACTTAGAGAACACTTTTATTTTCCTTTCAATTATCTTCAAACTTAAATTTTCAATTTGATTCATTCATTAGGTACTTAAATATAGTGTTAATCGGAACTTTTAATGTTACTAACATTGTTAAAACCTCAAGTTGAATGCTCTTTCCAATTTTGGTTTCCTATCTGGAATAAAGCAATGACACATTTGGTATAAGTTCTAAGGTAGAAAAAATAAAATAATCCACTAACTTAGGAACGAAACATACGAAGAAAAACTGATCATTAGGCATATTACCCGTCGTTATTTAGCAAAATCTACTCTAAGATACAGTTTGATATAGATAAAAGAACAAATAATTAACAAATCATATACAAACTTTGCTGTAAGTGATTCAACATGGCCGCCACTCAAAATCTCTTTTGTTTTAAAAAATTATATTGTCAACAAGAGTATGTTTTAATAGTTGGAATTAGAAAAGAAATATTATAACATCAAGGGAACGTGCAAGAAGCAAGAAATGTGAAAATGATATCAGCGATAAGTCTCTTGAAAACATGATTAAAAATATTTTCCTAATTCTTGCCTTCGGTTAGTTTTTTCCTATTCTATTTCTATGTTGCAAATGTCACATTCGAGCAAGTGTCCTTGAGTAATATTAGAGTTAATTTGCATTCATGTTTTGTTCCCATGTAGGTCCTAGTCCTATAACTAACATGAATAACACCACCATAAGGACAAATGGCATAAATCTTCATAACACGTGCAGACAAGTCTCTACTGCTAAGCATATAAAATGTGATATTATCCATTTTCTATCTGTAATTATGTTAAATGCATAATAACTACTCTGTTACTTCTTGGATCAAGTTAATTAGTGATAAAATTAGCCTAGCTTTGCCTCGAGTCTTTCCTGCCTTCCTTCTCCATTTCTGTAGTACTTATATAAACATAAACTAGAACAAATAAAGATAACACTATTGAGGCATTGATAGTTAATTTGATGTAACCATGGTGATAAGGCTCGCATTTCGTCATTTTTTAATGACCACGGTTTGTCGCTTCGTTCACTTTCTTTTGAACTATCCTAGTTTTCATTTGGTCCGCTTCACATAATCTTTTTCACGGAGTTTGTCGTTCACTAAGAGCTAATTGTCCTCAAACTGTCTTAAACATGTGTACACTTAGGGCTTAATTTGGGATTTGGGGATTTATTTATTAAAAATTAAAAAGGAATTAATGCAATACAATAGGGGACAAGGTTATTCGGGTAAGATAGAAGATTATACTAAAATGATAACCGAGAACATCCTGATTTTTTAGGGGGGTGCAAAAATTGGCTTCTAAATATAATCAGAGCAAGAATCGTTTCATAGAGAATCGGGTAGCTAAAATATCCAGGTCGAATCACTCAAATGAGACCCATCTTTAGAGGGCGATTCAAACCTGTTTCCTTCCATCCAAACATTAAAAGAGTGGCGTACAGTACCCTCTAAAACTCAATAACAAAGTACCAAAATCTACAGTTTCTTGAATTTAATGATTAATTTCCATGAAAATTAGATAAAATATACTTTGAAATTTGCCTAAAATAAATTCTAAGTTTCATTTCATAGAACAGTGGTTAAAAAATAGATGCGTCCAAAACTAGATTACAATAGCCTATTGTTGACCGCTACTAATTGTATTACTCACTCTTCAGGGCGGAGATACTAGGTAAGGTCGAAAAATCGTTCAGAAAGCATGTTGTTCAGTATAAAAGTGTTGTAATGATACTATCTAACCTTTTATAGCATTATAAGCGATTAAAAATTTAATTTTGCGCTTAATAAAGCTCCATGCGGGTACATAATCCAGTAATTCAACCAAGAAAAGTGGAAGCCATCTCAAAAACTCACTCCCAGATAAGAGTGCACGATGCAACGCATTCGACGAATGACTGATTAGAGCCAGCTGCTAGTATTTCAGATAAAGTTGCTGAGAGCATGAAGTGAAATGTTTCTTGCCAAACTGCATCACCTTGCTTGAGAGCTGTACTCACTACTCATATCACTTTCCCTTACTAAGAAACCAAGTAAAAATAATAAAACTGCTAGGTTGCCTTTCGCTACTAAGCATGGTGACTGGATTTTTTTTAGCAACGAAAGCATATTTTTTGTTAGAAATATATGAGAGGTAGCATGTAAGGCGTCGTACGAATGAAAGATTAACTCCACATGCATGAAAGGTTGGTTAAGTTTGGAGGGGGACCTCGTTATTTTGTGGTGCATGTTTTCACGCGCTGGAGTCTGTCCGCTCGTCCGTTTAAGCAGCAAATTAACTCGCCAGTATACACGAATCTGCTTTAGAAACATATGATCCGCTCTTTTAGATCAACGGGAGTATTTGACCCCGTTTTCACGTCGGACAATACTCCGTGCCACACAGCAAAAACGGTGTAGCAGTTCTTAGATCATGAAAATATCGATGAAATGGCCAGAGTAGATCCTTGATATAAACTCGACAGAAAATCTATAAAAGATAATCGATGTGAAGTTTATGACTTGGAAACTGAAGACTGTTGTAAATCGCTTGAAATAGATTAGAAGAAAAAGGGACATAAATCACACACGAACAATGCGACAAATTTCGTTAAGTTCTGTAGCCGAAGCTTCTAGTCCTTTAAAACAGAAACTTGCAAAACTTTTATTAATATGTTTAATTGTCTATGAGATAATTATGTTGTTTGAGGATTATCGCTGCATTTATATGTTTGTTCTCTATTTATAGATGCATTCTTTCTTCAAATACACAATATATGCTTCATTATTTCTTTATATCCTCTGTGAAATGAGGCTGGAACATTATTCAAGGTGGTACTGTACGGTACTGTCGGGTACTTGAATGGTATTATGTTCTTCTCATTCACTTTTACTATTTTTCATTCTTCTTGGTCCAATCCTTTTATATGTTTCTCCTTCTTTCTCCATGTAGCGCTTTTTTAATTATTAGTGAGCAGGATAATTTGCGGCTTCCTTTTCGAACATAAAGGCAACACTTGAATTAAATTTTATACCCGTCCTTTGGCAATTTCTCCACCACGTTTTCCTCCGCTGTTTTTTCTTTTAAATTTCTTGTTCTAACTTTATGTCTATTTTACTGGTCTCGCGTGAATTTTCTTATCCTAGAATATTGTAATGGATAATATCTTTGCGCTGATTCTAGACATTATATTTCGTTCGTGAATGGATATTAAGCTCAAAGTTAATAAATAAATAACTGTTTACCAATCCACTCTAATTTAACACGAATAAATGTTCTTTTCACTTCAATATATTAGGGACTTAATGGATGAACATCACCTACGGTTTATTGATTTAACATTTGATGTTAATATGTAGAAACTAATATTCCTTCATTTTGGGAGAAAATTGATTTTATATTTAACTTAAATAGATCTTGACTCTCAGGATAAAGGAGGGAGGAGGGAAAATAATTTTCAATCGAGAATTTCGGAGTAAAATCCGACCCCTTGGAAGTGATTAGGAAACGGCAGATTCTGAGATCAAAGATGACTTTTCCAGTTGAGGCGAACTTAAGCACAAAAAAGAAAATTAATTTCACCGGTTTCTCCTGAAATATTTTATTTCCGTTTTTATTTACCGAACCCAAAGTAATGAAGTCATCTCCGAAATAAAGATTTGAAGATCAATCGTAAAAAAGTATTAAATTAAGAGAGGTAAAATTGTATGGAAGATACTAGTTAAGGTAGACGGCTAGGCGTCCTAGATCAGGGAAGGCAAAAAATCTCTCGAGGCATATTCACCTAGGAATAAATGTCCGACTCCTAGAAAATATACAAAATTTAGTAGGGGTTTGTCCGACTGCAATTATAAGATAGGGTCCATCCTACCTTCTTATCACTTTGCCATGCATTTTTTAGTCCAGGCAACACATTTTCTTGTTGACTAAAAGCGTCCTCTCATTGCTTATGTAGGTGCATAAGCCAACGGTAAATATTAAGGTCATTTAAATGAATTATTAAAGGCCCAGGAGTGATAATATTTTTTGTATTCAGTGGAGAACTCCAAAGTTTAACCGAATTTTTTGAAGCTAATACAAAAAAATATTTAAAAGCACAAACAAAATGAATAGAACACATAACGTAAAAAAATGTTTTATTCTCTATTTTAGCGTAGGGTAAAATAATAGTGAAAATTTAAAGATTATAAAAAGCTATGCTGATTTTTAGCATCGCCTGTCATTATGCTAAAAGTAAGGGAAGAAATAATACGTACAGCCACATTTTTAATTTGAGGTTGAAGATGTGTGTGTGTGTGTGTGAGGGGAGGGGGGTGTTATGAGCAAGTAACCACATTTACCAGTGATTATTTCTCAATTGTAGTAAAGGCGAGTAAAATCCTTAGAACACGTATTCCATAAGGTGTTTGGAAGCGGGAAAAGAGAGAGAGAGAGAGAGATAGAGAGAGAGAGAGAGAGAGAGAGAGAGAGAGAGAGAGAGAGAGAGAGAGAGAGAGAGAGAGAGAGAGAGAGAGAGAGAGAGAGAGAGAGAGAGAGAGAAAGAGAAGGAGAGAGAGAGAGAGAGAGAGAGAGAGAGAGAGAGAGAGAGAGAGTAACAACAAGGAGTAACAACAAGGAAATAAGGTACCGTAGAAGACCTCACGGTTCATTCAATAAGGGTACCTTTGGACTAGCAGTCGAGCGGGCACATCCCCGCTCAATTGCTTTACGTCCTCCCTAAACGGCCACTTTTCAAGACCCTGTCTATTCTTGACTTGCCCTGTCAACAGATTCACTGTTGACAACTTCCACTGGAAGTGCGTTCCAACTACCCCAGATACTGTACGTGAAAAAATTTCCACACAAGTCGCGGTTGTAACGCTTCAGTTCAAGTTTAAAGCCGTGATTTCTTGTTCTGCTCTCAACAAGTGTGAAAATATCCCCGTAGTCAACATTGTCGAACCCTCGACGTATTTTTAAAATTTTGATGAGCTGACCACGCAGTCTACGGGTTTCTAACGAGAACAGATCTAATTCCCTTAATCTATCTTCATAACTTTTATGTCCGATAGAGGGCCTCTTTCTCCGCCTCAATGCATTGTTTCGAGATCTTAAAGTCACTAGTGATTGTTGCACCCAAGTCCTTCTCAGTGTCGGTGGATTCAATAGTAGTGCCCATAAAGATATACTGAGATTAGGGATTTCTGTGGCCGATATGCATCACTTTGCATTTCCCCACGTTAAAAGGCATTTGCCACGTGTCCGACCACTCCCCAATCTTCCCAAGATCTTCTTGCAGGCGGGAAGTATTTCCTTCCTTTGCAACGTTCATACCAAGCTTGGTATCGTCGGCAAATTTAAAAATCTTGGCAACCATGTCACCGTCCATGTCGTTGACGTATATGATGAATAGTACTGGTCCCAGGGCAGAACCTTGAGTCACCCCGCTAGTAACGGGCACCCACTCAGAAGCCTGTCCATTCACCACCACCCGTTGCCGTCTGCCACTTGGCCAGTTCTCGATCCAGCCGGCTACTTTTCCGTCTATGCCCAGTGAGAGAGAGAGAGAGAGAGAGAGGGTTTGTGTGTGTGTGAGAGAGAGAGAGATAGAAAGAGAGAGAGAGACGGAATATCATACGAGTATAATGTCTTTCACTCCAAGTTTCCTTTATCTTGAGTCCAGTTTTTAGGAATTTCTTACCATCTTAAATACCCCTTCAAGTACCCTCTTCGGCAAGGAAAGATATTAATGTAATCCTTGAGTGCTGATTATTTTACACAAATAAATCCCTAGAAACGTTGAATGCACCCTCACAGGTCAAGCGTTCAGAGGACTAATTTTTTACTAGATTTGTAATTGTATTACCGTAGGAAAGAATCACGTCCGTACTTTTGAGAGCTGTATTTAACTGGGTTCATTATTTAAAGAACAAAGATAATGCAATTTTGCGTTAAAATACCGTCGTTAGTTACATAATTTTACCTTCTTTTTTTTTCCTTCTTTAATTATTCTGTCCATTATTTTTTCTCGCTGGCTCAGCAAAGAAATCTACACTGGTTTAAAAAAAAACAACCTTCGCCCACTCACTATCTATCCATGATGTCTACTCGGCTTATGCGCTTTCCGCACATCTTTGATTCTGCTAACTTTACCACTCTTCCTTTTCAATTTTTTAGGGGAGGGGGGTATGGCTAGGGAGTTCCAACTGTTATTTTTATTTTCACGTATAAAACATGCCTTCGTTTTATGTAAAAGATATATTTTTTTATCCTTTCAGTACTTTAATAAAATGACTCTGTCTTCTCTTGGACCGCTCTCACATTTGTTCGTTTTGATGTTTTGTTAGCACTAGAAACAAAGTACTTTACTTCTGGTTCATACCGCCTGCAATTTTCCCTTCCACCAACTTTATCCCTTTCTTTATTCATCTTTTTTTTTCATAGACACTGTGTCTTTGATTCTCACCAACATCATATTGGGTGTTATCGTTCAATTGACTAGAACCTCGTGAGTGAGTTTGCATCAATGGATTGTAGAGTCAGCGCTCGTGTTACGTAAATTGTGGGATTTTTATCGCAAAATTGGCACATTCTCAGACCCCCAAAAGCTGACGATATAGTTTATATATATTTTCAAAAAGCATTTGATACTGTACCGTATAAAAGTGGTGATTAATGGGATTAACTCGAGCTAGGCATAGTTTATTAGCAGAGTCATACAGGGATCCTTTTTGAACCGGTGTTGTTTATAATGTATGTTACGAACATTGAAAATATGTTATTTTTTTGAAAAAATACAAAGTTTGCGGGTAATACAAAATTGGAGGAATAGAGCAAAAATGACATAGATAAAGTAGTGGTAAATGAGATTTAACGCAGAGAAAAGTAAGACGATATACCTAGGTCACTCAATCCCCTAGCAGTTTTACAACATAAGTGGTTATAATCTAATACAGTTATTATTTAAAATAATAATTACATCAAACGGAGTTCTGGGGTACATAGCTAGTAGTTTTGCATTTAAATATGCGATATTAGTATTCCGTTAGATATGGCGCTTCTGTGACCTCATACGCAGAAATAGGGCAAAATAAGATTAATCTCCGAGCTTAAAATTAAAAGTATCACATGGACACATATTGAAGGATCCTAAACTGTTTTCATTGGAAAATGGTGATTAGCGCGGTTAACTTATCTAAGTCTTTAAAATACTCAACGGCTCTACTAATATAAAATGTGAGTTGCTTTCTGAGTTAGATAATGAAGCGAAAAAGAGAAATAATGAATGGAAATTGCTATCAATGGATTTAATACTAAAATAGCAGATATTTTTTTCTCTTAGAGGGTTGCTAAAATTGAAATAACTTACTATCAGCCAATATGTTTAAGTTGAGAATCGTTTGATATTACTTCAACATATAAACTTAAAATTCCAAATGCTTGCTTACCTCTTTTGGGCTGGGCTGAACGGGAAGAGACCTTAAGGTCACAGCTGGTTTGTACTTCTGTAGTAATTCTGAAATTTGGGTAACAATTTCAGAACAACTAAAGTAGAGGAAAGAGGAGCGTTTGGATTAGCAAATTTGTAAAATGCACTTAGGAAAAGTATTTTGTATTCATGTGTTTTTAAAGTTGTACTTAAGCCGATTGGGACAAAAATTTGCCAATGTAGGAAAGAAATAAGAAGAGTTAAGGTGCACCTGAGATATACACCGATATTATTAGCGTTGGCGTAGAGTGGAATGGTAGATGAGAAATAAATGTTAAACAAGAATGAAAAAGAGGGAGATGGCTGAAAAAAAAATCTAAAGGGAGGTAGTGAGTTGAATTTGTGCCCCTTTTGCCATATTTTTCGAGTATTTGATGGTCCCAAAGAAGAACTGCTATTTAATGCTCAAGAACCATTGTGAACTATATCAATGTTCCAGCAGCGAACACAAATTCGAATTCCTAGATTTTATATTTCCATTATAGGTTATAGAAGTGAAAACATCTTTAACAAGTTATTGCCCTGTATCCATCTAAAGATCTCAGCAGATATTGTTTAATTATTATTATTTATCGTAAACGCCTCTCTTTCTCAACTCTAACCTGTTATTTGAGACATATTAAAGGTACAGTTCCTTTATTCGTCCTAATGAATTTACAAAGAGAGCAAAACTTTTTATCGGCTCAGACTGCGAAAAAAGACCAAATCAATATACCCTTATTAATGTATGTAGTTAGCCTGTTGTAGTTCTTAAAATTTGTCATTTAATTAGGATACAATTTCAACACAATATCACAACTGTACTTCAGAGTAAAGATATTATTTACTGGATAAGATTCCTGGACCTCTTGATTGCTACTCGGTAATTTAATTTCCATTATTTTGATGAGCACTTATACACGCCATTAGTCTCGAGTATGTAGCATTCCAGTAATTATAATTACATATGTAAGATAAGTTATTAATGAAGTCTGCATTTAAAGAGTCCCTTGAAATTTTTTTAAGCTTTGCTTTCTGAAGAAGAATGAATACTGTTTAGGATCTCCTCATTACTAGCATTCGACTTAGCTGTTTTCAGTCTCTGCTCTCCCGTTTTTTAGCATAAATGGAATTGTATGTTATGTTTAGTGTAATTCTCCATTGATAACATAACAGAACGTGTCAAAGCACTAAATCTGTGATGAAAGCGTTTATTTCGGTCATTAAATTTACACATCTTATATGTGAATCAGAATATTTTAACGGTCTGCATGCACTGCAGTTGACAGCTGACCGAGTCGGTTCAATAAGCCGAATTGTATATATAATAATATCGCCTTAAAAAGTGAAAATATCTCGGAAGTGAGAAAAAATAATAAAATATAAATTGTCAAAGTTGTTTAAATGTGGGAAACGAGCAAGTATGATGAGAGAAAAATAGCTCTTGCGACACCCTTTTCTGTAAATTCCTTTGGATTTAGGGTGGACAAGAGAGAACTCAAATGAGAACATCCAGCAAATTGAATAAACGGTGGTGCAGACTTTTTAAATCTCACTAATCATTTTGATGGTTTGTGGTTTTAATTAAATTCTGCAGTAAGATTTAATTAATTTCGGAAACCCAAGTCAGATGTGATATTGCCGTCACATCACCATAATGAAACGAAGCTGCCAAACCAAATTAAGGAGACTAATTTTATATAACCTTCCTGAGAATTTTTTGCGCTAAAATGTATAACGTTTTACTCATACCTGATTTCATCAGTAATATCTTTGGCTCGTGCGGATGAAGTTCTCGATAAAACAATTGAAATACTTCCCCAAAATATATACAGGAATCACAGTGTGATTTAGCACCCCTTGTTATTTTTAACATTTTTATCTTATATAAAAATTAAATCAATCATAACTTGCTTCCTCAAACAGAATGTTTATGTGCGAAAAGAAAGCCTTTTAACTGTCAAATAAAACAAAAAGGATTCAAACAAAAACCATTCGCCTGTAGGCGGATCTCAAGTGACAAAAGTTTGGAAATATGACATTTCAAAACCGAGCCATTTCCACGATTCTTGAAAACAGGTCCTTAGAAATAGTTGTAAATTAAAATAAAAATAAGAGTTACTTTGCCATAGTACTCAAAAAAGGAAACTACTTGAGGAACTAAGGCTAGTAAAAGTTCGCAACTCTCCTGAAGTTGTCTACCTTTTAAACCAAGTCAAGAACAGCTCCATATAGACGAAAACAAGTTTCTGAAACTTTTAAAGGATTCGAGTAGGTCTTTCATTGTTTGGGTAGCTCGAGGGCATTTTTCCTTCTGTACCAGACACCAAATAAAGACATTAGTATCCGAACCCAAAATTTCATTCGCAGATGAGAACCAATCAAGGTGCTCTGTAATTTTTCTGATTTTGGGGGTTTAAGGGAGATTTGTTGATAAATTGAGGAGGCCGAAGGTTGTTCTTCTTTCTCAGGAGAATTGGATATCTAGTAAATATTTCATGGTCAAATCAACCATAAGCCACAGAAAAATGCTTAAAAATGTACAATCGCTTCAAAATTAAAATTAAAATGTTTAAAAATTGTGCGGAAAGTATTCGTTGCTGAAAGTCGAATGTTCCACATTAAAGAAGAGAGAAGAGCTATCAAGGCCTCAGAACCAATTTGACGTCCAAGAATATAATAGTTTTTACTTTAGCGCTTGTGAAAAGAGTCTATTCAGATATGAGTGGTCGCGTACACGCACGATCTCGGCAAGACGATTGGGCGTAGTTAGGAGAAACCGAGCTGGTTTAGAGCAGTTGTGTGTTATCCTTTTTCCTATCGTTGCCTGTAATTTACTCGGGCTATTCACTTTCTCTAGAATTTTACTTCATCTTGCTATATTTTACTACGAGCCCATTATAGAGAAATATCTAAAAAAATATATGTTAATTAACCTCACATACATTCATAGAAATATTTCAATTATGTTGTCTTACCTCCAAAATATTTTACATTTTTACGGGGATTTCTGCGTTAGGTAAATAAAGCCATTGAGGAACAGTGGTTGGACTAAAATGAAAGAGAAAAAAGTAAAAATTGTAATTGCTCTTTATGAATTCTGTCTACCTAAATGCATCATGGCACGAAAATCTGAACTCACATTGAAAATACACGGCCATCATGCCTATTCCGCCCCCTTTACCTCTTATTAAGTCGATTTGGATTGAATTATTAGCCGGGAGGTAGAGACCTGGGAGATTTGCAAAGAAAATATGATGGGTTAGTTAAATGAAAATTGGCTTATCACGCTCAATTTCGTATTGGATCAACATCTGACAGTTACCCTCACTCTATGATATTACATATCTGAATTGTGCTGTTATCATTTAATGGTAGGGGAGTCCCCACTTTAGTGTATCAGATTGATAATTTGAATATAATTTCTATTTTTATATGCATTCTCACGCCTTCAATTTCGCGTTCTCCTTTTGGGTCTTTATGTTCGTACGATTAATGTCTACAGAGATAAAGCCCGAAAACTACAATAAGAATTTAGAATGGCCCAAAGGGAACATTAATTTCCTCATAAAATCAAGAAAGAAAGGAAACAGACACCATTTTAATAAAGAATTGTCACATACTCTCTTATATGCTTGCTTTATCAGAGATACTAGTGCCCCTAGACTAATCATATACAGTGACAAAACACCATTCATCAAAAAAATAGAGGGATATTTAATTGACTAATCAAACTAGTAAGTCTGCGAATACACTGCTTCAAGCTAAGCCGTCTGTCAATAGCAAGGCCATAGAAAGAATACGCCCTTACCAAATCCTGGCCCCATTTACAAACTCTCCTAGTCGGGATGAGATTCTAGATTGCGACAGAAGTGCGCTATCTTAGTCTTGGCCAAGGAAAGACAAAGCACATGCGCATCTGTATTCCAAGAGATGCGGTTTAGATCCTGTTGGAATTAATGCTTCAGAGTAGGAGGCATCTGGGCTTATAAAATTAGATCGATCGATTGTCTTTAAACAGGGTAGCAAGAAAGATTCCTGTCAAAAACGAGGCCAAGGCAATACTATTGATGTTGAAGCCAAAGAAAGTGATGTTGAGGATACTTCTCTGTGTGACGCCATTTTTCTGCACATTTGGACCACATATAGCTGATCCAGTCGTATACGGAATCGATGAGCTAGCAAGAATTCGGGCACGCAGATTGGGATGTGTGCCCTCGTTTCCATTGGGAGGAGGGTCTATATGATACCCTATAGCAAAGTGTATATTAAGCCTTGTCTAGATTTAAAAAAAAAACCACCGTGGTGAAGAGTTATGCATGAAGAAAGGCCTAGCTGATTGCATTTTACTGAAGGAGCAGAGCAATTGACTTGGAGTGGAACTTGTCAGAACCGCATTCTGCTGGAGAGAGGTCGCCTCCACTACCAAGCAATTAACCCATTATAAAATTAACCAATTTGTCCATTAACCTGCACACGCAGGAAGTTAGATAAAGTGAGCAGAAACCACCCATGGTTTAGTAATCTCTCACTGGGTTGAGCAAAGCAAGCACGGTAGCCATTCAGCAGGTATCTAGGGGGGATACATTCTACCCAGTTATTGTTAAATATGGACTAGTATGCCTCACTCACCCAAGTGTTGAAGTATGGCGTACGGGCTATATACTGGACCATGGGTGGTATCTGCGCATGAATTAAGAGTCGAGCGCAACTCTACGTAACTAAATCGTTGAACGGTTCCACGTCTCCGCAGGTAAAGTCCAGTTGGCAGCCTTCAGCAAGGTCACGACGTGCTTTCTATACTGGTATCGTATTATTCCGATTATAGAATACGGAGGAAGCGGGCGTGAGGGGCTCCGCCCCGAACACGGCGTCCACGATTGCCGTCCCGTATTCCTTGAAGATTTGGGAGTAGTCTTGTCAAATGAAGGCTCTAAATCCTTTTGATGCGTTTCCAACCTATGTTAGATGGGTTTTCCGTTAAGTGAAAACACGTATGCTATCCAAGAAGAGCGGCAGCCGTGCTTCGAAACATATCTGAGCCTAGCTCTAACTCGGCGAAAGTCACCCACATTGAAATCGTTTAGGCGGTGCTTGTAGCACATAGGCATATTGTTTGTTTCTAATGGCTGCCTCCTATTCAGCCAATCACTAAAGAAGTAGACATCGTGCAAAACGGATAACCATTTTAGAAATTGTAGTCAGACCTAAGGTGATATGGATGCGAAGTAGGAATTAACGGCTTCAAGAACCACGCCTAACTCCGAGACTGGCATAGAAAAATGCATCATAACCTCAAATGCGAGTCTCCGTGCCCAATTCAAGCACACTTAGGTGATTTCTCAGAGAACAGCCGTCTCCCAAAAGATATTTGGATTGGAAAATGATCACTTTTATGAAGCGCATAGAACACTATCATTTAAAATCAGGCTGGGTGTCGGGAAAGCACAGGTTAGATCTAGACAAGAAACTGAAGCATTTCTCAGAATATTACCCCCCAAAAGCCCTCAGAACATGATGCATAACTTGCTTCACAATTAAAAGTCCGATCTCTACCACTTCGATCAGTTTTGCCAAGTTATGCCCTTGCTATTGATCTTCTAGTTGCTCCAGCTAGTTGGCATATCCTTCAAATCTCATAGAAGGATAAAAGGCTTCCGGAAATGTGCCATGGAGTGGGATAATTAACCAAATATTAATCATCAGAAGGTTTAAAATACACAATGTATAGTATATCTCATATACAAGTGTAGCTGATCTACCACTCACTGAAAGGTGTTATTTAAAGTCAAAAAGTGATTTGAGATATCATGCCTATTGTAAATGTCGCATCAACCTTCCATTGTCCCATTCCATGGTGTTGGAGTTACAAAAACCTCATATCTCTGGAGAGTAAGAAGTGAGGAGCCACCCAATTTGGTCTCCTGTAAAAAATGGCTAAAGATGACCAAAAAGAGACGAACATCCGCAGCTCCTTCGAATTAATCTGGAGTCTACGCAAATTTTATGCAAGGAAAAGACCCAGGACTAAATCGAATGAGATGCTTTGAAGTCCCTCAGTGGGAATGGCCGTAGCCTCCCTAGAGACAGAACACCGTCAGATGTTGATCATAGAAGGCGCCAAAGGCGCCGCTGCCTTCGTGGGTTTACCGGAAGAGTCATAGCTTGCAGTACGAGCATTCCTCTCCTTTTGCCTTAAAATCTTTGATTGGAGGGGCAACTTTACAATGCGTTTCACTAGGCTATGACTCTGGCAAGAAAGGCGAAGCAATCTTATTGCTGCCTTGCTTATGGAAGGGGCGATTTAGGTGGGCTTTGAATTGTTTTACGACCACCTTCTGTGTGTTTGCTTCCAAGGACTCTAACGACTCGTGAAGGCACTTTTTTGCGAAGATATACCTTAGAGGAGGGGCTCTCTTTTTATACCTGAGGGGCACGTCTTGCCTAATTTTACCAACTTGTCCTCACGTAATACAAATTTATTATGTAATTCCTTAGACAGTTTAAACAAATTTCGTGTTCAGCCTACTTAACACTCCTGCACCTTCGATTTGTATGGCTGAACCAGTTTCAGTGGTAGCATCTCTGCATCAATAGCACTTATGCTTTGACGTGGTATCGATACTAAGAAGCTCATAGCGACTCTTTGAGTAGATCTTATCCGTTTTATCCTTAGGGGATCGTGACCAAGGAAGAATTAGGCTTGGAATTGTTAACATTGAGTTGGTTTTCGCTTCCTGAGAAAAACCCTTGCTGTCTGGCTCAGAAGAACCTTTGGAAACTGATCCACCTCAAGAAAGGACTCCATCTCCTGCCTTTCCAATAAGGCACAAAGCCCTCTTGCCATATTACGTAAAACATTGGGGGCCAGAAAACGGCAACACTGTGGGTACTCAGCTTATAAGGAAAAAGTAGGTTTTATTGAGGGAAAACCAACTTTTTCATTCATGCCCCATCTCTCAGGGCCCCTCAAGCCTGGTCTCTTGTGACTTTCGGGCTTTGTTTAGAGAGGTCCCTGAGCTTATCTTCTGACACAGTATGAGTTAACTGATCAGGTCCTTAATCCTTGATAGAGTAAATAATAGAAGTGTTACTCTTAAAAAATAATAGGAGAATAGAGGGAGAAGGGAAACCTATCAACTTCCCTTGTTTCTGTCAAGGCTTTCAAGTCAATCCAGTAAATTAAGCATTAAATGGCCGCCAAACAACATAGGATACGTCACAATGAATGATGAGATTTCACCATTGAAGAAGGTTGAAATTTTGCTTGCACTTAAGAGCAAGAATAATGTTATAGCCCCTAACGAGAATGGCCTTTTAGGGGGACGATATTATAAAATAAAGACTAGAGTTCATCGTCTTCCGGACTTACAAATGAAGTCACAAATCACTAAAACAGAAGAAACAACACCTAGTTATTGGCAAAGAGCAAATGACAAAACTAAAGGAGAAATTGGGAAACAAAATTATAAACAGAAAATATAATTAAAAAAATGGAAGAGTTGTATTACAAATTTTATTCTTTCAATGGCCGTCAAACACCATATGATACGTGCCAAGGAATGAGAATTCTGACCAGTGAAGAAGATTGAAAATTTGTAGGCAATTAAGAGCAGGAAAAATGGTAGAGTGCCTAAGGAGAATGGGGTTTCTGGAATCGACTTTATCAAGGCATGGATCGAACGTATTCTTGACCTAGATATTAGCTCGTATGTTTACGCAATTATTAAGGTAAATTAAGACACCATTCGCATGTTACAATGCTTCCCTTGTACTTTCTCTTAAAAGACACGGCAAGGAAAATGTAATCTTTCGACATAGTCATAGCTAACATATACCATCATTTTACTAGTAGCCACCGGAATTGGTAGGTTTAAGAGGTAACAATGATACTTATGATTATCTGCAGCCTGTTTGATATTTACTGAAGAGAATAAATTAATAGGAAACATCTCTCAACATACGAGTAATATTCGTAGACTGTGAAAAAGCAAAGACTTATAAAACACCGATTCAGTTTTAAGAGCACTTTTAAGAGGGCTTCAAATGCGAGGAATTAACAAAACTTTTTTTGGAATAATATCTTACATACAGTCCCATTCAACATCGTTATTTATTCTACAACCTTTTAGTAATAAAAAATATTCAAAAATAAGAATAAAGCAATGGGATTCTCTCTTCTCCAAACTGTTTACAGAAGCGCTTGAGTCCATTTTTATGACTCTGGATCGGGAACAAGAGGGAATCGTAATTATTGGAACATTAAGTCATATTTCAGAATAATCACAGTCAGTGATAGAAGAATTGTCAGAAAAGAGTCTCAGAGTCGGAATGAAATTGAATTTCTCATAGAAGTAAAGAAATTAGAATTGATGTTGAAAATTTAGAGAAGTCACAAGAATACGTATACGAAATAAGGATAGATTACACTGGTCTGCGTCAAAAATGTACCTTAGGTTTTCTATAGTGTTTCTTAATAAAATTGACCTCCTAAATCCGAATCTGTCATCCGTTTTTCTCTATCACCTCCAGTTTTTGCGATACAGGGGGTGATAATAATTTTATAGTTTATACATCTCCTATATTACATCAAATTTCAATAGTTTTTGCACTGCTCTATTCGCAGTCAATTTTATGTACATTTTAAGTAATTATGCAAATAGGTTTATATTTTGCAGGTTAAAAATTGCTTAGCATTATAATAATAAGAATAATAATAATAGTGGTTGAGTTAAAAATGAACAGAAAATGTAAGAATAGCTCCGACAGATTTTGCAATGTTTGCGGCAAAGTGACTTTTACCGAGCAGCAAAGTACAATCCCTCCTGTAATTAAATCTTTGTATCATGCATATTTTGGAGTAAGGCTAAGAGATCAAGATAAAAGTTTTGCACCACATATCTGCTGCAAGGGATGCTACATAAGTTTAAGACGCTGGAGTCAGGGCGAACAGAAGTCCCTCTCTTTTGGTGTTCTCATGGTGTGGAGAGATGGCAAGGACCACACTACGGACTGCTATTTTTGCATGAAAAATCTTAAAGGTGAGCATTGTATCAAGTATTTAAGCTTTCTGTATTATACTGGCTCCTGAAAATGTCATTATTATGCAAAGACTTAGCATAAAATTGAAAACTAACATAGTTCACTTCAGCATGAACATATCCTTTACTAAACATTTATGTACTATCTGCAACTCCAAATCAATTCCTTTATGTAATATGCAATTATATTTTCCACAGGTATAAATAAGAAGAATAAACATAGTGTGACATATCCGGATGTTCCTTCTGCCATCAAACCCCTGCCCCATGGCCCAGGAATTCCTATACCTTCTCCTCCTGAACATATAGAGGGACATGAAGAGATTAATATGGAAGTTGACCAAGATTATGACACATCTGAGTCTTATCAGGTTTCCACACATGATATGGTCGCAAGACCATTCACTCAAGTTCAGTTAAATGACCTGACCAGGGATCTGGGAGTTTCGAAGGCGAATACACAAATTCTTGGTTTTCGACTTCGTGAAAGTAATCTTCTCGCTTAAGAAACAACATTTAGGGGGGTACAGAAATAGAGAACAAGAGTTTCGAAGCTATTTTTTACAGCATTCTTCCAGCTCTTTAGTATACTGCGCCAATATTAAAGGACTTGTTGAGGCCCTTGGAATTCCCAACAACCCATTAGAACAGGGACTCTTCATAGATTCCTCCAGTAGAAGTTTAAAAGCTGTGTTACTGAATATTGGTAAAAAGATGGCTTCCGTTCCTAAAGGCCATTCAATCCAACTTTCTGAACGTTATGAAAATATGAAAAAATTGCTCGATGCAATAAATTACTCTAGCTATAAGTGGAGGATATGTGGTGCCTCATAGGTAAGATCATTTTACACTTCGCATTTCTAAGCTTTTTGATATTGACATTTTCATTTTTAATTGTTAATACTTGTATACACCTTTTGGTCAACTTACATTTTACAAGAATGCAAATCTGGAAATCATGAGTCATATTGGAGTTATATTTTTTGTTGAAGTGTGTCCCTATAGGTTAATGCATCCTATTGGGTTAATGGGAAACTCATCATAATTGAGAAGGTATACAACACAACTCAATAAACTCAAAACAAGATAACATATATCCAATTAGTTCCAATACGATGATTTAATGCATCGGCATCCAGGATTTTTCAGTACATATTCATATTCTTATTGTTTTAAGAAATATTACTTTGAATTTGCTTTTAGAAATATTACACTGAATTTACATACCGTGCTAAATTTTTTTCAGGTAGTGTCTCTTACGCTTGGGACGCAAACAGGCTACACGAAGCATCCCTGTTTCCTATGTTTATGGGACAGTCGTGCAGATAGTATGCACTATGAGAAGAAGGTTTGGCCTCCACGAGAAGCATTTAGAATTAGATCAAACAATGTGATAGCTGAACCTTTAGTGCATCCTCAAAAAATACTCCTCCCTCCACTGCATATAAAGCTTGGCATAATGAAAAATTATGTCCAAACACTAAATAAAGTAGGCCAAGCTTTTAAATTTCTTCTTCAAAAATTTCCACAAATCAGTGACGCTAAGCTCCATGGGGGAATTTTTGATGGACTTCAAATCAGGAACTTGATCAGCAATTTGATGCATCAATAAAGGACATAGAAAAAGATGCCTGGAAAGCTTCCAAAGGTCTAGTTAACAATTTTCTAGGCAATAAAAGAAGCCTAGAAGAATATGTTGCCCTGGTCAATCAGCTCTTAACAAGTCTCAAACATTTGGGAGCTCGAATGTCTATAAAGATACACTTTTTACAGTCCCATCTGGATTATTTTCCCGACCACTGCGGGGATTACAGTAAAGAACAGGGGGCAAAGATTCCACCAAGACATAAAAAAATGGATTCCAGGTACCAGTGTAAATGGAACGGAAACATGCTTGCTGACTACTGTTGGTGTTTGAAGTGTGATGCACCACATGACAGGCACAAACGAAAATCATCAAGGGCGTCTGTTCTTCGAAATTATAATTATTTTCTTTATTATGTTGCATTCTTTTATTTTTTGTTTATTAAAATAATTTAGTTTACATACGTGTATTCCTGTTTATATGATATAAAAGTAATAATGCGATATTAGATAGAGAAAGGTTGTTTTTTTTAAATTCAGAAAAAATGAGGTAATCTCAATGAAAATGGTGTATGCTGTACTGAGAAAATCTGACCTGATTGAACAAATATACATTCATTTTTGATCTCAGGAGGTTGGATTCATTAAGAAACCACCAAAAAATCCTGGGGAACATAAATTTTTTTTCAAACGCAGGCCTGTGTTATGATCACTGATAGAAACATGAAAAAGGAAATTGGATATTGGACATATAAAGTGAGGAATATAGTAATAGGAGAGAAATAGTGGTGAAAATTGGAAAAAAATAGGAAAATGATTATTAGAGGAACAAAATAGTCTAGATAGGGGTAGGGAATCTAAACTAGGTGGTAGTAAAGAATGTGACTCCTGGTGAGAACATGGAAAAGGAAATTATTAGAGGGACAAAATAGTCTGGACAGAGGTATGGAATCTAAGTTAGGAGAGATTATGAATCCTAGTGAGAACAAGGAAACGAAATTACTGGAGCAACAAAATAGGCTGAAGCGACAGCCTCTATGCTTAAAACGCAAAGTACTGAATCAAAGCATCTGAAGGTGAGTGAAACTTTGATACAAAACGCACGCAGAAACCGAAGACAACTGAGAGAAAAGCGAACGATAATACTATGACAAACTTTGGGTGGACATAAAACAAATACATTGCTAAGAAGATAAACATTGATGACAGATGTTGTAAAAAGAATAAAAAATCCGAGGATTAAATGGGAAGAAGAAAATAGTAGAAGAAAGAACAGATAAAGGACAAGAACATTCATAAACTGGGCAGTTTTACACATAGAGAAAACTAAAGAATCCCTCACGGAAGATGGGAAGATAAAGTTGGTTTAATGGCAGGAATTCGTGGTCGATTCTAGCGCGGACCGTAATCAGAGGAAGATTCCTAGAAGGACAATTTCCCCGCAATGGGATAAAGAGTATTGATGGTGACACGGTCTCTTTCATCGTTCTTTCTAGTCGTGTCTACGTAACTCTTAGAAGTTCATGTCGGTTTGTAGATCGATAGATCGGATGGTAACCATTCTACTTTTCAATCAGGTCAGAAAATTTGAGAACACGCGACTTAAGTCTGTTGTTTTTGTTTTTTGTTAATTCTGATTCTTCCCTATTTATTTCTTCCTTTCTTATATTTTCCATCATTTAAAAATTTCCTCATTGGTTAGACCCATTTTTCTCTTCTCAATTAAAAGAACAAAAGATTTCACAGAACCATTAATTTTAATGGTTTCTCTCGACTCTTTTTTCTCCCCTATTGTTTCTCCCTCTTTTCGACGAAATTTTTTTTATATATTTTTCTTTTACTTTTCCGTCTCTTAATTATGTACGTTTTATTTTGTTTCTATGAAACAATGATTGGGGTGGGCGTACACCGTTCTCTTTATGTTTTGTATCGCGCGTGTGTGTTTGTGTGCGTATTAATGTGAAAGGGGTTAAACGCCTCCTTTTCATCAAAGGTTGGGTCTATCCAAAAATTGAAAATAATAAGAGGAAATAAAAAAGCGAATAAGTAGAAAAAAATAATTCGTAGACAAGAGGAACAGTGCAGGGGACATCTGGAGGACTCCTTGCCTTCCTAGCTCCAGGGTTTATAGGGGGCTCTGCATTTATTGCAGTTAGGCAGGTTCTCATTCCAAAGTTCCCCAAGTAGTTTCTTCTACTTACTCCTCGTGCTGTGTATATTTCGCACATTTTCACTTCCCATAACTTCCCAACTTTCATTGCAGGCCTCTCTTCCCTAACTTTCTGGTGAAATTCTCTCGTTGTATTTCAATTATTAGTTTTAATTCGTCACTATCAGCATTCCCTACATCCCCACAACGTGTGGTTGGGGCGAATCAACGCCAATATTAGCATGATAGATGGGGTTATGCCATATACCCGCCCATTACCACCATTGCGCATTCCGCCTTGCAGGAACAAAATTTACAGATGCAGAGCTTCCAATACCAGAGGACTCTATCCAGGTTTAGTCGTCTTTTATGGCTCACTCCAAAGGACAGAATCGGTATTCTTTCTCTCTCACTTGCATTTTTTATTAAAGAATCATAATATACTCAATATTTATTCAGATATTCAGGAAAAATTTGAAAAATCAAAAAGTAACAAATAACTATAACAAAACCAATAACAAACAACCAAAAACCAAATCGAAAACTGACCATAAAGACGCTGAGGGGGCCCTGGTGGGTCTGCGCCTCTCTCAAAGATCTAAGCAAGTCACCAAAAATTGTAAAAAAAAATGAATAGTAAAGAAGAGTCCCACGTCTTATTAACAACCTACCAGACCTTAGCCTGGTGCAAATGAGCCTGACCCCAGCCCAAGGAACGAGACAGGTACCACGCACGAAGCTTTCCCAACCAAGGACATTCAACCAGAATGTGGCGGAGGGTATGGGAAACAAACCAGTTCTCTCATAAAGGTTCAGTGGTTGATCCTTTTGATAAAATAATGAGCCGCAACTGTGCCCGATTTGGAGGCGACAGAAAATTACTTGAAACCGTCCAAGCATTGAAGATAGTTCCAAGGTAAAAGAGAGGTAAGATGGCATGCAGTTTTAGACTCCCGCCAGCTGTCTTTCAACTTTGCCATGCACCAGGCAAAATAATCAGTGTCCTGAAGGCCGAAACGGCGGTTCGGTAGCTGTCTATTCATAATCCTGGCTCGCTAATCAGCATGTTTATTCACCGCCATCCATGCATGATATGGGTCAAGCAAATGACAATCTCAGCCTCTCCCTGACTCTCAGTAGCCATTGCGTAACGGATACTACGAACCAAGTGATTCGTATATTCCAATGCTTCAAGGGATTTAACACGCTCTAAGTGCCTTTGGATTACACACACCGAACTGGACACGTCACGTAAGTTCCCATAGAGAGGAGTATATTGAGGTTGGCTCGGACTTAAAGTTACATAGATTCAGCGCTTGAGATAGCTGGCTTAAAACAAGAGGGATATGATGGAGAAACGAACTCTCTCTTCAGACTAGGAGCCATTTTTGTAGCCTGAAAAACTTCGTGTGACACATTTTATGTTATAATTAGTACGAATGTAATATCTCAATATTGTGGAAGCTTTGGGAGCAGATGTATAGTGAAAAGTTTCAGATATCGCCATCGACCACGGACGAAATGAACACTGAACTCGCGTGTATAAGTGTATCATGTACTGTGCATGAGGTATTGCGGGTGGAATTTCCCCCGCATCGACAAACAGGCTCTATTTATATAGGACACGTGTGAAGTGCACTGCCAGCAACCAGTTAACGGTATGGTGACCGAATCAACTTTCTACAGCAGACGTTTGGATAAGGAGGAGCAAAACTCATATCCGCACTTTAGCTTAGAACTGATGAATGAGTGATAGAACATCAATAGTACAGCCCTATCAGCACTATAGATGCCGAAGACCACAGATCGACAAATTTCCATGGCGCGAGTATAAAAAAAACTAAGCCTCAGAATGCCTGCTTCCCAGGTGAGGGGTAAGAGAAAGATAGGCATACTTCAATGGAGAATGTAACTTAGAGAAGCTGCAATGTGCTGTAGATAAATGACTTCCAGGTCCAGACCTTGAGGTAATCGAAGATTTGACAATTTCACCATCAAATTGAACCCACAGAAGGTTTGAAAAATTAAACGAAAAACAGGGCAGGATTGATTAATATCTCTCATTTTAGACAGGTAAGCACAGTAGCTTTTTATCAGGTCGCGAAGAATTCTACCATGGATATAGAACTGATATGGTAGTCCTAACTTCTCGTAGAAAGTGAGGTGGGTGGGTTATGTTGAGCCTATCACAAATACTTATGATACGATTCCACACCACTGCAAGATGGATCCTTTCAGTAAGAGTGGGCGAAAAGAGTAGCAAGCGTAGTTCAGAATAAAAAGGCATCTCGCCACCGCCCTCCTAAATTCAGAGAAGATGAAGCGCACTAACGGCAGCTGTAGCGCTTAGAAGCGTATTGCTTCTATCGGAGTGGTCGGTGGGCATTCTTTTTTAAGTTTAAGAACCCATCTGGCGACTGACTACTAGGGAAAAAGTTGCCGTACTCACGCTAAAGTATAATACTAAGCTATATTGTAAAACAAGTAACAACATTTAAATAAGCAGATAAAAAGGAACAAAGGCTAAGACACAAGCTAAACAACAAAGACAAATAAAACTAAAACAAGATAAGCAAAACGGCAACAAGAATGAAGCGCTCTATGGCATCGGGGAGGTGCCTGTCTTCTACCGGTGCAGAAACATGCAATCTCGAAACAAAGAGTCAAATAAAGTGGAGTAAGCAGCCTCTTCCCAAAATCATAGTCCGAAAGCCTGTATGTATGAACAAGCCGCGAGTACAACGGACAAGCAGTCGCAATCCAGCTCGTCCCGGTACCGAGATAGGTAACGTGTGTGAATATCACTCAGACTGGAGCATTCAACAAGAATTTTCCGAACAGTCTGGTAGACAACGCAGTTGTCACAATAAGGTTCCGATGAGTGCTGCATCAAATGGCGGTGGGTTCCGCATGTGTGTCAAATTTGGAGACGAGAGAAAGCACACTGAAGGTGTCGCATCATTGGGAAATAGGACCATGGAAACAGTCGGGGCGAATAGCACGAATAGTTCTCCTCGGCCGTCTCCCATCCTTTGTCAAGCAATCAAGAGGGCTGCCAGTATTTCGGCCATGTAATCGATGTGAGGAAGAGCGAAGTGCTGATCATGTTACCAATCCCTCGCAGAAGTTTTGGCGCCCTCATGTCAAGGAACCAAGCAGAAGATAACTCGATCTCCGCCAGGCTCGCCATATCAGTGGCGTCACGAATATCGCGAACCAGGGGATGTGGATATTCAAATGCCCAGAGAGCACTCATGGCCCGGTCTCCAATGCTGGCAGGTCGCGGTATTACAACCAGCTCGGCCGTGAATACAGACACAATGCCAGGCAGAGTCCCTCTGACTTAAACACAAGGGATAAGGTGTGGAAAACGAGACCCTTTGGGGACTTGGGGCTATACGTATACACCGGCACGGTTCGGGTTTAGGATATGACTGGCGTCTCTCGGCGGCATACGCACCTTCGAGATCAGCTGCGTGTGCAATGAGAGCTGTTGGCGACTGAGAGGGAAGCCAGACTCGCACTTACAGGCAAATAATGTATTGTACACGGTGCAGAGCGAGTGAAATCGTCCCATCATCGACAAGTAGGCTTTCAATGGGGGACGTGCTGAAGGCACCAGTCGCCATTTCAATGGGGGACGTGCTGAAGGCACCAGTCGCCAGGCGGAGGCCAGTGTGGTGAATACACTGCACCTTCGGAAATACACATTCACCTATAAATGCATAACACTCGCATCAATATTCAAGGTTCTAACGAACAAAGGATCGATATAAAAGTAAGGCAGTAGCTCTATCAGTATACCAGCTGCTAAACGTCACAGAACGAAGAATATCCATGATGCACATACAAGAGATCCAAAGTCAGCGAATATGAGCCTGCAAGGTGAGGCGTTGGTCAAATATTAAACCAAGGAAACGTTGCAAGTTCACCACTTTCAGGCGAACTTAATTAAGAAAAAGTCTGGGTCAAGGTGGAGCCGTGAATGGCGGTAGAAGTCCACCACCTTAGTCCCTGCCAGGGAATACGGAAGCCTGTCCGTTTCGGCATAGCGAGAGACGCGGTTGACTGATTGTGGGAGTCAACCTCTGGGCCTGGCCAAAGGAGATCAAAAAGGTCGTCCACGTAGAGCGTAGTGAGAAAATCGTCTCGCAGCACCGAGGTGATGCATTTGATGCTCAAGGAAAAAATGTGTGACTCTGAGAACACTTCCTGATGGAACACCCTCCTCATGCTCTCTTGGGGTGGAGAGGGCTTCCTCCCGTACGCGGAATCGACGAACTCTCAAAAACTCAAATAATGATTGGGTAGCGACTCCTCGCCCCCATCGTGTTGAGAAACTCCATGATACCTCATCGCCATGCGGTATCATAGGCCTTCCCAAGATCAAGAAAAAAACCGTGGCGTAATGCTGCCTACGAATGAAGACGTCGCAGACGACATTTTCAAGTCAGAGCAGAGCATCCGATGTGGAGTGGAATTTGCGGAAGTCGCACTGTGCGGAAGATATTTAGCCTCGGCTTTTCAAAAATGGCTTGTATCACATTTTATAATTTCCCCATCACTTGCACACCCAGGAGGTTAGAGAAATTGGGCAGAATCCGGCCTGGGTAGAGTGATCTTTTCCCGGTTTACGAAAAGCGAGCACAGGAGCAATTCGTCAGGAGTCTGAGAGGATACCCTTTACCCAGATCCTTTTGAACAAATCTAATGGAAAAGCCATGCCTCGCTCACCAGAGTGTCGAAGCATGTCGTACAGAATATCTTCAGGACAAGGTGTGGTATCCGCGCACGAAGCGACAGCGGAACGCAACTCACTCAATGTAAACCTGTCGTTAAAGGCTTCTCCGGCTCTAGAAGTAAAGTCCATTTGGCCCCTTTCTGCGACTTCAGGATGATCATTACATGCTCGCGCAGCACCGTCGTGGCTAGAAAATGCGGGGGAATGCGTCTATTAAGGAAACAGCCACTGGCACCAGGTCCGAGATTGCGGTCCCATTTTCCTGGAGAATGGGGGGGGGGGGACGTGTGAGAATTTGACTTGAATCCTACTAACTCGCTTCTGAAGCTCTGCTTTAGAGGTCTCGTTAAGTGAATACACGTATGCCAGCTAAGAAGAGCGGCAGGCATGCTTCGAAACGCATCGGAACCTAGCCCTCTATCGACGAAATTCACCAAAAGTGAAATCGTTCCGGCGGCGCTTATATCCAATGCAGGCATAACGCTTTTATTTAAGGGCCCTCACACAATCTGCTTACCACCAGGGAAGCGGTCGCCGAGTAAAACGGCCAGACCTTTTAGGAATAATAGTTATGTCCACAGTGATGAGGTTGCTGGTGAAGAACTCAACGGCCTCTTTTACCGATTTAAAGTCCTCGCATGAGACAGCCAAATCAGTTATTTCCTGAAATGCAGACCACCGCTCCCGTGCCAAAAACCACCGGAGGGCACTGTCAGGCATCTGCGTCCCAGCAAATAACATTTGAATGGGAAAGTGATCACTTCCATGGAGGTCATCGACTACCCCCAACTAAAATCTGGCTGTGCATTCGGAGATCACAAAGATAGATCAAGACAGGAAAATGAAGCAGTTCCAGGGCAGTGATGCGTAAACTCATTCACATTTAGGATACCTATCTCCAACTAGTCAACCAGTTCAGCAAGGATCTGTCCCGTAGGATTGATCGAGTAGACTACCCAGAGGGGCTGTCTAATATATGTTGAGGTATACCTGTATAGACTAGTTCGGCGCTCAGAGCCTTACACAAGTAGGACAGAGCGCTGGCCACAGGCCGCTTGAGTTCTGTCTGAGCGATAAATAAAGAGTGCAAATTACAGTGGATCGGGTTTAGATTAATAGCCTGCCAAGTTGCAGTTCGAAGGATATGTGCAAGTGATGTGGTGGACACAATATGTGCACACACAAGCTCATGAGCTGGTAATGTGTACACTCAGCCCATGTAAATGGATTTGTGTGTGTGAAGCAAAGACAAAAGGAAGTTAAAGTCAAACATTGAGATGTAACAAGATATTTTAGAACCGTTCCCATTTTTGATTTCACGAAAAGACCAAAGTCGTGGTGAAAATGTAAACTGGGAAGGGGACTAATTATTCTGTGGTTGCAAAAGGAAACCTTAAAATGAGTTAACTCGATCGTAACGACATTCGGGGAGCATCAAATTACAATCACAATATTATATTTCTATTTTGTTATGGAAGACGGAATAAGCGTCTGAGCAAATTTCACCGTTACAGTAAATTTTCTCACAAGAGAAAAGGTTTTCTAATGTATTATATATAAATATTATATATATATATATATATATATATATATATATATATATATATATATATATATATATATATATATCTGTATGTTTGTATGTGTGTCCAAGTATAAACGAGCTAATCGAGGAGGAGAGACATCAAACGAGACAAATCATTTATTAGGGATCATTTAATTGAGATAAATCATTTCCGAAGAGCAGTTTAACATATCGCTTGGGTCATACCAATCAAATCATTTACTCCGCATTAGGAGATAGCTTTCACAGAACTGATCTTGCATCAAGACGAGTCTTATTCATTCATCGTACTAAAGCAACGAACATTAAGAGAGTTGTATTTAAGCATCATCAAAGATAAGCCCGTGAAATCGATAATCAAACTAATTCGAACTCCTCCTTCATTTGCTACCCAAAGCTACTAAATAAATAAAACTGCAGTCTTCTTGTTTCCATCACCATTTTGCTGAAAGCAAAATCACATCAGAATTTGTGCTCATCGCCCAGCCAAGAATATTCATCCATTACCATTTGCCTTCAGGTAATAATTTTTCGGGACGTTATCGTATCACCCAAATCCGGTTTAACGATCAACATTTTGCAACAATCTTATGGGGAGCGCAATAGCAAAGAGGATCACAAAACGAGGTGGCATATAAATACATCAAGTGACCAACAAAAAAGATCCTTTCATCCCAACTTTCAAACTCCCCCCATAGATATATAAAGACAATAGCGCCAAATATAATTTTAATATATATGTGAAAAAAGGGGCAATATATACAAGGTGTCCCAGAAAAAGTTAACCGTACTTTGAATTTGTATAACTCAAAACCTATTGGAGATTTTAGAGTCCTGCAAAACAAAAAACAAATTTAACAACTATTTATCTGTTGATTATGAAAATTTCATTAAATTCCCTTTTATGATATTAATAGATTAATGGGTTTAGTGGAGGCTATCAAAAATATGTTTGCACAAGGAAGTAAAATAATGAAACTTCGAAGTTAATATCAACAAATATATTTAAATCCATTTTTAACTGGTTTAGGTGGCTGATGCTTTGTGCTGGAGTAGAATGCACTTTATTCTCTTGATATCCCCATAAAAATAATCGCACAGTGTTAAGTCTGGGGATCTTGAGGGCCATTCAATTGCATGATTTAGCGTGACAATGCAGCTGTCAAACTTTTCTCTTAGTTTTCTTCTTACATCAAGCTGTCTATGAGGCTGGTGCGCCGTCCTGAATCCACCAAAGTCTATTAAATTGATTGCCGTAAATCTGGCGGAGTTCCAGGAAGATCCTTTCGTGGATAATGCTCAGGTAGGCAGCCCCATTCTAGTTATTCTCGTAAAACAATGGGCCGACAAGGTAGCCATTCTCGCCTATTCCGATCCACAGAGATACTTTCTTCTGCCAAATACGTGTGTCAAAGTTGAATGATGGGCGGGATGGGGGGGTTCAGCGGCGCATACTGCCGAATGTTATGGCTATATAACTTTCCATTCAGAAAAAAGGCTGTCTCCTCACCAATCACAATGTTTTACAAGAAACGAGCAGGTTTAAGGAGAAGCCATTCTTCAAATTGTCTACGACAAGGAAAATGAGTTTCAAGAAGCTGGTGTCTTGCATGCATCTTATAGGGATGCCATTTTAAGTCATGTTTAATAATGTAGTTAAATGATGAGTTTGACAATTGCAACCCATTCTTTCTGACTGATATATGTGGATTTTGAAGAAGTGTCATCGGAACATTTTCGATATTTTCTGTTATTCTCATACGACCCGAATGACCTTTGTTTAGATTTAAACATGTTCCTTTATGTTGGTATTTGTGAACATTTTTCCCAAGTGGGGGCTTGCTTGGCGGCTGCCTACCTGGGAAAAGTTGTTCCAATGAATCTTGTACTTGTTTAATACTGCCAGTCTTAATAAAGTTTGTAAATGCGCGTTGATCTTTTGCATGATTAAAAAGGTTCTATGGAAGTAATTTTTTTCACATAAACGCTTTGATTTGCTTAGTAAGCAAAAGACGAGACCATACCACAGCGTGGCTGAAAAACCACTGTAAAATGGCCTAGGCTTTTCTTGAAGATCCGCACAGTGACCTAAGCTACCTAGGCTCCCTACGCTTCTCTTGAAAGTGCACGGTGGCCTAGTCTTCCTCGGCTTCCTTTCATTATTTTACTTCCTTGCACAAACATATTTTTGATAGCCTCCACTAAACCCATTAGTGTATCAAAATAATAAAAGGAAATTTAATGAAATTTATAGAATCGACAGATAAATAGTTGGTGAATGAAACACTTTTTGCAGGATCCAAAAGTCTCCAATAGTTTTTTGAGTTATACTAATTCAAAGTAGGGTTTAACCTTTTTCTGGGACATCCGGTATATATACATATACATATATATATATATATATATATATATATATATATATATATATATATATATATATATATATATATACAAAAAGGGAAAAAAATTACTTATGGTAGTTAAATGAATTAAGCGTAGATCTGGGGATGACCATACACGATAGCTTTACCTTTAATCGCGGCGAATTGGAGGGTGGGAGGGTTAAAAACAACGGCGCAGATATTCAAGAGGATACCTCAGGGAGTCCTGACTCGGAAGACTTAAAAATGGCGTTGGATTACTTCGTGATGAAGAATAATATTTTCTCTGCTCCAGAGTGACGTAATCTCAACTCGAGACGATTCTACTGATCGGCAGGTAGTCTCAATTTCGAAAGGCGGGAATCTTGAAGGGGTGGTGAAGATGAGAGGGCCGCATAACTCGTCGGGAAGAAGAAGGCTCCATAGCTTTCCTCTGAACAGGATTTAAAGCTTATCAAAGATAGATCAGCTGACGAGATATTCGACGACGACGCGGGAAAAGATAGAAATAAGGGCTTCCACACAAGTCACGCTATCAATTTTTTAAAGAGGACTCGGTCGGGAAATCTCGTTGCAAAGTCAACAAGAGTGAGGATGTATGAGTGTCCTTCGCTAGACGGGGGGAGGGGAGAATTGGGCTAATTAGGTGGATGGCCACTCTAAATAAAAAAAGGCTCCGAGACAATCGGTGTCTTCTGGAGGGTGGGCACGTGGTATTCGTCCTTTTGCTGTAGTCTTCTGGCAAAATGTCACACGACTTGCAAAACTCGGTAATTTCTTTGGCAGCACCGGGCCAGAAGAAATAACGGAATATTCTCTCAAACGTTTTGTTGTGACCGTAATGACCAACCATTAATCCATCGTGTGCGATTCGAGGGACTTGGGGAACATGGGACCAGGAGATACACAACGAGCGAGTGGGGGTTTTACCCTCAACCGAACTGGAGCGATAAATAATCCCGTCGCTAATGAGGTAGGCGACTTCTCTTTGACCACAGGCAGATGCACGTTCGTCACTTCTCGCTTTTTCCCACAAGGACTGATGAATGGGGCATTCCTTTTGAGCGCTTGCAAAAATCTCGTTTTAAAGGGCTGCAAACTCTGGGGCATAAGGGGGTTCTAAAGACACGGGGGAACAGTGTCTTTAGCGCTTGGGCCTTCGTGATTCCGGTCTGGGTGACAGGCTTAGGGGCGAGCTCCGGGCTCTGTCCGATCAACACGGCATAGAATTTAATGGGGGCTTCCATCACTTCGGCCCAATCGGTGAAGTATTCGCATTCGAGATAGCAGCGGACTACGTGGAACTGATTTGCACATCCCAAGTAGTCATGGAGTACTGCGAATTGTTCGTGGTCGGGGCCCACTGGAGGAAGCAACTTTTCAGAGACGACGAAACAAGTGCATCCGGTGTCACTTACAAGGGTTGACACCCGGCAACCATTAACACTTCCATTTTCAAACTCAAGCTCACCGGAGAAGCTTTCCTTGAAAAGGAAATTAACTTGCTGTCCCGGGGGACTGCTTGTTGGAAAGTTGCTGGCGTTTCAGGGTGAGCGGGCGGATTAGAGAGAGAGGCACTTATTTGGTGGATTTGATGACTAGTAGGAGCAGAACGAAATTGGTAGTTTTGAGGACAGTGTGTCCTCACATGGCCGGGAACTTCGCAAGAAAAACAAATTATCGGCCTACGATGGTAATCCGACGCTTAGGGATTATTTATGAGGGGCTTAATATCCCTCGATTCTGGCGGGGAATGTTACTTGGGTTTAAAGGGACCGGGCACCTTCACAAACTTGGGTGAATTCTTTGGGGGAAATTTGGAGAGGTTATTTTTACTTTTGGGGGATAGGGGACGAGACTTCTTGGGGTATTTCGGGTGAAGATGGTTGTTCGATGCGTGGACATCCAAATCTTCGCTGCATTCCTTGAAACAAGACACGCGTCTGTCCTTCACAAATGCGCGGATTTCAGAAGGTAGGGAAGGCATCAACTGATCCCTTAGAACGAAATCAATTAGAGACTCGTAGTCGCGGTTGACTTTAGGTGAGTCCAACTAAAACTGGAAAGTTCCCTAGAGGGTGAATCCAAATTGACGGTAGGTCTGGCTGGTGATTATTTTCGCCTGGCGGAATTTAATGGGGGCTGCTATCACTTCGACCCAACCAGTAAAGTATTCGCATTCGAGATAGCAGCGGACCACGGGGACCACGTTCCAAGTAGTCATGGAGTACTTGGGATTCATATTAACGGTTGAGAGTGTTCTCGGCCGGGAGTGAAATGAAGATTTCTCGGAGGTTAGTATTAAGGAGGGGAAGTAGTCGAGTGACTCCATCGGCTTCAATATCCTAGTGGTTCACTTCGAAAATTTTCTCAAAGTGAGTCAGGTAGGCGCTGAAATCCTCGCCGTCCTTAAACGCTGGCAACTTTACCGAAGGAGTTCGGAAGGATTCCTTTTACGCTCATGCTAACTAACTCTTTCTCTTTCTTCAGCTTATCTCTGTTCTCTTTTTCTTTTCTCTTCAGCTTCTCTCTGTTCTTTTCTCTTCTCTCATCAGCTTCTCTATGTTCTTTTTCTCTCTTCTTTTGAGCTTCTCTGTTCTCGTTTTACTGCCTTTTCATTTCTTTCTTCCTCCTGAACATATGCAACTAGATCCTTGCCTGACAACCCAAGGATCTCTTGTTGTTGGAAACGCTCAAATAAGGACATCTTTTTGGTGTAAATGCGCGTCTGACCGCTGGGCGCACCCAAAGAACTTACAGAAAAGATTATGAAGCTCTGACGATCGTATAAAAAATCTTAACAGAGATTTTGTTACACACGGATTGCACGCAATAAAGAAAATAACATAGAAAATAATTCAAAACTAGATCTCTATGTTTCCGATGATTACAGGCCTTTAGTACTGCCCGAGGATTAGTAGGGGTTTTAGGGGTGATCGTCCCTCCTAAAAAACCAACACACACAACCGAAATAAAATTTGGGGAAAATGGTAACCACAAAAAATAACCAATCAAAGAAGAAATGAATTTGTTTCACTTTCTTTGGAAATACTTGAACGAACTTGGCGAACTGGTTACTGAACAACTCAACTTGGGGAGGTAACTTAAAAATAAAAAAAAGGATTCTTTCAAACAAAAAATAACCCAACTTTATTTGCCACCAGATAAAGATAAGGATAGTGATTCAGAATCTGGGTTTTTCACTACAAAAACTACCCAAGTATATCTGACACCAGATAAATATAATTCTATATATATATATATATATATATTTAAATTTCGAGGTATACCTGTATAGACTTTCTCTGCGCTCAGAGTCTTACACAAGTACGGACAGACATCTGGCCACAGACTGCTTGAGTTATGTCTGGGCGATAAATAAAGAGTGCGAATTACGGTTGACCGGGTTTAGATTGATGTCTTGCCAAGTTGCAGTTCAAAGGATATATAAAGACAATACCTCAAAATATAGTTTTAATATATATGAAAAAGGGGCAATTTATATATAAATATATATATATATATATATATATATATATATATATATATATATATATATAAATTGCCCCTTTTTCATATATATTAAAACTATATTTTGAGGTATTGTCTTCATATATCCTTTGAACTGCAACTTGGCAAGACATCAATCTAAACCCGGTCAACCGTAATTCGCACTCTTTATTTATCGCCCAGACATAACTCATATAGTTTTAATATATATGAAAAAGGGGCAATTTATATATAAATATATATATATATATATATATATATATATATATATATATATATAAATTGCCCCTTTTTTATATATATTAAAACTATATTTTGAGGTATTGTCTTTATATATAACTCCATCTTCAAGTTCTCGAAGTCAGGTCACCCTGAAATATCTTTTTGAAGACCTGGGCCGTTGTCTTCCACATCCAATCCAATTCGCTCGCCCTCGTTAATCTTCACTTAATTCATTTAACTACCATAAGTAATTTGTTCCACATCCCATCCAATTCGATCGCCCTCGTTAATCTTCACTTAGTTCATTTAACTACCATAAGTAATTTGTTAAATGAATTAAGTGAAGATTAACGAGGGCGATCGAATTGGATGGGATGTGGAACAAATTACTTATGGTAGTTAAATGAATTAAGTGAAGATTAACGAGGGCGAGCGAATTGGATTGGATGTGGAAGACAACGGCCCAGGTCTTCAAAAAGATATTTCAGGGTGACCTGACTCCGAGAACTTGAAGATGGAGTTAGATTATTTCGTGATGAAGAATGAGATTTTCTCTGCTCCAAAGAGACGTATTCTCAACTCAAGACAACTCTGCTGATCGGCAGAGTGTCTCAATTTTGAAAGATGCGAATTTTAAAAGGATGGTGAATATGAGAGGGCCGCACAACTCTCCGGGAATAAGAGGGCTCGATAGCTTTCCTCTGAACAGGCGCCAAAGCTTAGCACAGGTAGATCTGCTGAGGAGATCTTCGACGACTTACGATGACGAGTTACGGGGGGTAACGGGAAACAGACGGTAGTCTGGACGGAGTGAATGGCGGGCTTTCAATCTCCTCGAGAGATGGTGAGCTTCGGGTTAAATACCTGCGTGGCCGCTTTGCTAGACGCCTCAGGGCCTTGCAGTCCCAAGGACTACTTGACTCCAGTCTCAGCAGACATAATTCATGATAACGCGTCATTACAGACGATCAAACTCGCCTCGCGATATGGGAGTAGGGTTAATATGGCTACACACGGCGTTATCTCAAGGAAGAGGGTGACGATCGGAGTCTAAAAACAAACAGAGATGGGACGGGTGATTAAGCGAGTGACCGTTTCTTCTTCGACTTTTTAAAATTCTCACGTGGCCTTGGAAGAATAGAGAGGTGTCGCCAAATGGTTTCCTCTCACGGTGGTCCTTCGAGGGCATTCCCTTATACTGTTCAAATTCCCAAGAAAAAGAAAGTGGCTTGGCAACCGTACCACGACGCGGTGGACGTCCCCCACGTCGAAGTCGGCTGACGGTGGAATGTACGCAGAAATATCAGTATATATTCTATCCAGGTTCAGCTGCACAGCTACTTCCTGAGAGGAGGTATTTAAAGCAAAGTCAATGACACAGACATCATGCGAAGAGTAAATGGCGCATCCTCCTCGGCTCCCATCCCATGGTGGTGCGGTCACAAAACCCTTATACCCCTGGAGGGTGGGCATGGGACATGCACCCAGCATGGTCTCTTTTAAAAATATAGCTAAGGGA
Source organism: Ceratothoa steindachneri (assembly GCA_963969495.1). Lineage (NCBI taxonomy): Eukaryota > Metazoa > Arthropoda > Malacostraca > Isopoda > Cymothoidae > Ceratothoa > Ceratothoa steindachneri. Next base: position 95,271,448 of record OZ018317.1, on the reverse strand, counting down.
AAACGGGAGGAGATGAGCCTACGCAGTCCGCTGTACTCCATTGAAGGAATATGCACTCCAGTCCTTTCTCGTAGTAGTGCGGGGCCCCTCTTCAAAGAGAAGACTATCACATAAATGACCGTACGCTTTCCTGAGGCAGAACTCCAGTCGTTGTTGGCCAGACAATGCACTGAAGGCACTGTCGCTTTCAAGAACATATTGGGGCAGGTTGGGCTCGCCATGCGAGTCTTTTCCTTCCTCCGCCTTGAAACCTCAGACAGGCGGAACAGCTTAAGATGCGAGGCTCCCTCCTTTGCAGGATCCAGAGTCTTTGAGTCACCAGCCTACCAGCGGGTGTGGGCATAGGAGCCAAAGCTTCTTTGGTGCTGTCCTCCTTTCATGGAGCAGCTTTAGAAACACCCGAAGACGCCATCCCGACGACCAACCTCAGGGGTGTTGCCTCCTGTGAGCCCAACGACTCGGTGGAGGCGCGCGGCCGTTTTACCTTATTAGAAACGGTCGCGCTGGGGGAGAGGGGGTAGGAGCCTTAGGTTTACCTGGAGCTGGGTGTGAACTCTTTGTGCCGCCAGCTGTACTAGAGAATCACCCGTGATTATAACTGGCAGAAGTGTTCCGATTGGGTGTGGAACTGACCATGCTCATAGGCCTAGAGGGGCCAGGAGCAGAAGGCGTCTTTATTAACATTGGGAATAAGACATCTCGGGCAGCGCTGGGCACGTCAGGATAAAGTCCTTAGCCTTGCGAAATGAGAGACGGTCCTGAGCCTGAACGCCAGGATTTCATTATCACGGATATACGCAATATATTGCTTCGAAGAAGAGAGATGCGGCCTTTCCCAAGTGACCTACTTGTCACACTCAATTTGAACTTATCATGTGCAAACTTAGAGAAACTTACACCGACATCGGGTAACCCTGACTTTGCGCATCTAGAGGAGCGATTCATGTTAGAGTGCGGCGTCACACTCACAAGCGTGCCATCAAGTGTCCAAAAGGTACTAATCATGGCCGCCTCGGAGAGATCCGAAGCATTCACCAGAAGGCTTCCGTCCGAGAAACTGGTCACATGCGGCTCTCTACAATAAGGCCAGTTAGTGCTTTCATCTTATGACTAATGTTGCCTTTGGCCAACATGCTGCCATCAGTGGAGCGAATAACTAGACAGTTTTTTCCGTTTGTTTTCTTCTTAGGAGAGGAGGGTGGGGAATGAACCCGATTCTCTCCTCCGTCGGAAGGAGCACTTACGCCAGATTGACCGGGCTCACCAATATCCTTCTCTGAAATGGAGAAGGTCTTGGATGTCAAAAGGGCACCAGCCTTAAAAGGAGATCCCTCTTCTCCTCGTGAGTCCTCGAGGGCTCGAGTCGTCCATGGAGAAGCTTGCACAGGGGCAGACTCGAGGTTCCTTTTGTCTCGTCTAATGCCGGCGAACCGGTACGTCAGGTAAGATAGGGGGTTGGGGTTGCGCAGACCTCCTGAAAGCTGGAGGTGCATGACAGCAGGACATTAGGGAGCACGGGACGACGGTCACTGTTATTTCTTGCCCACCTAAGGGAATTGCCCCTATCGAGCCTCTCCCACCGGGAGCGGTCACATTTTATGCACCTGATTGCTCTCTCGGTAGATCCCTGTGAAAGCAAAGGGGACTATGGGGTAGTCGAAGGGCGCCTCCAGAGTATGGGGTAGTCGAAGGGCGCCTCCAGAGAATGGGGTGAGGGGTGTCGTCTGCACCCTTAGGCATATGGGAGGAATAAGCCTCCTCTCCGGTAAAAGAAGTTTAGAGAGGGCCCTGAGAAAGCTGAGAAAGCACAGGGGAAGGACCTCCTTTTCGTTATTGGAGCTGCCAGAGAGCGGCTCCGACGATGTTAAAGGTGGGGAGGGAGTCTGATTAATCTTCATCACTGGTCATTGGGATCCTATTATTACCACGAGATGTAAACGTTAATCACCGTCCTTCCCCCTCTCGCGAGCCGCATTTCGTCATTTTCTCGAAAACAGACCATCGTTTTGATCGAAGCACTATGAGGTGCTGGTTCATCAAGAGAACTCTTTCACATTAAGGATAACTTTCCACAGCTCTTCGACCAGGTCTGCTGTGGCCCGCCCTCTGCAATGATCATAAAGTTCCCCTGCTGCAGAAAATGTAGAAAGCATTTCGGCAAACGTATTGCGCCACAACGCATTTCCCTGCATCAAAGTTTGCAGAAGGTGAAAAGTACATAGAAATAACATAATACTTCCTCTAAAAGTCACCTCTACTGCTACCGCCTGAAGGGTGGGGAAAACCTTATACTCCGGGAGATTGGATACGTGGACCAACCCATATGGTCTCTAGAAGGCAGAACCTAATTGTGAAAGAGGGGAGACAAGTCTTCTTAAATCTTACAAATTAGCCAGAATTCGACTGCAACTCTATCCAAGGAAAATACCCTCTAGATTTTCTTAAAAGGAGCTGTGGAGACTTCGTCGAGAAGACTGTCGCAGAAAAAGCCGTAAACCGATTGGAGATAGATTTGATGGCTATTGCCGCCAAAGCATTGTTGCCACTGGCGCCTTCGAAGACTTACTAAAGGCTATCGAGCCTGCTTTGCGTTCCCTAATAGCAGCGCGTTGGGTTATTCTGCTATCGTGTCGGCTTTGGGATTGATGCTCTCGCGTACTTTTCAGAGCGATCACTGCGAGTTATGAGTTATGTCCCCACACCTTGAGGCATAGTCAGTGACGTGGACTCAAAATTGCTTAGGTGTTGGTCTGCCACTATATTCCAATGCCTTAAACCCTTTTGGTTTAGGGCTAGGAAACTATTTCGAGAGCTAAGTATAGCTCTTGGGTTGGTGGTGCCCCTGGGTCTGCCCAGGATGCCACCCTGGACGGTACCACCTCTGAATATTTGTGGCCACGCTTCTGGCTCCAAAGCTTCTACAGCGCCGGGGGTATTGCGTTCTGCCTTTTTAAAGCACACTTCATGTCAAGCTGGAACCGTGCCAATGTATACGAATGGCTCAAAGTCCCAAGAGGGGATCGGTTTCTACGCAGTACTCCTCTGTTTGAAGTCAGCGGGGCTGTGCTAGGCGCTGCGTCTGTCTTCACGGCCTAGCTGGTTGCAATACATCGCTCGGTACGGAAGATAACTCGATGTGCCCGTTCCGGAGACCGAATTGTGATTTATAGCGACTCACAAGAGATGAAAGTTCTTCTCGTCGATCAAGGGGATGGGTTCTGTGTCGAAAACCGTCACAGAGTTTAACTTTCTAAAGTCGATGCACATTCGGAACGACTAGTCGGGTTTTCGAATCATGACGATGGTGGAGCATAAATCAGATTTCGAGGGCTTGATGATATCGAGTTTGAGCAAGTAATCCACCTTAAAATTGAAGGCAGCCTGCCTCAAGTGGATAGGAAGAGGGTACGGCTTCGAACGGACAGATTCTTGCGTAGTAAGAACGATGGCATGTTCGAAGTGTTTTGCATTGCCGGAAGTCTCAGAATATTCTGGTGAGGGGATAACCCGGGGTAGAGGTCTAGCGCCGGGGAGGATTATTCTGGGGCCTAAGGGAGAGATGGAAGAGGGTAGTCGCCATGTCGTTCAATGCAGACTACCTGGACAACGTTGAGAGGGTCAGAGGGATACGATGCTTCAAGAGCCACAAAATTATTACCAATCGCGTGGCGGTGGTATTTCTTTAACATATTTACGTGGAATACCTTATTTCCAAAGGGGTTCCGAATAAGGTAATCCACGGGAACTTTGGCATAGAGGACGGGGAAGGACCCCTTCACTGACTAAAAAGCTTGATGTTCCCCGTGGAAAGTAACAACACCACCTCCTCACTAAGCTTAAATCTTTTCTCCTTTGATTTTAGATCGAAATAAGTTCAATATTTCTCCAGGTTCACATCTGCCTTTACGTAAGTAATGTTCGCGCAGGTCTTCAGGCATTTCATAAGATCCAGGAGGTAGGAGTAAAAAAACTGAATTTCTATATCCAGTTGGGGGTTAGTAGAGTTCTTTTAAGATGCAGAGGGAGCTTCGCACATTATGGCCATACAATAATTCAAAGGGTCGAAACAGAGCGTCCTGTGGAGGATCTCCCTGTACGCAAAAGGTGCTACAGGCAAGTAACGGTGCTATTCTCGGGGCTGTTCGGGACAAAGCTTCTTCAAAATGGACTTCAGGCTGCCATTTAATTTTTTGCTGGGTGGAAAGGAGTGGTAAACAGGAGCTTTACCACTAGGAGTTTTCCGGCATACTCCATAGTCTTGCAGGTAAACTGTCTGTTTCTTTTGGACAATACCTTCTTGTGGATGCCTACTCGGGAAAAATGGATATTAGGGCCTCAGCATAGATGACACTAACAATGCTCTTAAGGGGAGCTGCTTCGGAAAATGGGTGGCAAAATCTACGAGGGTAAGGACGTACATGTGTCCTTCCTTGGACGGGGGGGGGGTCAAGTAGGGTCAATGGCTACTCTGGAAAAGGGGTCGGTTATAATGGGGCTTTTCTGGGCTTAGCTCGACGCGCCCTTTGGCAGATGTCCTTTTGCAGAAATCGCACGATTTGCCGTAATCTGTTATATCGTTAGCCGCACCTGGCCAAAAGATATACCTAAAAATCCTCTGGAAGGTTTTGTTATGACTGAAGTGTCCGAAGAAGAGGTAATCGTCGTGCGCGAGCCTAAGAACTTGGGGGACGTATGCACGAGGGACACATAAGGACTGGGATACGGGGTCAGTTCCTTCAGAATAGGAGTGGTACAGAAGATCATCCCTTACGATGTAGGATACATTCTTATCTCGGCGTGTAGAATCTTGTGCCTGTTTCCGTACTTTCTCCCAAAGAGGTAGGAGAGTTGCGCAGCCCTTCTGGGCGCGGGCAAAATCTTCGCTCCGGAGAACGTCAAACTCCGGATCGACAGGGGTTTCCAACGGAACGGGAGCCTGGGCTTCTTTTGCGGCCTGAACCCGCGTAATAACGGTCTGTGCCACGGGATCTCGGGTGACCTGGGGGCTCTGACCAATAAGAACCGAGCAGAACTTGATTGAGGGCGCTACCACTTCGGCCAAACCAGTCATATATGCACACTCGATGTGGCATATAATAATGGAGAATCGATTCGCTCGAACTGCGAAGCCTTATCCCTGGAGCTAACCGACATTGTCTCCAATTGATTTTAGCTTAGTTCGAGCTCTTGTTGTCTAATCCTCTCGCGTTCTTCCATCTCTGCTCTCTCTTTCTCTCTTTTTCGTTGTTCTTTTTATAATGCTCTTCTTACCTCTCTCTCTCTCCTTTCTCGCCTCTTCCTGTACATAAGATTGTAGGTCCTTTCCAGTGGGGCCTAACGACTCACCTTGGCTTTTAAATCGTTCAAACGAAGGCATCGTCTTAAGGGTTAGCTTGGAAAAATATGTCACTCGAGCGAGTTGGTCTATGTGCGCTCGAAAAAAAAAGGTTTCGATAATATTCGTAGAGGCTAGCTTGTACACCCCCCCCCCCCAAAAAAGAATAAAATAGAAGAAATAACTACACAAATAACAGTCCTTCGTGACTTAATACGTTCGGGGGATTAGCTTGATTCAGCAGCCCTGATTCCAATAAATTTCACACACAAATTAATCAGTGCCACACAAAAAAAACATTCTAGAATACAGCTGAACGCACTTTCAGCCAGAATAAAGAACAATAACAAAAGAGCAACATGAATAATAGGAGGGAATTTATAAAAGATTCTAAAGGTATCAGTAAAATAAACTTAGGGTAAGTTTGGATTAATAATATATACATATATATATATATATATATATATATATATATATATATATATATATATATATATATATATATATATATATATATATTATATATATAAATAAATATATATATATATATATATATATATATATATATATATATATATATATATTATATATATATATATATATTTTTTTTTTTTATTTATATAAAAGTATATATAGTATATGTCGTCGTATAGCTGACTATCCAATACAATTTTATTATTAGTATTAAGGGGGACAACTCAGGGTATTAAAGCGAACCACCCAAAGACTGAACGCTACGTTGATGCGCATGAGGAAAAATGTTTTATTATTTTTCAATGCACTTGCGCCACTCTTCCCTGAGGCTCGGAATTGCCGACAACCAGAAATCTCCCGACTGCTATTCAATCCGCTCCTGGACGGCGAGCTGGACATCTTCATCGTCGCCAAACCGGCGTACACGCAGTGTAGCCTTGAACTAGCGGAATAAAATGTAGTCGCTAAGGGCTAGATCTGCACTGTGGTTGAGCTCTCAGAATCCTCACTTGCGCAGGGCAGCTTGTGCAACTCTAGCCTTGTGGACTTTGATGACGTTGAAGTCGATCATGGGGCGTGAGGTTTCTAGGGACCCAATGGGCAGAGACCTTGGTCATGGCAAAATTGTCGTGGATGATGTTGATCACACTTCCATGTGATATTCCTAGTTCTCGCTCGATTTATTCGACCTTCACCCGTCAATTTTTGAGGATCATCCTCTCCACACGGCCCACATTGTCGTCGTTGGTCACGTCTGACGGTCATCCTGGACAGGGGTCATCTTCAAGGGACTCACGACCATGGCGGAACTCCCTATTCCAGCGATCAATGGTTGCATAGGAAAGGGCGGTCTCGGTGTGCACTGCAACCATGCCTTCATGGATCTCTTTTGCATTCTTATCTTCCTTGGTCAAAAATTTGATCACTGCGCGGTGCTCAACCTTCTCCATTGTTGAAAAATTTGTGACTGACGATCTGCGATCAGCTAATGCTTCTTAAATAGACGAGGCAGGAGCGTGCGGCTGCAGGTCCTGACTTGTCATAACTTGTCCTAACACGTCCACAAACAGCCATCCTCCTTCCTCTGTTTTGCCCTACTGATTCGCAAAACTTATTGACCGCCCCTCGTAGCTCCATCCGACTTTTATGTTTCCAAACCTTAACAAAAGCAGAGGGGCAGTCCTTTATCTTCTGTTGATGATGTTAAAACAATTTTTTAACATGTTTAATTCTCAGAGTCCTTAGTTTTATAGAAATACTCTAAATGGATGGCATCATCGCTTGCAAAAGTGTTTTGACATCAATGAGGCTTATTATGAAAAGTAAAATTTATACTTCCTTTTGTTTTAATTTCATTCCATTTTTATACGAAAATTTTGAATACCCCTCGTATTGAAAAAAAGATTAGGAATAGTGAAGAATGCAATGGCAAACCTCATCAATTCTTCATGAAGGCGTAAGCAGGATTTGTTAGTACAAATGACAGAGATACTTAAAGGTACGAATTTAAATTCGATTCAGAATTAGAGACGAAGAAATCAAAGGGTGATAAGAATGATGTGAAAGAATCGTACAAGATACTTAACGAACCATGAATACTGTTGCGATTGAAAGATAATTAAAAAAATACCAACATGATGTCAACTGCACGTCGTAGATAGAACTCAATGCACATATGTTGTATAGTGTAGAGAGGCTACGATGGGAAATTCTCCCTCTTGTAGAATAAACAAATGAATATGCTTATGGACACCATTTTGGGTCAGGGGAATAAAAAGGCGGTGGCTTGCATTATGGCGATCTATTCCTACTCTCATTTTCTTTTCTTTTTATTAACAAGAAGAAGAACTACAGAACTACAGAATCTAGGACCAACAAAGATCCTAAGGTCCGCTCGAGGCTAGTCCGCTACACTAAATCAAAAACTACGATACACCCTTATCTACGAGTGTATCTCTAACATGCTATTTTTTTTTTTTTTTTTTTTAATACTATCTACTGTACACACTTATCTACATGTGTACATTATCGTGCAATTTTAACTAATCAAACTAGGGGTCGGGGGAGATAGAAAGTTTTTCTTCTCATCTTCCGCAGCCACTCGACTGCTAGTGGTGAAAAGCTAATTTAGGGATAGAGACTACTTATAGGATAGGCGGAAAAGAAATGGGACATCTAAGCTACACATGCAGATGAAGATGAAGATGAAAAAGAAGATGAATAATAATAATAAGAAGAAGAAGATTATGATGATGATGATGATGAAGAGGATGATAAAGAAGATGATGAAGAAGATGATGGTGAAGATGGAGATGAAGATGATGAAAATGATGAAGATGAAGATGATGAAGAAGAAGAAGATGAAGATGAAGAACAAGAAGATGAAAATCAAGAAGAAGATGAACTACAGAACTACAGAACTACAGAATCTAGGACCAGCAAAGACCCTAAGGTCCGCTCGAGGCTAGTCCGCTACACTAAATCAAAAACTACGATACACCCTTATCTACGAGTGTATCTCTAACATGCTATTTTTTTTTTTTTTTTTAATACTATCTACTGTACACACTTATCTACATGTGTACATTATCGTGCAATTTTAACTAATCAAACTAGGGGTCGGGGGAGATAGAAAGTTTTTCTTCTCATCTTCCGCAGCCACTCGACTGCTAGTGGTGAAAAACTAATTTAGGGATAGAGACTACTTATAGGATAGGCGGAAAAGAAATGGGACATCTAAGCTACACATGCAGAGAATCGCCGGCATCATTTTTAGTCATCATAATTTCATATCCTTAAACCTCCGCTCCAAACTCTCTCTCTCTGCAAGGACGTCCAAATTCACAGTGCTCAACTACGTTATATTTAAACTATTCAAATGCACGTCGAGACGATTTTTGAATGAAGAAGAAGAAGAAGAAGAAGAAGAAGAGGAAGAAGAAGAAGAAGAAGAAGAAGAAGAAGAAGAAGAAGAAGAAGAAGAAGAAGAAGAAGAAGAAGAAGAAAAGGGTGTTAAAATTAAGAGTCTATAAAGGAGATTAAAAAAAGGCGGTTAAGATTAGCAAATAAGGCCGTAGGCCTTATAAGCGAACAGAGATAAAAAATTGAAGTCAAGGGTACAAATTTTAGAAGAGTGGGATAAAATAAATGAGAAAGACCTAAATCAAATGAATTCGGAGTAGGGTTCTAAAGTGTGCGCGTCATTCCCCTAGATTTCCAAAGTCTACTAAAATTATTTCGGACACTTTCATTAATTCATCATCATCATCATCATCACTAATCCTATAATTTAAGAAGGGGCTTATTTGGAATATCTGAATAATAATTTCATCTTAGTTTGGTTATGACTTATGTTTTTGTATCATAGTTATCATCACTAGCTCTATAATTTAAGATGAGGATTTTTTTTAGTATTCATCATCATCATCATCACTAACTCAATAATTTAAAAAGGGGATTTTTTGAGTATTTGAATAATAATTTCATCTTAGTTTGGTTATGACTTATGTTTTTTATCAAAGTTATCATCACTAACTCTATAATTTAAGAAGGGAATTTTTTTGAATATTTGAATAATAATTTCACCTTAGTTTAGTTATGACTTATGTTTTTTATCAAAGTTATCATCACTAGCTCTATAATTTGAGAAGGGGATTTTTTTGAGTATTCATCATCATCATCATCATCATCATCACTAACTCTATAATTTAAGAAGGGGATTTTTTTTAGTATTTGTATAATAATTTCATCTTAGTTTAGTTATGACTTATGTTTTTTACCAAAATTATTTCTAATAATTCTTTTATAATATCAAAAAACAAAATGGTGAAGTTCAGAAATTTATATAGTATCGAAATTTTGTTAATTTTTTAAAACCCAAAGAATTACAAATGGTGAAGTTCAGAAAATTCAACCATGGCTGTTTTTTTTTAGATTTTAAATTTTAATCTTAGTAGCGAAGCGTAAGCTTCCCCCGTATGGGAGGGGGGGGGGGGAGTGGCGAAGCCATTGCCTGGTATTTATATAAAATTAAACATCTTTTATATATAACGCGCAGAGAAGGGACCTGCATTAGTTTAGATTCGTTGGGAATAGGTTCAAGTTCGGGAGAGGTGCGCGCTCTGTCATCAGACTAAAATATCACCATGCAATTTATATTCATATAGTTGTCGTTCTCCGTCAATAAGATTCTTCTTTAGGTTTCATGCAATTATATTTTTTTTATGTTCAAGAAGCATATATTCTGACTTGTCGCCCCGCGTAAAGTAGATCTACCTGAGCCTCTGAGGACTGGGGAATCGTGTAACTCTCCTCAACCTTCTCTGTTCAGCAACAAAGTTCTGCTAGGGGAGTGAAGATATAAAGATGCTGGGAGCTTTTGAAGTTGATAATATTGTTTCGAGCCCCGCTACTCTGTCCAAATTGAGGTAGCGGCAAAAGAGAAGCAAATTTAAATGTATTTGAAGAAGAAAAGTTGCATCTCTTCGCTGCGAAGATACGAAATTTCGAGATATTGAGACGTTTGATGTTTTGAGGAGAGGAAAAGTTAGCCCTTTTTCGAGTGCGGAAGTCGACTTTGATAGTTTGCAATGCTTTTGGAAAGCTATACCAGGGGAGGGGGGAGGAGAGAGGTTGCCAAAGGGGGTTGTAGTCGGATGTAGAATTCCTTTTAACTTGGGTAAGTACATTTTCTTCTAGTTTTTGAACGATTACTTAGGGAATGTTTTTGATGAAAGAAGTTAGTTAAGATATTTTCCCTACATTTTTTTTTTATATTGTATTTTTCCTTTTCCGTGTTTGTTTTCAGTTTTCCCTTATTTTTAGTTCGGCTGAGGTTGTTCACGATGATTCAATATTGCTTCTTGTTGCAAGTTTAGTTGAGTTGTGTTCAATTTCGCTACTTTAGCAGTCAAAGAAGTCTCCTCCTTTGACTTCTCTGTTCAAGTACCCTCTCCCACATTTCCACGTTTCCTAATTTCATTCTCTTTATCTTAAAAGCATTTTGGACAAATATCGCCATGAAGCTTTACACATTCACAAATAAATAAAACTTTCTTCGTTTTCCCATAGCAACCCGTTGCTATGAAAAGATGGGTGGCTCTGAGTTTAATATGGCATAAGGAGTTAGAGAAAGGAGATAACTTTCATGCATTGATGAGTGCCAAAGGGCACGTTAGGGGCAAGTTTAAAGGATACTGATGATCTTACCACTGTTTTCTTTATTTTTGGTCTCGATAATTTTTGCTGTGTTAATTACAGGAGTTAGGAATCTACCCATATTGGCTTTAATTATATTTATATATTAAAAAATAGGAAATAAATGTTTGCATTATCGATAAGAAGACAGTTACACTTACAAGAGGACGCATGAGGGAAAGGCGTGGATTAAGTAGTATTTTTCTACTCATCCCCGTCAAATATGACTGCAACATCTAATTAATATTAATATTTAACTATTATTAAGATATTATTATTTTAATATTTAAGTATTATTAGTGACTCATTAATAGTGCAAAAAGAAAGGGTGGATTAATTTAATGTCAGAACTTCGCTCCTTAAAATGATTTTGACTTTGATTTTCACGTATTTTGAAGGATTTGGAGAGCACACAATTCTCCTCTGTCAGCCGGGGGCCGGTGGTCCCTATTACATCCCCGTATTCTTGATTGGGAAAGAGTACAAAATGAAGAAAAGGAATGTAGTGGCGGGAGGTGAACAATTTTATGCTAATTAAAATATATATTTTGCACAATAAGGTAAAACTGAAATTCCTGGGTTAGGTGTAATCGAATAGCACCAAGAACTACGCCAAAGAAAGTGGAGTTCGACTCCAGCTGTATTAGTACTAATACTACTATTTATGTCAACATTAAGAAGTAAAAATGACTCCTGCTTCCTCGGCAAATGGTTTGGAAGAAAGGGGGAAGATAGAAAAATGTAGGCTCAAGGGCACATGCCATTCTGGGTGTGAGTCTAAGGAGAAATATCGCCTTCCAAAGGGGAGCAAAGGGGGGAGATGTATTTCTCCTCGTATTCTCGTTTATCTCTTGCCGTGGGTCTGTATCTTGGCGTGGGAAAATGCCTAGGTAATCTTAATTTCTTATCGAAGAGGCATGATAAGATTTTGAACAAACAACATTTAGCTAGGAAACTTTGTTGACATATTTGTTCTTAGAATAACAACTCACCTAAGTGTAATACTACCGAGCTCTAATAATTATTTACTTATAAGTGATTCACAAATTCGTTTGCTTTGTTTGCGGTAAAAAAAATACCTCCTTTTTTCAAGTTCCCAAGTATTCATATCAAGGACTGTGTAGGATTTTCTCCTTCAATCCCTTTGCTTAGATCAGATAGCCTGAACGGCTTGTTCTAACCTTTTTATTTCCTCAAAGATAGAGATATAATTATTTTAATTAATTATACCAACGCGTTCATAAGAGTCTGATTAACATTTGTTTGAAATGACTTACCAAATCGAATCACCTTTAGGTATCATCCTTTGGGAGATCATTTCCTGACCCAAATATCCTACTGTCTAGAAAATGAGCAATCTTAAGTGAAAGGAAAACTTATTTATTTAATAGGTATTTACTATTAATTTAATCTTTATTTAATAGGTATTTAATATTTAATAAGTATTTAATATTCATTTAATAGTTATTTAATATTAATTTAATAGGTATTCAATATTTATTCAATAGGTATTTAATATTTATTTAATAGGTATTTAATAGGTAGTTTTATAATGTTTCGAACAATTCAGTCAAGGATTCCCCCCATTAAGTAAGGACCTTTTAACGCTCCATCGATGAGGTGAGATTTTTGAACCCTAACGATCATTTAGGGAATTCTGTGCTAGCGAATCACCGGCCCCGTCAGGGTCCCCAGCCAAGATGGATCCAGTGTTGACTGATTCTAATGCCCGCAGTTGATCTGCGTCTATATGTCTTCCCCACATTTTTCTTTCCTCTACCTTCATTACTTTCTTTACAGACTTGTCATTACAAACGATCTAGCTGAGATGCCTTCGTTGGTTTTCTTTCTTAGTTTTAACAACGACATAACAACAACTCTATTACATATAACACTACCAACTACAAATACTGGTAATCCACTATTTAAAAAATAATAAAACGATAATAGAATTGTTATGAGTAGATCACTTTCAATGTGAAGATGAAGAACATAACAAAATATACGTATTTGGATCAAAATAAAATAAAATTTTTGGACTTCTTAAAATATCCGATTTTTGCTTTGATAAATGCAAACCTTATCTTGAAATCCCAATTACCAAAGAATCTAAATATTCCTTTTCATTCCACCATTAATGCAAACAGACCCATTTCATCTTCACATTTGATGATTGATTTTCAATCACTCGTCTTAGATAATTCTGCAAAAGTTCTATTTAAATTGCAATCATCAGACTAGGATGAGTACCTCATGACTTATTCTCTCTCTAAATCACTACATCATGAAAAAATCTCACAAAGTGGGTGTATCTGCACTACATCATAGTATATATACACTGCGTTCTAAACTTTTATGCAAATTACCTTTCTGCCTATATGTAGTATATCAGACCTAATTCAGAAAATATTCCAACCAATTAGTACGGTAATACTTCAGCGCAATTCATTCATTACCTGGAGAATTATGTGACCATAAAGGATATTTATTATTATTGTTCGTTGGACCAAATTTATATAGATATTTATAGGTTACCCATAAAATCCTTATATTTTTATCAGACTAAAGGAAACCTGATAGAAAAAGTTTATTGTAACAATTAACATCTAACTAATGAAATGAACGAGAACTATCGGAAAAATGACATGCATATAATGACCATAATAATGAATTTGTTCAACAAATTTGGCCAAGATCGAAATTAGCTGACGCTCCATCGATGAGGTGAGAGTTTTGAACCCTAAAAATGAGATATTCTTGGCAGTGGTCGAAATTACAGCGAAAACCTCTTCATTAGAAGTATATTGCCGCCTATTCATATATATTTGCCGTTAAGGGATGAAGTTCTGGATGGGGTTTAAAGAAGAAGTGTAGGCAGGTCAGTCCATTATTTTGTTATCTTTTTAAAAACCTATATGGTCCAGATAGTTTCCCCTCAACTTCAGCGAATGGGATGGAGCATTGGAACATTGTCACGAATGAAAATTAACTTACTGATAGTGGCACATTTTTCTTTTTATACAATGGAAGAGGTTCATTGTTTTTTAGTAAGTTAGTATAGACTGCGGCTGTCCTTTTAACGCCGTCAGGAATTGTGAACAGATCTACCAACTCCTCCCCGAAATTCCCCCCGCAGAAAACAACGCTACTGCCTCCTTGTTGCCACCGATCCTTCTGGAGAAGAGGAGCCTCTCTCTTGTACCATCCACTCTTCTTCCACCGACATATGTCGGTGAAAGAACACATTAAATATCTATTTCAAAAGGTTCTTTGCCCATTTAACTCGCTTAGTTTAATAAATAATCTTCAAAAGAGAACGAACCACTGGCTTAGTACATTTTCCTAGGCGCTTCAAAACTAGGCTTCCAGTAGTTGTTAGCGCATTGCTAGTGCCAGCAAGTTAAAATATTTGCTTGCTGCTCTGAAATGGAGTTTCGATGATTTTTTCGTTTGATACGATTCAGAGTACGACGGCTTACACGCCAGTCTTTTTTCACCCCCCTCCCACTCGCTCCCTTTTGATCGTCCCTGGCCTGCAGCTGGATTTGGCAGGTATATTTTGATTGTAAGATGGCCTCGATGAAGAATTTTGTCAATTTTCAAAGTTGTTTTTCCTTCGACAAGTACCTTGATGACTATAGACTTTTCAACTTCACACAATGCTCCACCACGGCCCACATTGCATATACTGTGGGATGGCATAAATTACAGTCAAAGACAAAGATGCCTGGTGTTTTTTCACTAATGTGCATAACTAGCTGCAAATTTCACATTACCTGCAAAATGTTGCCAAATAACAGGTAAATTTTAAGTAGTTTGACATTGTTATTTTAGAAGTATACTTAAAATATATATTTGCATAAAATTGTGGAACGTAGTGTAGGTGTGTGCTTAGGATCATTGTCCTGCTCCCAAATATAATTTGACCGAAAAGATGGGTTTCTAGATGGGCTAGAAATCTTGATATTTTAAAGATTGTAAAAATAGAAGATAAAACTCAAAACGTTCATTTTTTTATTTCCAAATTCTAACTGTATTTTTTAAAAATAATGATAATATATCAATTGTTAAACTTTCATAAGAATTTATTGGTTAATTTGAGCTTTATTAAAAAAAATGAGGTGGTGGTTTCAGAATTTATGGCCGGTAGCCTACATAAATAACAAACCTCCATCTGCTTCAGAGACAAAGATAGTAGATGTTCGTTTATCGAAAATTATAAGTTAATTAAGGTATTTATTGCCTGCGGAATCTTTTTTTTTTCTGTGGTAAATACTAAAAAATTAGAAATATGAAAACCCTCATAATTATTTGAAATAATATATTTTCCGGACGATTCAGTCCTTAACAGAGACCATCTTCAGCGACTAGGCATCTAATAAAAATAAAGAAATTCAACATAATACAAGTGAATACCATTAAAAATAACCTGGTATATAAGTGAAACTTATTAAAATATTTTAAATGGAACTGATGAAAGTGTCAAAGGGATAAATTCGACAAATCACAAATCACAAAAAAGGGGAAAATATATAATTGATAGCAAAAAAATATTTTAAAACAAAATGAAAAGTATCAACATTTCTATATATAAAGCTCGTAAGCCAAGTAAATATGATTTAAAATTTAGTAGTTACAAGTTACAATTAAAGACCAGCAAAATAAGAAAAACTTATATACTATATAAGCCAATTCATTCAGCAAACCAACTAAACTCGCCTAACAGACTAATTTCCTCCGAACTTGTCGGTTGTTTGATCAACTCCAACGATAAAGGTCAGTTTCTTTTTCTGTTTTTCATTATTTTGTTGGTTTTTGTTTGTGTCTTGTAACTAACAGATACATGAACGCCAGAAAGTATATGAACTGAGGCTCTAAAGCAACATGGTGAGATTAGGAAAGGTGAAGATATAGGGAAAGTCCATGACCCTAATTCTCACCAAATGAGATTACTTGGAACATGGAAAGAGCACAATTCGCCTGAACCTTCTTATATTCGTTATATAATTAAAAAAGACATCAATCTAAAAACATAAATATATTCTTCATCATTTATTGTTAGAGCTGTCGATCACTTTCATCGATTTGTTTGAAAGAAAGAACACTTGTATACCACGGGAGTCACATTTCTTCATTACAGTGTTTGGGATAATGCGCGATTTGAAATTCCATTGCCTTTCACCTCGGCACCTATACAAAATTTTAAACTTCTCTGTATCTTCCCCACCTCAAACTTTGCTGTCTCCCGCCTGTACTCTTCAGTATATCGGCTAAAATAAAGCAAATGCGAGCCGAGCAAGGAGAACTTGCGGAAAGGTCGGCCTAGGATGGCTTCTCCCGTGCCTCTTCAAGCCCAGATGGGGACTGAAAAGGGGTAAAGTAAAACTCAGGAAGACGTGCTATGCCTTCCACTTTCAGAAAATGTGTCATTAATTACGCTGACGTTGTACGCACGTAGGATTCTGCTTAAAAATAAGAGTAGGGAATGGAACTCATGTTAATTTCAACCTCGATCCTTGGAATTTGGTCGTAGATTAACATGAATTGGCTAGAATTCGTTATTTGGGAAAGACGAAGCTTGATTTCGAGTATGCAGTGATTTGAATTAGCTTTTTAGCAATGGCAGTGAAGAAAGTATTTTTGAAGTTTGCACGCGGGTGGTTGTTTTATTATCCATTATTTACCAGAGGGTTTAAGTTCGTTATGTGTTTTTTTACAAAATTAGTTAGATATGGAATAATAAACCCTCAGTCGAAATGCTTCAGAATGGAATTGCTAATTATTATATTAATGTTAAACATTACTAAAGTAACAGAGTAAATAAGATATCTCTTTTTTCTGTACACTCAGATCCTCTCTTTTTCCTACTCCTCTCTAGGAGAGGATTCGGGTGTATCTAAGGATTTTTTCGGTTCGTAAATTCGAATTTGTAAGGGTGATTTAAAGTGTGATACCTCGGACTCAGGATTTGGGGTCGAACAAGACTCACCTTTTCAGATATCACTCGTGGTTCATTTTCACAATTCTTCTCCTTTTATCTATTTCTTATTCATCCTCTTCTTTTTATCCTTTTCTTCTTCTTCCTCTTTTTCCTTTTCTTTTTCCTCTACCCTAATTTTATTCTTCTTCTACTCAGTTTATCTAGTTCTTTTTTCCCGTCTCTTCTCTGTTTAGATATTTTTTCCTCTTCTTCTTCTTTTTCTTTTGCTTCTTCAGCTTCCTCTGTTTCTACTTTTTTCTCCTGTTCTTCTTCTAGCTCTTTTTCTACTTCTTTTCTTCGTATTAAAGTGACTAAATTTCATCATAGCTACGCGAGAAATGGCTAATGACGGTGTGATCGATGCGACAGCACTCCTTGTTTATCATTCTCATTGATGCGGCAAAAATGTTTGGGTTGGGTCGAGGGATTAACTGGCCTCGCCTTAATTTACACTGTTTACCTCTCTTAATTTTTCAGAGTTTCATACATAACTTCGACATCATAATATCTAAAATATAAATTATTACGTGCCCTCCAGGCCTCAATGCTCGCAGGAGTTCCTGAAGCTATAAAACCTCCACACATTTTCCTTTCCTTATAGATTTCTCATAAAAAAACTTTCTTGCAAATATGCCCTCCGTTGGTTTCGTTTCTTAGTTTCAAACAATTGACCAAATTTCACAATTCCGCCTTTCTAGCTCTTATTTTACTCATCCCTATGACATTATTGCATGACCTGCCCAATATTCGATTAGAAAATAAGCATGGATCTGGAAAACCGATGGTCTGCCGGTGAAGTCCAAGCTCCTCCTGAAATGAGAGGTGGTGAAAGCATTACTTTTGTCATATTTATTTTTTCTGAACTTCTGAATTTTATAAAAATTACAGTTAAAATATATTCTTACGATAAACTAATGTCAAAACATTTGACTCTGTCTATATTCATATCCAGAAATTAGCTCTGGGTCAATTTGTACATACAACTTCAAAATAAATGTCTGGGAGGTTTCAAGCCAAGTAAGTATGGCGTACACGTATAAAGAATTAAAAATTTGGATCCTCTCCATGGGTCTTGTCTGATATTTCACGTGTTAATAATGCACCAGTCAAATATTTTTGCGTGCTGTGATTCTATAGTTCAGGGTCATTGTATGAATTCGCAAGTTTCTATGCCCTCGTCGACCTGCCTTTGAGTCCTGTCTTAAGCAAGAAAGCGAACGGCTCTGAGGTCAAAAATAGATAAAAAATATATTTCTATAAGAACGCCTAACACATATGTTTCTTGATGGTTGTGAAAATAGACATTCTTTCGTATGTTACTTTAAGGAATTAGGGAGAGAGGGCAATAACATACGTTGTGCCCATCCTACAGGGAGGGTAGGGGTACACGAAATAGAATACAAAAGTAGTGTGATTACACTCGACAAAATAATTTATTTCTATACAAAGGGCTCTTCTGTCTTTAAAGGAGGAATAGTATAGTCAGTTGCGTGGCCTTCCGGTTCATATAGCTCCGAAAGGTCTTTCTTTTCGGCTTCGAAAAAATTATTTGCACCTCTACATTTTGTCCTCCCTTCAAAACCTTCTGGTGAAGTTTTTTTTTGTTGATCCTTGCCTACTTTTGTCAATATGTATACAAATAATTCCCCTTTTCCCATTGACTTGCCACAAAAACGCTGACATTTATTCTTTTTCTAAATAATTCTACGAATTTTCACCTTTTCCAAATTCATATTCCAGTCTTGCCTCCAAGAATCCTGGTATTGACACAAGGGTTAAAACTCGATATTTCTAAAACCAGAATGAAACTGCCAAACTCTTTGATTGAATACATGGAAACCCCGTTAAAGACACGTCATGTTTCGTCAAAACAGCAAAATCACACTAAATATAAAGGTTGAAAATATGTTTGATATCTAATCACCGCACCTTTTTATCCCTGATTTTTCTTCTCTCGTTCCCTTTATTTTTCAATCCTTATTGTTGCTATAGTGTCGTATTTATTCATCTTAAAAAGGGAAAATAAAATATGATGAGTGAAGTCCTTTCTTTCGAGGAAAACACTGGCCGCAAAAACACATGAAATTAAATTCCTACTTACAAAAAGCTTTGTTTCTCTAATTGTAAGTAGTGTAAACATCGAATGCGTAGACAATTCTAGGTTTGTTACACAAACAGGACATGACACTTAATAATCACGATAGCAGTTTTACAAGAGATTCAATGCAGACGATGGAAGAGGGAATTTCTTCAGTGTGCTAATTGAAATCCACTGTTTTATCGACCTCCACGACCTCAATCTGGAACATGATTTGGAGCGAAAACTCTAAACCGTAGGCAGAATAGAAGGTATAAAGGTCGTTACTTAGACTTGAACCCAGAAACCTAAAACCATGTTTAAGGATTCAGGGGAGCAAAAAAATATTTTTGGAACAATTCATTTGTTAAAAAACACATTCAGATGCATAATTATATATTCGCAATTAAAACTGAAAAATTATTACTTTATGCAGTTAAAGAATTTATATTTAATTCCTTCCGAGATACATTGCGGCTTCTTGTTAAGTAAGTGTACAATTATGTAGTGTGAGAGCTGCTACACGCCGAAAAGAATGAGGGGTGGGATCTTTCCACCAAGGTGCTAGGTTCGATTCCAGGGAGAGAAGACACGTAAAGTTCTGAGTTTGTTGGGGAAAAGTCGCCTTTTGCAATCATACTGAGTCTGATTAATAAGTAGAGGAAGATTCACCGTCACACGTCTATTCCTCCCTTCTCTCTTCGCGCACATAACACTCTACTATCCCGTTTGAAAAACCAGTTAATAGATTTCTATATTCACTTTCCTGACGCAAACTGGTGGCCATCCTTGGATTACAATGGATTCCCTACTCGTTTCTTGGTTTGTACACCTCTCCCCATTTCCCGACGAAAATAATTATCTGGTTGCCTTGAGCTTAAGGATAATGAATAAAAAACGCTTTGTCTCAGAGATAATGAATAAAAGAACGTTTTGCCTCATTTATAATAAATAATAAACGCTTTGCATCACTAATAATGAATAATAGAACGCTATGTGTCGAGTTATGCCTGTGTAGACTAACTCGGCGCATAGGGTTGTACATAAGCCCAGGCAGACAGCTGACCAAAGGCCTCTTGAGATATGTCCTGCCAAGTTGCAGTTCAAAGGATATATAAAGAACAATACACAAAAATATAATTTTAATATATATAATAAAAGGGAACAATTTATATATGTACAAAAGGGTGAACAAATTACTTAATAAAGCTAGTTAACTGAATTATGTGAAGATTAACGAAGTAATCTAGGAATGACCATACAAGATCGCTTTACCTTCAAGCGTGGGCGAATTGGAAGGGGGGAGAAGACAACGGCGCAGGTCTTCAAGAAGCTACCCCGGAGAGTCCTGACGAGGAGGACTCGAAGATGGGGTCGGATTACTTCGTGATGAAGAATGAGATTTTATCTGCTCGAGAGAGGCGTAATCTCAATTTGAGACGATTCTGCTGATCGGCAGGTAGCCTCAGTCTCGAAAGAACGGGAATCTCGAAGGGGTGGTGAAGATGAAAGGTCCGCATAACTCTCCGGGAAGAAGGGGGCTCGATAACATTCCTCTGAATAGGGGCCAAAGCTTAACGAAGGTAGATCTGCTGGCGAGATATTCGACGAAGTACGACGACTCGACGACGGGTTACAAGGTTTCACGGGAAACAAACTGCAGTCTGAACAGAGTGAATGGCGGGTTTTCAATCTCTTCGAGAAATGGTGAGCTTCGTGTTATATAGCCGGGCGGCTGGTCCGACAGACGACTCAGGGCCTGATGGCCCGAGAAGATTCTTGGCGCCAGTATGTGCAAATACATTTCATGATAACGAGTCGGTCCAGACGGTTAAACTTGCCTCGTGATATGGGGGAAGGGTTAATGTGGCTGCCCTCGCGGGGGAATAGACATGCCTGGGAAGCATGGAGTAGAGACAGGAGGGCTGCGAACGGTGTTATCGCAGGGAAGGGGGGGGTGTAGTGGCGTCGGAAAGCAAACACAACTGTGACGGGTGATCCAGCGAGGGACTGATTCTGTCTCGAACTTTCTAAAATTCTCACGCTAGGCTCACGTGGTCTTGAAAGAAGAGAGGGGTATTTCCGAGGAAGCCTTCTCTCACGCTGGTCCTTCGAGGGCATCCCCTCACATTATGCCTTACGAATAAAGAATAAAAGAAAGCTTTGCCTCAGAGATGATAAATAAAAGAACGCGTCTCCCTTGCGGATAATAAATAATATAACGCTATGCCTCGCGGATAATGAATAAAAGAACGCTTTGCCTCACTGATAATGAACAAAATAACGCTTTACTTACGGAAATGAGCCTAAAGCGATTGCGAGCACTGACAAAAGCTGAGTGAGAGTCAAATGATGGGCAGATTTTCCAAGCCCAATGTGCTTGATCCTTTGCTTTAATGGCCTTATGTATGTAAATTACGTTACACGAAAGTACCAAATCTTCGTAGAATTTCGAATGTAAGGTTCATTTCGAGAAACCGATTCTGGGCCAATTACTCTTTTGATTCTCCTACAAAATTGTCAACTTCCAATCTGAAGTGCTAAATGGTGTTAAAACATCAAACGGATGAGGAGGGTTCTTTTTTGTAACTTTTAAAGCGCAATAGCAACGAGGCCTTATCGGGCATAATGTTTGGAAGGAGAAATAAAATTAAGTAGTGAAGCTAGAGTTTTGTAAAATGTGTGGAAGATATAGATCCAAAAGTCTCCATGCAGATATTGGGTCCGGAGCTTCCCTTGCGGGTGCCAGGTGCATATAAGGGTAGATAAGGAAAAAAAGGGGAAAGGTTTAAGAAGAAAAAGGTAGTGAAATCACAGCCATGTTAAAAATAGCTACCCAAACTCGAACCAAGAGGGAGGGGTGACTCTATCCCATCCCCTTCCAGGCACCGAACATGATAAATGGAAGAAAGTCGGTCAGCGGCTAGTCTACGAAATAAGCTGCCGGACAAACGAATAGGAGAAAATAGGCATATACACAGAATGGTGAAAAATGGCGAAAATTAAAATGTCTAGAGGAAATAAATCCCAGATAGACTAGTTTAAGACTGCTATGGCCACCAGGGGTGGCACGTGCAGCCCCTCCATGTACATGGTGAAACAGTATACAAGGGGGGTCCTTCTTGCAATGGGTTTCAAATATTCTAGATTCCGTTATCAGCGAAAGTCCTTGATCCTCTCATTCTCACATATTCCAAATTCCTTTAATTCAAATGCTGTTGTTAAACGTAATTCTTTTTGTGCCGTACCAATTTACGTCACTTTAATTAACCAAAGTAAATACAAAACAAATATTCATTACATTATTTAGTTATGAGAGAAATTCACTTAAGCTTTTCCACCGGCCGTCACGACCTCTAAAGTTCGGTGATCTCCAGGTACCTGGATCCTTGGATCGGGAAAAACATAGCAAAGGAAATAAAAAAACGAAATATAAAAGAATCAGTCATGGGAAAAAGTTGATGAAATGATTAAATTCAAGAAAGAGTCATGAGAAGAACAAACACTTGTGTTCAAGCTAATCTTCCAGGAAACGGAAATGGCCACAAAATCATCGGAACAAGGACTACTCGCGTTTTATACGAAAATTGCTACAGGCAAGATAGAGAAGTAAACTTTCCTCTATGTCCAACAATGTTTCAAGTGTTAAGCAGTGAACTAGCACATGACAAAAGAAAGCTCCTTCTGAGGAAAGAACTATTCTGAGTAGGCAAGTCTCGAACACTGGTGGGAGGAATTCAAAAGTCCAACAAAGAAATGCCTCAACAGTGGAAACCCGCTCCACACTCTTCGATGTCGTGCCCTATGAAAGGACAAATTAATGAAGCAAAATAAAGGTTATTAAAGAAGAAAAGAAAAATATACATATACATTGTACATATTTGGATGGATAAAACTGCAAGTTACGTGCAAAAGAGCATTAAAATTTTATAAAATATAGTGGTCCAAATGATCTGGACAACGTAATTCTATTACTTCTATCCTTGAGACACCTATGTAATTTAAGGTAGTAACTTACTACCATGGATTTATAGCACTTTCTCTCATTACCTTGTAAAGTTCCGAGCACCAAACATGTCTAGGGGACCTACTACACCTGCCTATTTACAGTAGCTAATTATTGGGTTACGTCAAGAGGATCATCCCTCCATCAGAGGCATAGGAAAAGTTTAATCGCCATTAAAGTGTACATAATATTATATCACGTAACGATATCAGTAGAATTTCTGCGAATAGACCTAGGAAAACCTCAACAAAAGATAACTAAGCCATCGCTGTATCTTAAAAAGGACCAGTAAAAGGCAGCAACAAGGGTTTCCCAAGAAGTAAATGAAACTATTGGCATTAGCATCTCCAGTAACACAGGATCACACTTCCACACGGTAAAGATGGTGAAAAAATTCCTGGATCAAGAAGAAGTAATTGTCATGGACTGCCCTGTTCACAACCCAGACTTCACTCCGATTGAGAACTTGTTTAAGACGCTAGGGGGGAGAGAAGTAAGGAGAGAAACCCAAGCACCATCGAATAACTTTGGAAAATATTACAAGACGAATGGAGAGAAATAACACCGGAAGAATACTTTCGGTCAGTGCTCCCGTGGCAGAAGATGTCAGTGCGTAATTGACAATAAATGTTTGCATGCCATATTAACATGTGCAATATATAGCCATTATTTGGTTTGAAGTACTCTAAGTTTTGTGATGAA
Source organism: Ceratothoa steindachneri (assembly GCA_963969495.1). Classification (NCBI taxonomy): domain Eukaryota; kingdom Metazoa; phylum Arthropoda; class Malacostraca; order Isopoda; family Cymothoidae; genus Ceratothoa; species Ceratothoa steindachneri. Next base: position 95,247,678 of record OZ018317.1, on the reverse strand, counting down.
AACCAAAGTTTAGAAATCATTATGGCATCTACTGTATATCTTGTACACATATTCATTTTCACTTCCTTCACTACTGTCTTTACAGATCATTCTCTGCAGCTTTCTGCCAGGGATGGACTTGTTGGTGTTCGCTTTAAATTTAATTAGTAGAAAACGTACCAATTTTAATGGAGAGATCTCTCAAGATAACTAAAGGAAAATGACTACAGATATGAATGTACGCGTGTGTGTGTGTATGCGTGTGCATTTGCTCTATTACTCTCACCACTGAGATTGGCATTTATATCTAATTTGCAATTATTGCAGCAAGTTAAGCCTTTCTATACTATTGACCCAATTAGCTGTGGCTTAAGTGGTAAGAGAAGTTTAGCCAATTAAGGTAGTTCATATTTCCATTGTAACTTGAAGCTTCAGACAATTCTCGAACATCAAAATCAATCCATTTGTTTTAACTTTAATTACAATATTAAATCTTGCCTTCAATTTAACAGCTTTCAGGCAAGTGAGTCTACAGCTGCAGGCAAAAAGTTTCAAAAACCTTGTATCATCATCATCATCACAATCACCATCATTACCATGATCATTATCATCATCATCACTAACTCTATAATTTAAGAAGAATTTTTTTTGAGTATTTGAATAATAATTTCTTCTTAGTTTGGTTAGGACTTGTTTTTTTATCAAAGTTATTTCTAATAATTCTTTTATAATATCAAAAACAAAATGGTGAAATTCAAAAATAAATATAAGTATCGAAATTTTGTAAATTTTTTGAAACCTAAAGAATGGTAAAGTTCAGAAAATTTATTTTTATATAAATTCTTCTTTTATTCTATAACTATATTTTAGCAACGTGATATTTTGAAAGGGGGGAAATTTTGTTTAGAGATCCTTTCTAAAATAATTATAATTGGCAAAGTTCGCCAAATCTATAAAAATTAACCATGGCTGCTTTTTTGTTAAAATTTTAATCTTAGTAGTGAAGCCATTGCCTGGTTCTTCTTATAATTTAGGTATATTTATGAATATGTTGTGTAGGTTTGCATGCATAGGTCCAATATATCTGGAAAGCAAAATAAATAAATGTCCAAGCTACCTTTTAACTTTTTTAAAATATCCAAAAGGATGATGCTATTGAAATGTATGAAATACTGGGATCAGTAAGCTCTATGTTACAGTTAAAATGTCTTCATATAACACCTCATATATTTTTAGTAATATGATATTTTATATCGATAGGATCTGATAATATTATGATAATGGTGAAATTACGTAGCTATAGTGGGAAGGAAAGAAATCTAATACTCAGCCTGCACGAGAAGGGGCTCAGTTTTCCAAAAATCGTTCGGAGGCTCAGTGGATCACATTCCAGTGTTGCAGAAGTGTTGAAGACGATCCAATAAAGTAGGACCATCCAAAATACCTCGTTCTAGACGACTCAGTACGCAGCCTGATGAGAGGTTTATGCATAGCATGAACCTTCGAGATTCTAACAAAACTAAAGTTTAGCTGCAACATTAATTAGTAGAAGGTGGCTTGGTTAATGTATTTATCAAAACAGTCCGTCACCTATTGCCTGCACAAAGTCTGAAGTCATGTAAAGCCCGCCATAAGCCGGTGATTAACTTTTAACAGTAGTGACGTCAACTGCCTTTGCAACTTGATCAGCACAACTCGAACATTCGGCAGGTGGGACTTGTCTTGTTGTCCGGTGATTCCAGGTGTCGAAGAATACCTTGTTATCATGATATGCTTCTTTCTTTTTGAAGTATGCTTTTGTCTAAGAATGCTATTTTTCGTTGTTTTTAAGGAAGAGCCATTTCAACACGTAAGGATATAGAGAGACGCACATGAATTATACCAAAATAAACATATATTTTAAATTTAATAATTATTTATGACGAAAAAAAACAGTAAATACCTTTATATCCTCCTCCTAAGCTAACCGAGGCTAGACCGGTTCGCAACTTGGCCTATTACAATATCTCTTGAAGACAAAAATAAACAAATAGGCTACACGTAAACACACCAATTGCCAATTAGTTATTTTATCGCACCCCTTTTAGATTAGCGTTAAACATTAAATTAAATTACTCTCTTGTACTAGTAAATATGACAGGGGTTCATGTACAATTGTCTACTTCTGTTAAATCGTGAAACGTAATAAACTCATACTATCGCAATATGAATATAAATGTTCTTTCAAACTTACATGACAGAAGGGATCAGGGGTTGCCTGATGTCGCTGGAGGGCTTTTCTCGCGCTTCGGAAGGTTGCCGTAGGCGATGGTAGAATTTCGTCAAGATAGGATGGAGGAAAAGAGGGTGGGTGATATCAACATCTTATTGCAACTTTGCCTCCGGTTACGTTAAGAAGACGGATAGAGTTACGGTGCTCCTCGCTCAAAGAGTCCTCTTCTGGATAATCTTGAAGCCTCTTTGTGTCCTATTCTTTAACGCTGGGTGCCCAACTAGTTTTTTTTTGTATACGAGGGGATTTATACCGTAATTAACAAATGGAACCTCGTTGGGGCTTGGTTCTTCTCCTTTCATTCTTACGGAGCTTGAGCTGTGAGAGTTACTCAAGTGTGAACGGGGTTTCTTTTCTCCAGTCAGACTTCTTCTAAGTCTGTAAAGGAGTTTCGGTATGGCACAGGCACAAAACTTGACTTTAAATGTTAATTTGGCCCTGGGGAGGGGGGAGGCTCGATCTTCTCAAACTAATCCTCTCTCGTCTCCACTCGAATAATCTTGACTGGCTGAAGGATCGATCTTCGCGAACTGATCCTATATCGTTCTCACCGAATAATCTTGACTGGCTGAAGGATCAATCTTCACGAACTGATCCTATGTCGTTCTCACCGAATAATCTTGACTGACTGAAGGATAGATCTTCACGAACTGATCCTATGTCGTTCTCACCGAATAATCTTGACTGGCTGAAGAATCGATCTTTACGAACTGATCATATGTCCTTCTCACCGAATAATAATCTCGAATGGGTGAAGGATCAATCTTCTCGAACTGATACTATATCATTCTCACCGAATAATCTTGACTGGCTGAAGGATCGATCCTCACAAACTGATCCTATATCGTTCTCACCGAATAAATCTTGACTGGCTGAAGAATTGATCTTCTCGATCTGATCCTAAATCGTTCTCCACGAATTATCTTGACTGGCTGAAGGATCGATCTTCACGAACTGATCCTATTTCGTTTTCACCGAATAATTATCTTTTCTCTTTCCTTCAGGGGCTTATTTATAGGCGGACCACCGCCCAATCTAAGGAGGAAGGGGCGAGGCCGCAGAGGTGAGCGCGAGTGGTCAGGTCGCATGTGAGAGAGCGAGGAGTGAAAAGGTTGGCACTGAGGTGCCCAAGTCGGCTTATTAATTAGAGAGCCCACCAATAGCTACCCTCCTTGGCGTGCCTTTTGTTTGGCACCGCTTTTTGGTGATATAACCACGGGCTTATGGATCTCATAGGTAATTGGATCTTTTGAACGTCGTTGAAGGGCCTTTGTTGGTTACCTTAACACAGATGGTCGCTCCAACTACCTATGCGGCGGGGAGATCAAAGAGGGTAAGCAGTTACTGTTATTCGCCGGCTACCGTTCCTACGAATCTCCTCATGGGGCTCGCTTCTCCGGCTTTCTCCACAAAGGAGTGGGGGGGGGGCTTTAATGTATAAGTTCGCCTGGCCCTCCGGGCGGCTTTATGTTGCAATTCCTCTACACCACGTTCCAGCTGTTTTTGACCCCATGCAACGTTATAGTCTACAAGAGGCTAGCGAAGCAATGGAATTAACATTACATAGTGCCAAAGTAAAGAATTTTCGCTACTCTGTAATAGTATGTGACCCTAAGTATGTCATGTTAAGCGGTAGGTAGGCTTATCGTTTGTAATAGCACGATGAATTCAGAGAAGTATCAAAGTGTTTTAAAAGGTAATTGGCTGCCTTCAGCCCAAGCCCTCTCCAGAAATGCCTGGAATGTGCTGTTCCATTAAGACAATGCCCCGTGTCACAGGTCTGCGTAAATGTTTCAGTGTTTCAGGTACAACACTATCACGGTGATGGACTGACCACCTAAATCTTCGGTTATTAATTTACTGGAAAACCTCTGGCAGGACCTGAAACAGGCTATAATACGTCGTCAGCCAGCTTCTCTAAGTAACTGAATAAAGTCTTCAACGAGTAGTGTGTCATGATCATCATCTCAGATGTCACATTCTCGTGGAGAGCGAAATTCGAAGAATAAATGGTTTCATTAGTGACAAGAGACTTTGGATCCATTACTGAGCGTCTTGTGTCAGTTTGGTGTTGGTATAATTTTTACAGAGCTTCATCTGTTATAGGTTGCTGAGGTTCGTGTGTTGGAATATTTAGTATTATTTTACTTCTTATTGACTTTGGGGGACCTATACATATAACCTATTGATAATAATCATCCTTATTTCACTGCTATATTCATATTGCTATCCAAATATAAACTTTAAGACTGCATTTATGTAATTTGCTAAAATTTCCGAGGTGTCCGAAAACTTTGGACCCTGTCTTTATCTGTTGAGACGATGAGTTGAATGCATAAGACTTAGGTCTTAACAGGTGTGAACTCTGTAAGGCAATTTAATTTTGCCGATGGTGGAAATATTTGATTCAGGCTTTTTCCCATTTCCTATTCGTTGAGTTCAATTTTATTTCTCCCGCAATGGACAGGACTTGGGTAAAAATAGAGTTAGCTCCTTTCAGTGCCTTCGTTCATAAAAGTGTCGCTTCATTCTGCGGAGTAAATCTCTTATTTCATTTATCTTACGCACGCGAAAGTGGTTTCATTTTCAAAGCCAAGTAATGCCTATGCAATTCATAAGGCCCAAATTTCTTATCGTGTTCTTAAAAGGCTTTGTTTATTCATCTTTTATTCTAATTTTTGCTCTTCACTTCTGGTGATATTCATGATTTTTAGCATACTTTCTTTCGTAATTTACCTATTTGGAGGATTTACCAATCGGAGCTCTTGTATCAAGGCTGCCTCCTGCTTGTTACGCCAGCTTCTTTCTGAAACCGACATTTCGTTCGATGCAAAAGAAGGCAATTAATTTTCTTTTGAGAATTGCCTCTACTGAATTTCATGGCATTACCTTTATCATTTACTGTGCAATTTAACTTATTCGGAAAACAAAGAGTCAGATAAGATGGACAGAAAGGGATATTTAAAGACGTCGGAGCCAATTAAGGTCCATTTAATGAATTAATAGGATTATACAAAAGACGTATCTTTACCAATTTCACGTATGCGCGGGATTGCATTTATTTGCCTTTGCGATGCATAGCTGATATCATGATGGAAGTATCTTAATCCCGTTTATCAAAGAGGGGTTGTTAATTTTCGAATTATATTAATTAGATTATCGACACTCCCAAAACTCTTTGGTTTCTATATTCCAAAGTGGAACCCGTTTAGGGCTCTTTTTAGTCGCGTGCGCGTCAGGTCGCGAGCGACTATACATCTCCCTATGTCAGTCAGTCGGCCGGTCGGCCGGTTCCCGCTTTGATTTTTTTATTTTTGTAATAACATCATAACTATTCCCCGATTACGAATTTTAAAAACCTTATGTTGTTTTACATTCTCTTTCGGATGCTATAATTGCCAAAGTCCTCTCAAGGTTAGCCCAGGAATTATTTTGTTTTGGCAATAATAACATAACTATTCGGCCGATACTCTGCAGACTAGACTAGGCTATAATATGCTATAATCTGCTAGGCTATTATAGGCTAAGCTAGGCTATGCTAAGTGATGCTAAGATATAATGTACAAGGGTAAGATATACTATGCTAATTTAGGCTATAAAATGCTATGCTAGTATAGCATATAGTATGTTAGGCTAGACAATACTAAGGTATGCTTGACTAGGGTATATTTGGATAGTATAGGCTATACTTGTCTAGGATAGTTAATGATAGGCTAGGTTATACTATGCTTGGCTATATTATGTTAGGTGTGGTCATAAATCAGAATAAGTGAGGGCACGCGATTTTTGGTTAGCAGACCTTGTTTTTCAAATAACCACTAACTCAATTTTGGTATGGTAGAGTGTGACCTAACTTTGAAATGTTGCCTTCATCTGCTTTTTAAAAGACGTATATCCCAGAAGTATTAATACACATCGCTCTCGTTCCATTAGGGTATATTTACACCCATCATTCAGCTGTCATTTTTAATATCCATTCTTTTTACATTTTTATTCCATATCTTTTTTTATACATGTTTATGTTCCTGTTGAGTAATCAAAATTATAATCTACAATGAAAAAGTCTCTCCTAGAGCTTTATCTAGGAGTGAAGTCATTAGATATTTGACGAATGGGAGATTTTCTTTTCGTATTCAGCATTGGCTACTCTCCTTTGCTCTTCTTTTCTCAAAAATCTAAACTTGCATTATTTAATTCCATTATGAGTTATGCGCATCGAATAAAATTAGCCCAAATCCTTTAGCTTTTAATCTCTTGGTGATGTGCAATGAATAATAAGCGGAAAACTACAGTCATGCGGAGATATTTTCCAGAAGACTGAACTCGCGCCGATGATCCTAATCTCGAATTCTTTTCTCATTTCATGTGGCAACGTTTCATTGATCTCGAACATTGATGAGGTTCTTTCTTATCATATTGTTTCTTCGTTTATTTTTACAGTTGTTTATTATTCTGTTTATAAAAAGAAACTAAAATTTTGCTTTGTTTTGTACCATATTTATTGGTAAAAGTGTTGCAAACTTTCGTTTCTCAGGGTCAATTTAACCCCAACCAAAATTAAATTATGAAATTTGCAATAATTTCTCAACGAAAAGGATTTCTAGGCCTTTTATTTATGTAATATTTAATACCTTTTTGCAGATATACCCATAAACATATAAATAGAGAAGTGCTTGGTTCCCATGTCCAAAGCGCCCGTGAAAAACACAATTATTCTCATTCTATTCCAATAATAAAATAATAATAATAGATATTTCTATATGGTGCTCTTCGAGGTACCGGGCCTTCACAGAGCTCCCGGTCACCAACTAAGGAGAAGGTTAAGATCAGAGGTGGGTAATAAAGGCAGGATTGAAGTACTCAACAAGAGAGAGAAAAAAAAAAAGAGAAATGAAGAGAGAGAGAGAGAGACAGACAGACAGACAGACAGACAGACAGACAGATAGAGAGAGAGAGAGAGAGACAGTTATATATATATATATATATATATATATATATATATATATATATATATTTAGAGAGAGAGAGAGAGAGAGAGAGAGAGAGAGAGAGAGATATACAGAGAGAGAGAGAGAGAGAGAGAGGAAAGGAGGAGCGTGTGTCAACAGGCTGATAATTCGAAATTTTAGGAGCAAATAACGAGATAGGGGGATTATCTAGACAACACATTCAACTACGTGGAACAAGTTATATGGATGTAGAGCCATAAAGGAGGGTGACCAACTGCTAGCATAGGTTCAGTGAAGAATAGGGGTAGACAGGGCTGCGATGTTTAAGAACTTATATGTAAAAAATGGAGTTTGATGGTGATTCTGATTCGAATTGGAAGCCAGGGAGATGGGGGGTTTCACAAAGGAAGCGGCTCTTGCTTGGAAGGAAACCAGTTGCAAAGTTTAGAGCAAGTATAATGGTTTGAAGAGTAGAATCATGTAATCCAGCAATAACGGAGTTCGAGTCAAAAAGACAGCAGGTAACCAAAGCGTCTATAGCAGTTTCAAAACTATTGTTCTCAACGTAGGAGAAGATGCGGCGAAGATTAGAGATAAAGAAGAGAAGATCTGCAAACAGCAAATTGGTCTTTAAGCAATAATTGACTATTGATTGTACCACCCATATTTTTAATTTTGTCAGTAAAGAGAACCGGGATCCCAAAACGTTAGGAAAAGGAACAAAATGTTTATAGCGAGTCATATCCAATGGAGTAGTTTATGGTATCATAAAGTCTTCTGGGAGCCATGTAGTTATAATGTCGTATGCAGTTAGAAGATTTCTAAGAGTATCAGCAAAGGAAGTTGGAGAGAAGGAGAGATTGATTTGCATGTCATAAGCATAGAAATGTGATGATAAACCAAGAGAGCGCATAAGGTTACCAAAAAGAAGATAGACACAAAACAGGAGCAAACCAAAAAACGAGCCCTCCATTAACCTAGATATATCACTCCTGATATGAAGTTATTGAGTCAGAGATGATACATACGAAATGAACCAGATAAGGTCCGTTCCAGAGACCGCAAAATTCACCGATGCTATGAAAAATAAAAGGGTGATGAGAGATCGATAACTACTAGAGTGAAAGGCAAACCAGGATCATCCCTGCGACAAAGACGGGCCGTTTCATGGATCTGAAAAGGTTTGCAGTTGTATCCTTCTTTAAACGAGAAACATTTCATCTAAGGTGTGGAAAGAAATGTGATCTAGAATGCAGGCTGACTCCACTCTCTCAAGGACGTTAGAAAGCAAAGGGTTTCGAGGTTATACGCTAGTTTCTGGGTCGTTGGGGTTCAGCTTTGTGTTTTTAAGGATTGGACGAATAGCAGCTTGTTTGAAATAAGCTGAGAGCGAGATGTTTAATGTACCATAAAGTAAGGGGTTAACAAGCAGAGACTGACGGTGGAGACGTAGATTAAGTGAGTAACGCCGTTTGTCTATTGCGTCGTGGAGAAGATCCCCCAACCGTAAAATGAAATGCGAATAAAGATCATAATGATAATCACCTCTGAGTCTGAAGTCCCTAGTTCCCTGTCCTTGTTAGGGAGGAAGTTGTCTGTGTTGCATTGTGCGTTTATGACACATCAAACAGTGATGGATGAACCCATCGTGATCGTAAGGGTGGTGGGCACCCGTTCCGCGCCAGGCTTATGTGGATATGATTGCACCCATAGGAGAAAATATGTAGGTATCATAACAAATGAAAGGTTGGTTTTTTAGTGCTGTGAATGGGGGAAGGGAAATAGTAGCAGTGTTGTTATTTATTATGTGTATGATTATACGCATGGATCCATTATCCCCCCCAAGGCTGAGGTTTAGCGTATCCGCCCAAAAGGAAGCAGCTTGTGAGGCTGGCGAGAGTTTTGTAGCCTGGCTGACAAAGATTGAACCCAGCCGCAACGCTGGAGCACCAACGCCGTATTTACCACGCGAAAAATACCCCTAAACTTAGAGGGAAACAGTCAAGGGAGCAAGAAGAGGCTTAATTCAGGGGTTAGAAGAGTCAGGGAGAAGAGTTGTAGCGGATGAGAATAAACAATTAACAGGTAGCGATGAACATAGCTGTAGATCGGATATGAACTATTTTGTCTAACATAAATCATTAAATTCAGAATGGGTGATGAGAGAGAGAGAGAGAGAGGCTGGAGCGGTAGAGGGGAAGATGAGTAAGAGTTTGACAGTGTGTTTATTGTTGTTGACTTCACTGAGACCTCAGACAGGTGGTGCTTTAATAAGTAGCGTGTGTTTCTTCGCATTCAAACTAATACTGGAGAACCAAGGGACACGGTGTCAGCGAGAAAACCTTGGTTGAAAAAGAGTATTGACATCAAAGGAAAAGACGCTCTGGGGAAAAGAACGAAGTCACTCGGTAAACTCATTATCGAGAGTTTTAGAGTGTAACAAACTAAGTAATTAAGCAATATTCCCGGTCATTAGTTCCTAATTATCAAAGGAGAGTCGATGATAACTAAATTATTGTCTAAAAAGCAGCCGCATTATTTATGACCCACGTCCCCGGTAGGCTAAAGAAAGCTAACTTCTCAGATGTAAAATTCCACCAAAGAAGTTAGTTTTGTTGAACGACAAGGAGTAGTACTTTAGAAAACAATCAATTAGAAGTTGGTCATGAAGGAGAGGAATGGAGGTTAGGAGGAGGGGGATAGAGGTTACGAGGAGGGGCAAGATCTGATTTTGTTAGCGTGTGATAGGGTCTTTTCAGGAGGTCAATTCATAGTGAGGTTGCGACATAAATCCCCGATGATTTCTTTCAATGTAGGGGTCTTAATAAATTCGATACGCAGTATATGTTGTGAATGGATGATCGACTAGCCTTGTTGGATGTCTTTTTGATGGATGTAATACCCTAAGGACTGAAAGCGAATTGGACACGGGAGAGTCGGTGATGAGATAGATGTTCATATCGAAGCATTTGGATCAGGAAGTGGGCAGGGTGATATTGAAGGAGAAGACAGGAGAAGGCAGCGGGGAGACGTGATAATTAAAAATGCCATTTACAGGAGAATAAAGAGGGCAATAACCTAATGAAACGTTACAATTTATACTCAAGGGCTTATTAATTGATACTAAGCTGACAAGAAGGTAAAGAAACAGGCACACAAACGTAAATGCGTCAAACATTTCTATCACACGAACAAGAGCACAAACACTGCTACCCCATAATAGTGGCTTATTATAAGGCCCTAAACTGCACCATAAACGAAAACACATTCAAAGCACTGCTTCAACAAAAAACAAGACTTATGTTAGGGCACTACAGGTCACCACTACGGAATTGGACGTAATAAAATAAAATTATGCGATAAACAGGTGAAATTATTTTTTTTAGCGGTCTGAGGTAAAAAATTCGCCACAACCCTCCCGAACCAATGACCTTACCTACCGTGAATTATGCTAGTTTCCTTCCCCTTGAATTTCATATATATTTAGAAGCTCAGTCAATGTTTTCATTAATTCTGAAGGTCTCAACAAATTCCTAAAGCACGATTGGTAATTTTTCATTAAGCTGTGACGTGTACCCAAATATTATGTATATCTGTTTGGGAAACTGCAGCAACCAGTTTTGTTTGGGGCGCTAAAACTGTTAGTCTTGATCCTCTCAATGTGGCATCAATCGTCATTTTATCGTATGTTCACTTTTTGTTCTTCACTATTACTGGAGTATAGTGTTAAATGATATTTGATTAGCTGACTTTTTACCGCAAGATGCGTGAAAATATCTTAGATATTAGGAAGTAGGTTAACAAAGTGGATGGGGTAAGTAGATATGAATTGAAGAGTGCGAGTTAATCCACTTGTGCTGTAAAAGAAAATGAAAGTTGGATAATAAGATAGGACACTTTACACTCAACCTGTTAAGAGTAATGAGAGGATTGCTTAAGAAAAGAACCAACAATTTATTCCGAGATATTATAAAATGACCAAGAATGACCTGAATTACGCGTAATTAAGCAAATTATGTGAACCCCTTATCCTAGACCCTGGATGCGTAATAAAAAAATTTAGTATTATCTTTTTAGAGACTCAAATCTACGATTTGAAGCTCGTTTCATCTAAATGGCCATAAATAAATAAAGAATGATGTCTCATGGTTGCTGATATAGCGTGCGGTCTTCCAAGGTTTTGGCGGTCTCCAAGCCAGCATGACATCATTGACACATAAGTGATCCTAGGTATAGGTGTATATGAGCTTCATATTTTTCAATGAGTTGTTTTTATGACGCTTACATTGCAAGTATAAACTACGTATGTGTAAATTGATACAGATTTGGATAAATAAAACGAGATTTTAGCAGATAAACAATTAACTATAAAAATTGAAGTGTCCAAAATAATCCAAAGGACAGGTCTAAAAATTCTTTAAGAATTTCACAGAGTTCTTGAACTACTTTCAGACTTCTCGCTTTAGACCTCTCTTCGAGTGTCTTCTAAACATTTCCAATGTGATTCATGTCCGGATTCAGTGCAATCCAGTTTATAACAGTGATGGGTTTGTTGTCCAGGAAGGTTTTCACATACTGAGCCGTGTGAATGGGTCGTTAGCTTGCATGAAAATTGCTGGTTTAGGTTCGGAGGTTCGTAGATGGGGAAAAGCCCGTTGTGTGAGCAATTCCTTGTACACCTATGCATCCACTTTATCCCGCGTACACACAAATATCCAGTGTATGCTATCGAAGTCACGCCGTGGACCATGATACTCCTTTCTCAAAACTTCACATTCTTTTGTGCAAATGACACGCAATCTTTCGCCAGCCCTGTGACGAATAAACCTCCTAACATCGGATCCGACCAAATTTAATTTAGATTGATCACAAAAGGGAAATTATCTCCATTGGACATCGTTCCATGTGTTCAGTTTCGAATGGAATCCGAACCTTTTTGTCCCTCCTAATGATTAATGGCTGAAGGGTTGGTGTGCGAGCGTGAAGATTGTGTTCCTCCACTCGACATGCCACAGTCTGCTTGAAGATAATGATCCCCTAATTCTTGAAAAAGTGCTTAAACTATCTTAAATTGGTTTTTGTTCAAAATTTTCCTAAAGAATTGGTCTTCCCTTTTAGAGGTCTCCCTTGGCATACCGCTTGATTTATTAGCTTAGCATACACTTGTTTTGTCTGCCTGAAGACAATGCTCTTCGAATTCCTACTAATTATGGAAAAACTGTTCTAACTGCCTTAAAATGGTTCTTGTTGTCGATTTACGTATTGAATTGGTCTTCCTTTGTAGAGGTTGTCCTTGACATACCGCTTGATTCACTAGCCTAACATAAACCTGCTTTGTCATAGGTTGACAGAATATTTTGGACAACGCTTTTTGAGCAATTACCAGTTTCTCCAATGGCTCCAATAGAAAGGGCATCTTGGTAACGCAATTAGACGATCAGCCCACGGGCAGAGGGAGGTGTGAGGTGTGAGAGATTTTGAAGGCACTTTACCTATGCGATAGTCAAGAGAATGACAACGTACACGAGAATGGAATGAAGTTAGTTGCACTGCAAACATTGGCGGTTATTTATACAAGAAATCTAATCGTTGTGATCATTTTGCGGACTTCATTTTTTTATAATAAAGTGCTAACCTATTGATAAATTTCGTTTTTTTCAGCGCTATTACCAAAGTTTTAAAGAAGTATTGTTTCAAGATAGTTCCAGCAGTGTCTTGAGAGATAAGTGAAATTTTTCCTTCCATATACACAAGAAGTGTGTGTCACGTCTGCTTGAAGAAGACATTCTTCAGCCTCACACACCCGTGGTTAAGCAATTGATCAGTCCGAAGAACAAGAAGGCACGTTACATGGTAGGATGACCAATGGAGTCAAGTAGACCTTAGGGACAAATCTAAATTCAATCTTTTGGGTCCGATGGCAGAAGGTCTGGTCTTAGCAGATTAGGCGATTGTCTGTAAATTTTGACGGAGGAAGCGCTCTGGTATGCGACGTGATTTATGGGTCACTTTCGCTCTTAGCATATTACTGTTATTAACTGGCAGGCATAGAGTTTGGACCTGAATCCCATTAAAAACATTTAGAAGACACTCAAAGAGAGGCTTTGAGCGAAGAATCCAAAAGAAGTTCAAGAACTCTACAAAATCCTCCAAAATGAATGGAGCAAGATTATTACGCAAGAGTAGAGTTAAGAGGCTCGTTTCTGTGGCGAGAGAAACAAAGCATCTTTGAGAATAAGGCCTCTGCATTAAATTCTAATAACTTAGAGCTTGTACGAATGTTTTCCACTGATAATTTAATTGTTATGTTATACTGAAAATTGTTTCCGCTGTCGATCGGATCATTTCGGACACTTCGATTTTATAGTAAATAGTTTATCTGCTGATAACTTTCATTTAACTCGACCAAATTTGCATAAACCTTGCCTATACGTAGTTTATAACTGTAGATTATTGTACAGGAATTTTAAGAAGCTTGAATTTTCTTTTGCAAAAGTTATGAAAGATATTGTAATAGAAACACGAGCTTTTTTATTATTTTGGACAAAACTATGAATTGCTAAGGATATGAATTAAAAACGTCCGTCACACCTCTTTTCATTCTCTTGATATGTGCTTTATGCTTAAGTCACCAGAAGGGCTCTTCAATTCTTTATGCTGCATCCAATAAATTCAATCAATTTACAGGTGACAGATTCTTTCATTAAAATGTGCTTTGGTAATTCATTAGAGATGTAACGGAAGTTAGCGCTAAAGCGTTAACGTTTATTATTATTATTATTGTTATTAATATTATATAAAAATTCACAAAACTTTTTGCTCTAAAATCACCTCTAGCCTGCTTAAAATATAAAATCTAAAAATTACCAATATTATAAAGCACACAAAAAGCAGGAAACAGAGAACATTAATAAAACATAATATTAGAATTAAATTAATACCAATATAGTTTCGTAAAAATTTGTCCTTTATAATTTTGGCGAGTTTTAGATTTTATAGTTTAGGCAGGTTTGACGTAGTTTAAGAACATCATAAAAACGTTTTCTGAATTGTTTATAATAATTATCTTTAACCGCTTTAGCGTTAACTTCCGTTACATTTTTAATGAATTGACACTCAACTGTACACAACTCTAGAAGATATCTTCGTAGTTTTAGTGATCTATAATTTGTGTGTATATCCAACTATAACCATTACAAAGGTAAACTATTTTAAGCCCTAATATAGATTTTAAATAAGTCCAACCTAAAAATAAACAAGTAAACATAAGCTACTATTCTTTATAACGTTTGACAAACTCGAGTCATATTATTATGAGATGGTAATCGCAGCTATTGTAAGCGCATGGCATCTTGCACATTACAATGTGCTCTTCAACAAACTCGTGAAAAAACCTTGTCGGTTTTTTCCCGTGATCAAGAACTTCGTGTTTCTATAAAATTTGTTTGAGGTGCTTAAATATTATGTATATTGGAAATATATTAACTGTAAACACATGTTCAATGTGGCCAATGTGGCTTTTATAGGTGTTGAGTTTTCGATAGTGACTTTATCGGAACCTTGCTAAGGCAAAGTGTGAGGAGGCTAGACCTTTATTTCAGTTAGTTTACGGTGTTAAATGTGTGTGGGGATTATTTATTACGTGGCAAGAAGAATTGTGGGTTTCAAGAATCCAAATTTGCGATAATTTTCATTCACAAACAAGGCAATGAAATTTCGTTGATTTGATGCATCGCCATATTAAAAATATATCCTTCTGTCGCTTTGCCTTATTTTTCCCCTCACCTGTCGCTCTCGAACGTGAAGTCATCTTATTTGAGAGTTTGAAAATGAGCGACGCATTCGTATGAAAGAACGAGCGGAGAAAAGGTTAAAATCCGATAATGGAATTTTCTTTACAACTGTTTCCCTAAATTGTCTCTGATAGCTGCCTTGGTTTGTGTGTTTTGGGGATCTTTTTTATCCTCTTATCTTTTTTTAAATTTTTCAACACACACACGCTCTTTTCTTCTTTCTCTTGTACTATTCTCTTTCTTCTATTTTTTCCCTCTCTCCTCTCTCTTCACTCCCTTTTACTATTCCCATTCTTCTACTTTCTCCCTCTCATCTCTCTTTTTTTTTCTCTCTCTTCACTCTCTCTTCTCTCTCCTCACTCACTCTCCTCTCACTCTTTCCTCTCATTCTCCTGTATGTTTCTTCTTCTCTTATCTCTCTTCTCTTTCTTCTCATTCTTCTCTCTCTTCTATACACTCTCTTTCCCCTCTCTTCTCTTTTCTCTCTTGTCATCTTATTCTCACGTTAATTTTTAGATGAGTTTACCGTATAATTGTTGTAATTATTAAGTCGTTAGCTGAAATTTGTTCTTGAAGCTAATCTTTATCCACCTTGTTTCCTACCGCCACCTCTCTTTCTCCCCTTATATGTCAATGGCGATAAACTTGTGGACAAGGCAATCGTTAGGTATACCCTTGCTCAGAACTCGTCTCTTCACTAGATTCATCCGGGACTTAAACTTATTTAAACTCATATTCATTCTTAAACTTTGCTTCCTTATTGATCCATTGGCTCTTAGATAAAACAAATGTAACTTTTGATATGCTTAATATCAAACTTCCATTTAGTTCTTCCGATTTCCGTGTTCACTTTCTTACTTGCCTACAATGATCTAATTTGGTCGTAATAGCCGTTCTTTTCTGCAAATTTTCACGTTCATATTGTCGAAAATTCCGGCAGAAAGAATGAAGATGGCAATTTGGGCTGTCCCTTTTTTTTCTCAGGTGGTACAAAATTAAATTAATTCTAGAATTCCTCCCCCTTGTTGACAATTAGGCACTATCTTCTCGGGCCATTATTTCCTTGTTGGTTGTTATAGGGTGAAAATAGTGAATGGTTATATTATCTGACTCATTCATTTTCTCCATTGCGCCCAGTAATAAATGTTAGTGTAACGGTTGGCTCCACCAATAGCTTACTAAGGTCAGGGTTCTACGAAGAACCAGGTTCCGTTATGATTTAAGATCGCCAAATATAATAGTACTTGCTGTAGGGGAGGGGGGCCAACCTTATCCCCGGGGTAGACTTTCCTTCTCGGGCTGTCGAGACTACACTTAGTGATTGGGTTTAGACTCGCAGGAGTAGGCCCTTCCTTGTAGGTCAAGGTAATAGAACTGTGCGCTAGCCGTGTCTGGGGTAAAGGGGGGGTGATTCGATGAAGGCTGTCGTTTCCGTGTTTAACAAGTAACAGGGTGCACTTGGGGTCCTGTTAAGAAGTACACATAGTTATAACACTTAAGATCTGCCCATAAGGAAGTGAGAAAGGCGAAAGCTTTATAAATATATCGACACGTGCACAGAACATTGGTTAAACGCAGCGGGTATGTGCTCCGAGGGAGCCAAGTAATCGAATCGTGATCAAGAGCCGGGAAGCTGCCTAATATGGCGAGAAAGGTGGTGCAACCAGGAAGGTTGGGGGGGAGTAAAATGAGGTTTACAATGCAATGGGGAATATTTTTAGCTTCGACGTAATAACAGTGAATATCTCTAGTTAGTTATTAGTAGTTATTATTAATTAGTTATTGATTATTATTATTACAGTTAATAATTATTGAAGAATTACACTACAGGGTAAGGTTGATAACAGTCATCTACTGCTGTACGTAGTACATTAGTTTCCCTTAGATTAAGAAAATGTTTTCCTTCATTTTATTTCTTTTACGTAAATTCCCATCAGTTATTTTTTATTTTCTTTTTAGCAATACGGGTTATTGAACGTATTTTTAATACCTCTTTGAGAGCGTCACAAAAAAAATAACGTTTCAGCGCTTTTTATTGGCTATGAATGAATTTGGGCTCAATTAATCCTGCATTTCTGCGATTGGTCAAGTTGATGTATTTCTTCAGCATTTGTTTTGTGATGAGATTTACTTTAATTCGTTAAGGTACTACGAATACCGAGATGAACAAAAATATCCTTTCTCTGTTCAGTCATTTTAATTCACCATTTGAGCTTTCAAAATTATAATCTAACCCTCATAACAACCTCACAGAAAGCGCGGCTCTACTTGATTGTGATAAGGTTGGCGAGTCGTCCTACATCACAACTGTAGGATTCAAGTTTTCTCTCTTAATCACATAAGCGGTTGGAGGGAGCTGAAATGTTATCTGCTCCTTGGAGGCAGTGGCGGATCCAGCATAAAGATTTGGGGAGGCCTAACCTGAATTCCTCCACTGAGTACTCTAGGAAAGGGACATTGATGATTAATAATGGTTATCTCACAAACAATTGATAATAAATAAAAGCATCTCATAAAGCAGTGAGCACTATCTCTCTCAGATCCGATTATTTTCCCACACATCAAAAAATTATGAATTGTTGTTTTTGGACGTAGTTAAGCTGTAATACTGAATTTAATCATTATTTTTTAGATTTAACTGTATTTTAGACGTATATCATATAAGATACATTCGATTCAAACTTTCCAAAAAAATTATATATATTCTATATTATTACATAACTATTTTGAATAACAGAATACAAGTATGGTCTAAAAAAAGAAATATAATCATAAACTGGTCTGATATTTGGGGGGCCTTCACCCCCTAAGACCCCCCCACCTGGATCCGCGCCTACCAGGGGGCTATTAATAAAAACATTGTGCAAATTATTATTAGAAATAATCCATTAAGTACATTTTCACGACCAAAATCTCCAGTAAAGACTCAGAATAAACAGGAGGAAAAGTCCCTCCAGTGAATGAGCAGCGGCTTTTTTGTGATAAGATGATAAATGGTTATTGCAGTGATGGTTTCCCATGGTTCAAATCACTTACAAGTGCCTTTGAATGGCTAAATAAGGCTTCTGCCACTAGATGGCGCCACACAGCACTAAATCCGATGGCAGATTTAAAACCTTCAGGGTGAATAACCATATGTCCCATGGTCATATGTGTCATTTCATGGCTCTTGATGGGTAAAATTGAATTTACTCCTTTTGAAAAAAAAGCGACGCCTTGACTTGGCGCTTCGCCGCATGTAAAAAATAGATGTGGAAGAATTGGACTTAATATTTCATACACCTCTTTCACCATGACACCCTGCATAGAATTGCTTTTGAAAACAGGGTGAACATTAAAAGTGTGTCTGATTTTTAAAAGTCACTAAAACAAGAGGAATAAAATCAGAACCATTTGAATGAGAGAAATTTGTGTTTTTATATTTATGTTAAAACTTTTACCGCCATTTTTCGCCCTTCGCTACATCTAAATATGGGTAGAAAATAGGGAGAGATTTAAAAGAGGTGCAGAAGACGAACCGAGAGAGAGCATTAGGCCCCCTGGAGCCACTGGGATCGAGTGGGCGTGCTGTTTATCCAGATTTCAATTGTAGGATGGGCATTGCCCCTCCTAAACAATCCACCCTTTTGCAGAGTTGAATTTTTTTATAACGGACTCAGGTGTAAGCTTAGAGAAGTATATCCTTTAACATTTTTTTAGTAAATTTGGAATACACAGGCACCCTCTTTAAAGAGATTTAATGATTCCATTAGTAGTTCTACCCCCCACTCCCAAAGGGTCGGAGCACTGCATAAAAACAGTGATCATTGGAGCGCCTAACGACGTCTATCAACCGCATTTGAATTGGAAGCATAAGGCGATTGTTTCGAAATGGGGGCTTCGCTCCCATATCCTCTTTAAAGTTAGATGGTTACACTCCCTCCCTCCACCTATTTGTAATCATCTAGTAGTATGCAGAATTCGAAAGCCAAGCATTAAGTTCGAATTCAAAGACGATTGCCAGAGTCGTTAGTCGCTTTAATGTTCATTGTTTTTATGTCGTATTTCTTGACTTCAAACATATAAGCCGCGCCCACGAATGCTATTTAAATCAATCATAGTTTCTTCAATATTGAGTAATATAAAATCTACATATCATATTTTAATTCAAAACAAAATCCCTTTAAAATTATATGTATATAATAAAATATGATGCGATGCCAATTGACCATGGGACTGTGCATTCCATATTTAGCTTTTTTTGTAGTTTAAATTACTATTAGTATTGCTCCAGCTTTCATATTCGACGTTTGAATTAACAAAAACCAAAGAATTCTTATCACTGAACAAATGATTAGACATAGATCCGTTACCGAGACCATACATTCTTTTCAAGCTTTATATATACGAAAATTAAGCATAAAACACTCCAAAAAATGACAACAGCCTTGAACGGGTAGGAACATGAATAAAATAAGCTCTGAATGTAAAAAAAACAAAACGACTGTAATAAAGATTAAATTAATGAGAGCACTAATCACTAATCTTAGCGCAAAATCAGTGAGAAAATCCTTACTGAGACAGATCTGAACAGAGAAAAAAACCTTAGGGAAAATTATAACTCGACTTTAAGACATTACAAACTTCAATAATTCCAGCACTCTCAGCAGACGAATTAGTCTTTGCAGTTTCTAATTCTGTCTAAGAATACAACACGTGTGCAATCAAAATCAACTGGAATTAGAAAACATCATATTCAGTGATAAATGCCAGATTTATTTACAAACTATGAGGGAAAAACATAATTATCGTAATTGCTTAGGTAAGAAATCCTTTGAACAATCAAAAATATAACGCCTCAAAATAACTGTTTTGGTGTGAACTGAGTTTGGTCAAGATTTATGGACCGTACCTTTGCGAAGAGTCTGAAATGGGATACGCGAAATCAGTTCCTGCTGAAAGACACTTTTGTATGGTTCGTGAGGATTTGCAAATTCCTGCTTATTAGTACCGCTGGACTTAGACCAATTGATACAAGAGGATCAGTCCTAATTGCGGAACGGTAGTGAATATCATAATTAAGTACTTCCCTGGAACGACAGTGCCCTATTTTCTTTTTCTCAGTAAATTCAACCTATATGTATTTCCATACCTTCTGACCTCACCACTTTCTTTCTAAACGTTTCAATTTATAATGGTTTCTAGTGCACATTTTCTCATTAGACAAAGAAAACTCAATACTGCTCAAAAGTCTAACAACAAATCAATTTAACTGAATTAAATTAAAGGTGTGTTAGGAAGAGCCCTAACGTATCATCAGCTACCCTTCGTAGAAGGTGATAAATGTTATGGGTACTCAAATCTTAAATTGTGAGACACGCAGGATTTTGCCCTGCTCATTGTATAATAATACCATGAATTCATTGAAGGATATTTGATTATGTAATTAATTTGCCAGTGCTAACTCTAGCAAAGTTTTACTCTTCCTACTTTTTCGGATTCTATCGGTTTTTCCTCTTATTCATTATATGGCACTCACACATGCCAATACCCACTCTATGGGCAGGATGTTTATGATGCTCTAATTAACTGGCACCTGTTAAAAGAGACGGATTTTTTGATTGACTTGGATTAATATAGCTTTTATATAGTTCTAAGAGTTATGACATTCAATAGACACGTTTATTGCTCATTCCTTCACATTGCATTCATAGACATCAACCTGAAATCATTTTTTTATAGAAATAAACTATGATGAGTTTTTAGTTTCATAATTCATTCAATAAAGAACATTGATATGATATCAATCTTTCAAGAAACTGATCCTTCAGCCACATCATGGATGCAGAGTCTGGGTGCGAAGTAGGCCAGTCTGCTGTAATCCTTCATGGGGGAAAGTAATATTGGCCCAACACAGCACATATTTGGGAGCATATTAATGTAATGTACTCCAAGGAACGACATAATGTATTCAAGACATTTAAAGAGGAGTCGAGGAAAGTATTAGAAACTCACTGTGTTATTTAAGTAAACTCTCAATTGAGCCCATTGCTAGAATTCAAGAAAAGGAGGATCTATCTCAATAGGAAATTAAATGTCAATCGGGCTGTTTCTATTTGAAATTTCTTTAGAATAAATTGTCAACTGGAATAATATAGACCATTTGGACCACCATAATCCTGTGAGTGGTACTCCAAAAATGTTTATAGGAAATCAAGATTGACAAATCTTCTTGAATTTGTCCAACGGAATATTAGGAAATACGACTCAGAATGGGCGTTTCGACAAAGCATCTGACAGAGTATAAACCGAAACTGGTAGGGAAATTTCCACTAGTTCATGCTATCCTTGATGACGTGTCAGTGGTTGTGTGTTACAGGGGGCTTTTGTGGGAATAGTTCTGTCTTACACATTCATCTGATATGTATACTGTTTTGTTACCTGAGAGATCAAATTTGCAAAATCACAAATCTTTCTATAAAAAGGGAAATTAAGGGGTGAATAAATTTACAAATCAAAATAAACAAGAATATTCAGGGGTAATTTAAATAGTAAGTGAAATTTAATGGAAATTCTGCACTTTGGACCTAGGAATAAACTACTTTGTCATCAGTTTGAGTCGGGGTGGGAAAAGATTTGGAGTATCATGTAAGTAAAGCCTTTGTAACGATATATATATATATATATATATATATATATATATATATATATATATATATCTATGCAGCATTTAAACACTCCTAGCATATAATAATTAGATAATGAAGGTGATGAAATTAATGGCCAGATACTAGCAGCAAAGATCAGAGAACACGGTGAATATTGTAAAGGGGAGAGTAAACGCTACTATGATACAGACTCCTACGAAGATAAAAATGTAGTGTGGCGGGAGAGGACTTTCTGTTGGGTGGGAACAAAAAGAATGAAAATAAATTAAGTTCTGCCTAATATCTCGAATATTTTCGATAATGAGAGGATGACTACTAATTTCCAAAGAGCATGACAAACAGGATAAAAAATGGTAATGCCACAATTTGAAAGAGATTTAGAGAAAAAAATATACTATTAATTTGCAAATATTTGAAAAGGATTATTCGAAATGTTTTTATAATAAGAATTCAAATTGGGATTATAAACTATCTGAATGACCCTCCTAAATTCCATTTCATTTTAAATCTGCTTAAATGAAGATGGTTTTAAGAAGATCTGTTATCCCTTAAAGGTGGAGTTTCTAGTAATTACATCTAATTTTGGACTTGTAACTTTCAACCATTCTTTCTTGCATAGTCTTCATTGCTTTTACCAATTTTTATGTTAAAGAATAATAAAATATTAAGAAAGGTAGTCTAAAATTTTAGCTGAAGAACGAGGGTATTCAGTGAACACAGGGTTAAAATTTTACTCTTTTTTACAGAAGAAAATTACCCTACTTTCCGTCACTAGAAGAAAAAAAGCGAGATTACAGTCTTTTTGAGGAAATATTAGCCCGTGAAAATCAATGATTGTTAAATAATAATCTTACTGCAAACTCGCTATAAAAATTTGGTTTATTCGATTTTTAACTTGTAACTATATAGTTAAAATGAGGCATTCCTATCAATCCGGCAGGTCCATTGCGAACACCTTCTACAGCAAATCCTAAGATCCCCAACTTGCACAAGAGATTGGTCATTCAGAGGCGATTTGCGTCTTCGCTACCCCGATCCTCGTCATTTAAGGCGCTTTAGGTTATTTGAACTGCGTCTTTAAAGATTTGGGCAAAAAAGGAAGGATAAAGTATTGAATAGAAGGTTTCCCTCTCTCCCCTTCTCAACCATCTCTCATTTGTACCTTTTTTCAACTTCTTCTCTGCTCGGAGAGAAAAGTTCATTATTTTGTGGAAGAATGAGATAATTCCAATGAAACAAATTTCAATTTGAATAGCAGAAATCATCTACAGTTTATATTGCTTGCAATCAACTCTACCTCGGTGTTATAAATATCACTAACCGTATACGAAATAATACATCGCGGGACGCAAAAATAGAACTTCCTATGCTTAAAGGTCAATAGTGGTAAATAGACTTCCTTTTCTCCAGCTTTCCTCAATTTTGGAGAATAAAAATCTCCCCGATTATTAAAAGAAATATCCTGATTTCACATTTAATTCTGTTGTGGCAACAACTGGCACGGACTTGTATGCCATTAGGACCTATTTGCTTTGACTTAGATTCTCTTTCCAAACCAAAAAGGTCCAATAGTCCAAAGGTCCAAGTTTGGATCGTATGAGGAGCACTTGCGTGTATAATCTTTATTAAAAAGGATTGAAAAGCAAAAAATTGGATTTTGAGCTTTGTTACATTAAATAATTAATTTAACGATATTAATTAATGTTTCAAAATAACATTCTAACCCATAAAATGGAATCATTCACTTTAATGTGAATTGCTAAATAACTTGGTATTAGAGTACTTAATTTATTCGCTTCAATTTAGGAACTGTGAATATAATGTAATTATATATAAAGTGATAATTCTTCTTTTGAACGTATAATAAAGTTAGTGATAAACATCAAGTAAATTAAATGTTCTATGAGTTCTTTTAAGTTATATGAAAAACGCGTTTGGAACTTGCCTGGCAATGGAGGAGTATCTTCGAAGAGTGTTATTCGTCAGCACAGATAGAATAGCAATTAGCGATGACCTATGGCTTGAAAAGCCGCGAAGATGAGAGAAGACTGCAGTTAGCGGAGGATCGTTATAATGAAGTTTCACTTGAATCGATTGAACTGACTAAATTGGATTCACAGATTCCCGACAAGTTGTTTTTCCCCCTTAATTGGAAGAATCTAACGAGTCTCGTTTTGGAAATGAATGTGTTCCAAGGTCAGTGAGTTCCTTCCGTCAGACAAGAAAGAAGATAATGTAACTTCGAAATACGAAGTAGATGCCTTTTTCTCAATCCCACTCTAGAGGCAGGCGGGAGCTGAGTCGGCCCTGAATGAGAATCTTCACAACCACTCGTACAAGAGGGGCAAGGGGAATTCTGTCAGCCGGGGCCAAGGAATACCACTCAACGAAAGTAAAGAATCTCGAGAACAAGCTAAAGCAGCCTGTTAAGCCGAGGACGATCCGATTATTCTCAGATGAAAAGAATTTCTTTCAAGAACAATTTCATAACAGCTGTAAAAACATGTAGCTTGCCAACAATGCATCCGACGTTCCACGTAACATAAAAATCAATTTTCCCAAACTGTGATGGTCTTTTGATGTGTCTCCATTGAAGGTGACATCATACCGCCCCATCGGAACAGGGTCTTATGCTGAATTCTTACAATTATATGGAGTTGCTTGAGACTGTAGTCAAACTCTAGCTTTAAAATGGTGCTGCTGGAAAGCCATATCTCTGTAAAGATTCGAAAGTAGTTGTTGTAGAATTTCTACGACTTCAACAGCCCAACTATCTGTCCTCATAATTACCCCTATTTAATCCCATGTGTTACTATGCGTAAGGCGCAGGTTGAGAAACGCTCTGTCTGCAACACCGCGGCCTTGCTGATGACAAAGATCATTGAGGTGTTCGAATGAATTCCACGCGACACGGTGTGGAGCGCATGCATGACGTTCTGAGGCCGGCTTAAAGGTGGGGTAAAGCTGAAGGGGGCTATAATCTAATTTATATTGTTTTAAAATTTAAAATACAATTCCATTTAAAATACATTCCTCTCTTTATGGAAACCGTAAAATTTAGTCCAAATACCCTGTATATATTTATGTAAATCTAGGCAAAGACCAGGAAAATCTTTATTTAACTGTCTACACAACGATATGACATTTTTACCTTAAAATTCTAAATCCTTTTAAATAGCTAGAGATAAAAAAGTACAGTTAGGTTGAGATAATTGATGAAATTCTAATATCACAGAGGAGAGCAATTTCTCTATGATACAATTTGGAGATGAGTAGTTTATTATTTTAAATTTAAGTTTGATTTTTGCTGTAAAATGAACAAACATTCTAAAATTCTTAAGGGCATCAGAATTCGGCACATTACTAAATATTTTGAAGCTGTAGACTGAAATTTTGGACTTAAATTTCGTTGCATGATCTCTAATAGTAGCAATGAGTCAGGTTTGTTTATTACTAGCCCCGTACGTGTCGACTGTTCCCGATGCTACTCTATGCGACAGTGTATCGAATTTGAATTGATGTAAGAGTCTAGGTGTGGGTAGGGGATAAAAAAAGGGTGTGGGGACAGATAGCAGAAAATAAACAAGTGTTAAAAAGAGAAAGAAGCGTCTCTTGGACAGTGTATCGATCTTATAGTCGATCGAATATAAGATGAATCACATGACTCCTAACTATATTTATAAAAAAAACAAAAGACTGGTATTGGAATAGCATTTCATCCTTATGATTGAAGTAAGTTAAATCGGCATAACTATTTTTAAGTAAAAACTTTGGCTCAAAGTATTCGTAAATGTTTCTATTGCTTTTTAGAAATCATTTCCCAATGTTTATTTAATCCTCTAAATTTGATTAAAGAACCTATTTATGTTTTTGTCAACCATTGATTACAAGTAGCCATTATATTTATAGTATTTCTTCAAGTGGTTAGATTCAATGTTGGGTAATTTATATGTGGAGCAACTGTAATAACTTTCATAGATAAGAGTTTTAAAGAAACAAATTTAAAGTATTCTGAGATAAAAATGAAAAAGGTGGAACTTAGTCAGCAATGGTTGATTTTCTCTAAACTGAGGTTTCGAAATGTGCTCCAGATTTACAGATATCGATATCTAGATAAGGGAATGTACCATCTTTCTCTATGTCTATAAGGTATTTTTTGTTTGAGTGGCGTGAATTAAAGTAGTTAAGAAATGCTTTGGTATGTTTCAATCCTTGCATTAAAATAAATGTATCATTAATATTGCGTCCGTAGTAAATGGTCTTAAATTTAGCGGGACAATTTTGAAGCCAAATTTGCTCGTGATAATTGGGGCTAATGGTAGGCGAAATGATATTGTTCATCTCTACAGCGTACTTGGTTTTTACTTTTATTTATAAACACTACTTTGGAAGTAGCTCGATAATTCATGATGTGACGGAAAGAAACCACATCCAAGACACTACGCATGTTAATAAAATTCTAATATTCAACGAAAAATTTGAATAATTGCAATTTGGTCCTTGATTCTATTATGCAAGTGCAAAACAAACGATAAGTTCCCAAACTTTCTAGGATTTTAATCATCCAAATAAAGTGCTATTACCATTCGGTTTTCTATAAGTCATGGCAAAACACATGGCTGAATAGGGAAATTAAGTTTAAACGTGAAGGCATCTGTGATCTTTCCGAGAAAGTTTCATCCTATAAATTTGCATTGAAATCTAAAATATCCACCTTAGTATTTGCATTGACTTCAATCTTTGTTAGTTCTGAAATTTCACCTTCTTTCAGGCCTCTTCAGACTGAAATTTTCATTGTTTTTGAATCGACGGTGCTGTTCCGTTTTCCTTTCAACTTACCTCGTTTTCTAGTGGAGGGGTTTAAACAAGAACGAACGTTGGTATCGAAGAATGGATCCTTAAATAAAATGGAATGAGAAAAAAGTAAGAGATAAAGAGAAGAGCGGCATAACCCCATCTTCACTCAGCATAGCATTCATCGAAGTGACCTTGGAAGTGGAGAGGGAAGGGTATGGGACAAGCACCCTCTTGATTTCTTAAAATCCTTTCCATCTTACTCAGAGCAGAAGTGTTTTCGAGGGAGAGAGTTTAGAGAGAAGGGAAGAAGAAAGGTTTAAGATAGAAAGCTTGGCAAAAAAATCACCTAGAGAGTCCTTGAACCTACAACTTAAAGTGTGATCCCCAAAACAGTGTGTATACTTCTGCTCTACTTTTCTTTCTTCGTTTTCTGTCCGTGTCCTTCGTATCTTATATAAGCCCGCTTATTATGGGTTGAGAGAGAAAAATCTTCAGGGTTGAAATTGAAGTCTGTAAAAGGCTTGCAAAGGGTTGTTACATCAAAGAAAAACAAGACTAATGAGACTATTCTCTATTAATTTGATTGAGTATTTAAGTTAAAATTAATAAGTATGGGTATAAGCTTTAAGGGTTTCTATACATTGCTTTGCGTCTTTTTGTGTTGTATTTTCGTAGGTATTTATTGAGCTTTCAAACAGTTTTAAAAATTTTAATTTACTATTGCTTGGTATGCTCTCATGTGTACTTACTTTCTTGCCTAACTTCTTGTATTTTTATGTTAAGTCCTTATAATTTAGCTATGAATATAATAGTTTTTACCTCGGGAGATCTTTGCAGGTTTTCTTTTTATTCAAGTTATCTTTTTCCGAGTTTAAACTGGGTTTATGGTATTTTTCTTTGGCCGTTTTACATCTTGACTCGGAAAGAATGATTACTTTTAGTGTCAGAGCTTTATGACTGGTTCGAAGCTGCTGGGCTGTCTTGAGATTGGGAGCCATCAAGTATTTACAGGCAGCAAAGATCCTGGGGGGGGTTTCTGGGGATACTAATGTTGTGAAAAAATTCAAATGTACCATGAGGACTGCAAGCTTCATCCTGCCAGTAATAGTGAGAAACTAAACCCACAAGTCACAAGAATAATACTGGTCAAAAACCGTATCATCTTTAGAAGAAACCCAGATCTTTGCATATCAACAAACAAAACTATTTAAATGGGTAACATTAAAAGTAATTAAGTTCAAATTCTTAGAAAAAAGAATTAATAGATAAAATTTCAAATTTAAAACAGAAAATGATCCTAAAAACTTTTTAAATGAGATTCATTATAAAAGTTTAGGTATAACTGTATATACTATTGCTGACTGGATAATGGCTTGATATATTTTGTTTTTTTCTAGTTGAGTGGTCTGAGCCTGTAAATTAGTCTTAGTCCCTCCTTTTCTCTGTTGACTCGTTCAGTTACATGCTTGCTGTATCCTAATTTGGTTTTCGTTAATCCTATCACTTTGGTTTCGTTAGTATATCTGTATTTTTATTCTTCGACGTAGATATCTCCGAGTTTTTTTACTGAACATCGGAATGATCTTAAACTTGTTCCTCTTCATATTTATTTTCCATTTTATTTCTAAATTCATTAATCCTCCTTATCTCTTCTGCCCTGAATATTGCTTGCTTATCGCCATTTCTGTATGGGCATACGACGATCTGCGTGAAGTCATCAACAAACTGGATGCTGAGGCACTCTTTAGCGAGGGAGGGTGGGATGTCTGTCGTGAGTATAACGATGGAGACAATTTAAAACACAAAATTATTATAAAACTATTTAAATGAACAATATTATAAAAAGCAACCAAGTCAAAACATTAAATGACAATAAACTAATATAATTAATATATACTTATAAGTTTAAATAGCGAAACTAAATATAAATAAAAACTAAGCGCGAATATTGAGTGAAGTAACATTCCTATCGTAATACAATACAATGTAGCTTACCAGTTAAATTTAATTGAAGTTATTAGGGAAAAGTTTACAGAATAAGCCTTGAAGAAAGCTAAAGTAGCTGTTTAGTTGGTTGGTGAAGGAGAGTAATTTGGTTGGTTGGTAACAGGCTTGTTATAAGTGGGAAATAAGAAAGGGGAAAACTGTAGTGTCAATGTACAGGGTTGGGAATTTTGTCTTTATAAAAAGTGATTTTAAAATTCTTAGAGCGTATATTCTTCATTATTACGGCCTATTACTTTGATTATATGATTCTTAGTCCAGTGGCTGTGAACCACTGGGTTAGACTGTGGATGAGTGGAGGTTTGTAGAAGTCTAGCATTGAGATTTAACAGGACTAGGGAATCAGAGAAAAGGAGCAGAGGGATATGTCAAGGTCACTGCAGATAATGTCATAGTCGAACGTGTAAGGATAGAGGCTGATCTATTGTCATATTTTCTTGGTCAATGTAGGAGAACCGAAGATGCTCAGATGCTGGGTGTATGCGAGAATTAGGTGAGATATGATGAGACAAAGAGAACAACTGGGTGATGAAGTGGTAAAAAAAAGTTGTAGAGCGATGAGTTATAGTTAAGCTATTGTAACACAAATGCAACCACTAAACTTTTGGTGCATGATGAGCTAAGTAATCGGGCTTGCGGTAATTTGTGCTACGGGTTATTAAATTATATTAATGGTTCTAGCTAGTCACCAACGTTATGAAAGAATACGCAAGTATTCAAAATACTGTTATTTATACTTGCATTTTTCACGCACTCTTCTAACAAGTTGTCGAGCTGCATGTTCCGTTAATACCAGAGGGTGACCTGAACGATACAAAGGATAAATTGAATTACGCGACTTCCAGTTACGAATTAGGTTACCAACTGAATTTAAAAGTACTTTAAACTAAAGACAACTTTTATTACTCAGGAGTACTCTTATGACGAGCATAAATGTGATTGCGAAGATCTTGACTGATTTATTGATTTTCCCCATGATGAAGATGTTGACGATACATGTATCTTGTAAGGAAAACGCACTAGCCTTAAAGGAAGACGAAGAAATCCTCGCATTTAGTCAAAATATTTTAGATATTCGGGAACAGATGAGGATAAGTTTTTAATAAGATATTTTGCAGATGTAACTTATTCATATATATTTATATGAACATGTTGTAAACATTTGCGTTGTCAAATATCACTATCGTCCTTATAAAGTTTTTGCTGTCCAACATTTTACTTTTCTGATTGTGAAATTGTATTTATTACATAAAATTACATCTGCGTTGTAGTTAGTTTCATTAACTTGCGTTAACTAATTGTATGTAAATTTTCGTTTCTAATAATGTGTTGTAAACATTTGCGGCTCACTGTTATATGTATATATACTCTCTCTCTCTCTCTCTTTCTCTCTCTCTCTCTCTATATATATATATATACATATAATATATATATATATATATATATATATATATATATATATATATATATATATATATATATATATCAACAGTGATGTTTTATTACAATTTTTTGATAATTGTTGTTTATATTTGAAAAGAATACGTCAATATCTCAAGGAGTAAACTTGTTTCTCCCCTTCACCTCCGAACTTTGCTTTTAGAACCTGCTTCACTCGTTCTGGCATAGATTAAACCAAATTTTAACACATTTCTGACAGTCTTCGTTATGGTACCAGGCATTGATAACAGACTGCTATGGTTGCCTTAGCTCGTCTAATTCTCTCTGCTTTCGTGAAGACTGTGCTAGTGCCTAAATTTATATCGCATCGAGATTTGTACGTTGTACCACGCGTTTAGTGAATCCTTTTGGACATGTTTTAGCAGCGAGGCTAAGTAATTTCATTACGATTTTTTGTGCATTAAAAAATGTAAAATTTTTCACTCGTTTTCGTGCACCGGTGGCGAGGAGTGAACTTGTTTCTCCCCTCCCCCTCCCTACTCTTTATCGAGTCTCCTTGGTTGGACAACAATCTGTCGGCATTCGATAAGCGCCCTACACGGAAGGTAAAGTGCCATTTGCAAGTTATATTTTGGGGACGGGGACACCTTTCCTGAAACTCTCTTTTTCTCTAAAACCCTGGTGATAAAAGTCTCTCTCAAACTATATACACACACACATACAAACATACACAATCACTCCGTGGGGAATTTTCTGTTTAAGTTTATTCTTGCATTCCTTACATATAAGGATATGGAAGGATAAATGAGGAAGACCCGGCGGATACCACTGAAGACCCTTTCCGATGGCCCCAAGCCTGATCGCCGGAGGGTTTTCGCTCAAATTTATGGGAATCTAGGGATTGCCTTAGTAAGACTGATTGACACTCATAATGGCTATGCCGCTATTTGCTCAAAGGAGAGTGACTGTGAAGTACTCACCTCTCCTAAAACAGCAGAATGCCTTAAGACACTCAACCTTAAACCACACACACCACTGCATATAAAAAATTACCGAAGTATCATCCTTTGCCGCTTCGATCCTTGGGTTGGGAGGGTAGCACAGCATTGAAGAAATTCATGCTAAAGTGAAACAAACACACCTGGGCGAAGCTATCTGAGATAATTAAGTTCAAAGAATACACACGTGTATTCAAAATAGTCTTTTGTGATACGGAATGGCGGTAAAGGCCACAAAGTGAGATATTCTCCTCTTTAACGTCCGTGTCTGCCCTAAGCAGATCGAACGTGAGGAGTTTATCGACCTCTAGATGTGCTTCAAGTGCTACAAGTACGAGGAGCACACCACGGCCACTTTCCCCAGGGAAAACGTTCTTTTGTGCTCTATCTGCTCGTTTGATGCACATTCTTGAAGGAGCTGTGATAGCACCTCTATAAATTGCATGAATTGGGCAGGAGAACATAAAACGATCTCCATGGCTTGCCTGGTCAAGAAAAAACTTTTGGACAAAAAATCTAACAAAAGAGTCAGGAAGAAGAAAACAAAGTGAAGAGTACCTACGCTAAGGTTGCTAAAGGTGCTGTTGCGGACTCTAAGGGAAATCCTACATATCTCCACGTCGAGAACGAGAACTCGACAAAAATTATGTGTTGCATCTATTATGCTTACATTGCAAATCTCTCCTCCCCGGGGTGCTTTGCAGCTAAACTTAATAGAATTCTGACGCATAATGGAATAGAGAAGATGTGGTATCCCCAAAACGCACGGTCGGAGGAGTTTCTCAAGTTTAGTCTCAAACCCCAGGGCGAGACTAGCTGTCAGAAGCTCCCCACCCTCAGCAGCGCACCAGCTCTCTCCAGGGATCCTAGAATCCAGGCTTGGGCAGCAAAGGAGGCAAAAACAAGCTCCGTCAAGACAGAACAACACGAAAATTTCACAAAACACAAACTCGATCACACACACAGATGGATAATGAGGCTACGGTGACTGAGACAGCAAGACCTGAGGGTAGGGCACGTACGCCTGGCTCACGAAAAACCCCACAGTCTCAGAGACGTCCGAGATCGCCCTCTTCTTGTAAGAGGGAATCTAGGCACGCTTACCATTCAAGAAAAATTAACTTGAAGGTATTCACTGCTGAAAGGTCCCCTTTCCCTGAAGAGATAGATGTCCTTGATGTATCAGAAGGAGGAATATCCGAAAGATACGAATGGAAATTCACGTCGGACGACTACAGCGAGAAACAAGTCGAGGAAGCTTTACTCCAAGGCTTGATCAAACTGACACCCGAAACCTTTATTATTCTAACGGACGGCAAATTCAAGAAAAAACGTACAGGAAAAACAATCACGCCACCCAAACACACTATAAGGACCTAAGCTTGTAAAAGAATAAGTCCAAAAACAACAAAACTACACACAGGAATCTCTAGTGAACTAGACAATGGAGACATTAAAAATATTACATTTTAACTCTGACGGCTGGACAAACATTATATACTATACGGTAACGTAATACGACAATGTGACCCAGAACTTATATTTATTTCCGAACAGAGGATGAATGACACTGACAGGATAAAAGTTTTCCCCTACGAAGTCTTAAACAAAAATCACAGCGGAGAAGCTTTCGACGGATGCGCGATAGCTGTGAAAAGAGGTCTTGACTTCAGATCAATAAGTGGACTCGATGAGTCATACCTCGCTGTTGGGGTCCGTACGGCAGTGGGACCCCTGGTCCTGGCAACAGGGTACCAGACCCCAAGGAGAGGGTACTTGCCTCTTCACAACTTCCTGCAACTTTATGTTCACGGCATAACCGTTCTTTTTGCCGGCGACCTAAATGCTAGGAGTGTGACCTCAGATTACACGTCGAGCAACCCAGCAGGCAGGAATCTTGAGACACTTATTGAAAGACAAATTATAACAAGAATTGGACCAAACTTCCCCACATACACTACACACAGATCAGCCAAAAAACCAGACATAGTGCTCACTAGCACTGTATTGCCTTACAATTACTTCATTAATCCGGGCCCTCCTATCCCTAGCTACCACCATGCTCTCCTTATTAAAATCTCAACCTCTCCCATTCAAGTCCCTATCCCAGAACGCAAGAGCTATGATCGAGCCAACTGGGAAACTGATAAACGAATCTTCGAAAATTATAACTCTGATCCCTTAATTAATACCACTCTAGAAGAGATTGACGAAGAGTTGGATAAAATTAATGATAATTTATTAGAAGCCGATAAGGAAGCCATTCCCCGAGTTAAAATAAAACTCTTCCTGCCCCTTCTTGGCCTCCTAGAATGAGATCCCTCGCGAGGAAAAACAGGGAAAGGATCAATAGAGTGAATTTCACTGGCCCCAACATCACTCGCACAGACGAACACGACAAATATGCGACGAATTAATGACTCTTATTGGGGACCAACAGAATGTACTTTGGGACATTCTAATAGACGGACTGAATTTAGAAAACGACTCACGTACATTCTGACAGACAGTAAAAAGACTAAGAGGCAGATAGCCACAAAATACCATAAAAATTACACGTGACAATACCAAAATTACGGACGCGGAAGAAATCGAAGAGGAATTCAGACTCTTCTGGGCATCTATATTTAAGATATCCCCGGAAGAGGATTATTTAGACTTCGAAGACGGAATAATAAATGACTTAAACGACCAGATACAAAGAACCCATCCTCACCATTATGTTTCGCAGGAAATGGAAATGGAGGGACTCGGCGGTAAAATTACTGCTGAAGAACTCTCAAAAACCTTAAAATCCTTTCGTCAACTAGCATCAGGGCGTACAGGACTGACAAGGGATAATTTTATTCGAGCTCCGCCAACATCTTATTGGGGCTCATGAATATCATGAATGCCTGCCTGAACGTGGGTTACTTCCCTGACCACTGCAAGGTAGCAAAAATGATATTCATTCCCAAAGCCAGTAAGCCACCGGACTGTCCAGCTAACTTTAGGCCTATATCTCTCTTAGAATTTGCAGGGAAAGTCTTGGATAAGATATTGACCAACAGGGTGAATACGTTCCTCGAGGATAATAATTCTCACAATAACCAATAACATGGCTTCAGAAGAAAGCAAGGAACGGACACGGCGCTAGCCGCGATCACCGAGAAGTTGGCAAAGGTAAAAGCTGAAAGATGTCATCACGCAAATCTGGTACTCCGCGATGTCAAATAGGACTTTGACACATTATAGAAGAGAGGGCTGCAATACAAAATCTTACAACTGGGCCTCAATCCCATACTTGATAGGATCCTATGCGACTACGTGATGGATAGGAGGGCATTTCTGAACATTAAAAATTTCAATGGCCCCGAGTTTGAGCTCGAGGCGGAGGTGCCACAGGGCGGGTGTATAAGTCCCCTGCCCTATAATATATATACCAACGACCTTCCCCAACCTCTGACTGAAGGCTCGTTATACGTCCAATTTGCGGACGATATAACGATGATCTGTACGACACCTTATCTGAATATGAATTACATGGCACAGAAAACGGAGGTGGAAATCGAAAACATCAACTCTTTCGAGAGAAGATGGAAGATATTTTCCAATGCCCCAACGTTCCGTGTAATTCCACTATTCCGACAGACCCTCGCAAACATCCGTGTGGGAGGTGCACGCATCCCAGACCTCATGGAGTGCACGATTCTGGGACTCCGCATTACGACTCGTGGATATGGAAATCATGTAGCTAAAACTACATCGAATGCACGGAGGAACTTGGCGGGACTTTTCAAGTTCCTAAACTTGAGTACCTCCAACAAACTAAAGATCTATAATGCATGCATTCGATCAAAACTCCTGTTTACTCCGGTCCCTATAAACGCAATTCCCAAGACCCAAGACCTTAAACTGCAAAAGGTCCAAAATAAGGCGGTCTATATAATAATAGGAACAAGAAGGAGAAAGCGGAGAAGGCAGAGTGAGCTTCATGGTGAACTGGGGATAACCCCCCAAAACGTGGAGCTTCACCTGAGAGCAATTATGATCTGGGACAAAATACACCCGCACCTCCCTCCCGAGTTTGTACTCGAGCACATGGACTTTGATGACATAGAACGCGCAATACCTTTTAAAAGCAGCAGACTACTCATCGACGACGACGTAGACCCAAGGTTCACTAAGATTTTCACAATTCCAACCAACACAAAGCCATACAAAATCACCTTTCACTAAGTTAGCAAAGTGCCAATTTCTAAATTTCTCCAAATATTTTTGCGCGATAAACCCGCCAAAAATTAAAAAAAGACCAAAAAAAACAAAAAGTACAAAATAAACGAAAGAATAAAAAAATTCAAAATCTGGATATAAACAACCCAGATAAGAAGATATAGTCTTCACAAAAAGCAGTACAGAGAAAAAATCCGTTGCTACAAAGGCTTGAATGCCTTATATATATATATATATATATATATATATATATATATATATATATATATATATATATATATATATATATATATTTATATATATAGATATATTTACATAGATATATATAAAATAAAATATATTTCAAAACGCAAAGAAAGCCAGAGATGCCCTATCACCAGGGACCTGTCTTTCATGCTACTTTTCATTTTCGCTTTCCTATAAATTTCCCCATTTTACCCCATTATTTTCTCATACTTTTAACCCTCTACTACTATATTCCCCACTTTATATGCCTGATGTCCAATGTTCAATAATAACAGCACAAACCATCTTCTGCATCGTCGAAGAGTCGGTTTTCTCAATTCTACGTTTAATTATAGCCCATAGATTCTCGATGGGGTTAAGTCCACTTTTTTCGAAGAATGTCCGTATTATTTGGGAAGTATGGGACGGAACCAGATCCTGCTGGAAAATGCGACCTACATCAGAAAAGTCTTTCTGCATCGCGGGAAGCAAGTGAGTCTGCAGGATTGCCTTGTATTTAGCGCTGTTCATTCTTCCCCTAATAGTAACAAGCCGCCCGAGGCCTTTAGCGCTAAAACAACCCCAAGACACATTCTTAGGTGGGTATTTCGGCGCCTGTTGAGTGTGTCCTGGCTGAAGTGATTCATCTTTGCTTCGTCTTACTACCACTGACCTATGCCCATGTACTTCAAAATGCAATTCGTTTGAAAACATAACATTCTTCCAGTTAACTGCCTTCCATCCAGCATACTTGCGTGCCCAGTGAAGACGTTTTGTCTTCATAGCAGAAGTTGATAAGTGTTTACTTACCGGTTTTCTAGCAAATCTGCCAACTTCAATGACCCTTCACCGAACGGTTAAAGAAGAAACATTTACACCAGACAAAGACAAATTTCCCTGGAGGTCTTTACTGGTTTTCTTGGGATCCTTCACACTATATCTGATGAGAGCCTTGCCATCGTGAAGTGTTGTCTTTCGTTTTCTTAAACATTTTCCTTGTTGCAGTGTTGAATGTTCACCAGTGTCTTCAGCCCTTTTCACAATGTTATTAACAGTTGACTTTGCTACCTTCATTTCCTCAGAAATCCATCTGATGTTTTCTAAGAGCTATAATACTTGCACGCTTCTTGGGTGCAATATCCATAATAAATTTATAGTCTAATAATGATTAAAAGGTGAATATTCCGGCAGAACCAAGTACACCACAGAGCACGCTCCCAGCAATAATCATCTACGACAAGTTCTGGTGTAGCACTGTCGGGCTTAGTGTAGCTAGGGCCAAACAAAACAGGTGCCAAATGTTACCAGTACACTATTCTGCACGGAAAACAAAAAAACTTTAGTGTTGCCAAAAATTAAGACATTATGAAATAGTCACAAAATCTGGTACTGTCCGAACTAATTTCCACACTACTGTATATATATATATATATATATATATATATATATATATATATATATATATATATATATATATATATATATATATATATATATATATATATATATATATATATATATATATATATATATATATATATATATATATATCTATATATATGTACCCTTGGCCAAAAGTATCAGGCAACCCTTTATTTTTATCTTTAAATTAAGAATTGTGCTTTGATATCACTGTGGGCGTATGGTACTATTATATTTATCATAAACAACACCATACGTACATCATAATACATATTGTAATTATTTTTAGCATTTTCTGGTATATAGCAATAAATGTACATAATCCATATACTGCCAAAAATTATGTTTATTTTTATTTTTCACCGGTTTGTATCATAATATGTAGTAATTATACGAGTATAATGAAAAATAATAAAACACTTTTCCTCATATCTCGTTTCCTTATATCCGAATTGCAAAACTTATTGACCGTCCCTTGTAGTTAATAATCACTAAGACACCTAGAAATTTTGAGTTAAGTGAAGTTAAGCGAAGACAAATAAACGCCATCTAAATAGGATGTCACAAAGACAAGTAGCTCAGAAGATGGGGTGTTCTCTGTGGGAAGTACAAACTATTCTCAAGCGCTTCAGGGAGACTAAAGGTGTCAAATCAAAACCAAGAACTGGCAGAAAAATGGTCACATCTCCTCTTGAAGACATATGTCATCCATCAGTCTTTTAAAAATAGGAGGAAATCATATTCAAAGCTTTAGACCGACTTTAATGAGGCGAATACCTCACACATATTGGCTCGACTTGTAAGAAGGAGGCTATAGACTATGGCTTCAAAGGCTGCAAAACCAGGAAGAAGCCATGAATCTCTGGTACAAACAAAGAAGAAACGTCTTTAATTGGCAATAAATCATTCAAAATGGACTCTTGAGAGGTGGTCAAAAATCGCATGGTCTGAGAAAAGTAACTATGAAGTAAGATAGTATAAGGTTGGAACTAGCATATTATCTCATAATATTTGTGTTCAACTAGAAAATTAGAGACATATACATAATAATGCATTCGATTATATTTCATGTTATTAGCCTCAGGTTTTTGGCCGTCGATAAGTTGGCAAAGCTTTTCAGCCTGAATGTCTCGTACCAAGAGTAAAACATGGAGGCGGTTTTGTCATGGTATGGGGTTGCATGTCTGTCACAGGGCCCAGAGAGATGTTTTTATGCGAAGACAGAATGAATTAGAGTAAATATGCTTCATGTTATCGGATGTTTTAGAGCCATCAATTTCTCAATTACACCTAGGCGTGTCAAAATCTAATGTTAGCTTTCAACAAAATAATAGTCTGGGCCATACAGCCAAGATTTGTCTCAATTGGTCTAAAACACAGGGCATTATTCCTATGGATTGGCAGGTTCAAAGTCCGGACTTAAACACCATATTGAGCAGCTATGGGAAGTCCTTGGTAAAGTTATTGGAAGCACGACAGTCATAAATATAGACTATTTGTACCAGAAACTGCAAGAAGAATGGGCGAAAATTACACCTGACGCTGGCATGAAATTGGTTGACTCAATGCCTAGGCGTATTGCAGCAGTAATTGAGGTTAAGGGGGGTCAACTAGGTATTAGATCAAGTGTATATGGTGGAATATGCCATGCGACAACCATATGCATGCGTTTTATTAACATTTTAAGATCTAACTATAGAATTGAGGGATGGCCTCATACTCTTGGCCAAGGCAATATATACATAAATATATATATATATATATATATATATATATATATATATATATATATATATATATATATATATATATCGATGTATGTTGGGAGCAGCTTCTCATCTATACATGTTTTGTTAAAGACCAGGTTGTATTTTGATTTTATCAACTTTTATTTTGGAACGTTCCAACTGGCGAATGCAGTTTTTTGTATCTGGTTGGAGATTAAAGCTCAGTTTAGGAAGATCAATTATATTTTATACAACTAATTTGAGTTTTGGCCGTGAGCTTTCGCCTTTCTTAAAGCATCTTCAGACGGGAGTCTTCGTTATTGTTAAGGCTGCGTTGATTTGGTGGTCCATTGGTTTTGCCTCCTTTACCGATGAGATAGTGCACAATATCGAAGACTTCCGTCTAAAAATGCCCTAAGAAAGGCGAAAGCTAACGGCCCAAACTCAAATTAGTTGTAAAAAATATAATTGATCTTCCTTAACTAATCTTTAATCTACAACCAGATACAAAAAACTGCATTTGCCAGTTGGAACGTTCGAAAAATAAGATTGATAAAATTAAAATACAACCTAGTCTTTAACAAAACATATATATATTTATATATATATATATATATATATATATATATATGTGTGTGTGTGTGTGTGTGTGTATAACTGAATCACGAAAATATGGAACGCGATGAATATATGAATAAAGTCAGCAGCCACAAAGAAAATGAAACAGGAGATCTGCGAGGCCTTTCGACTAACCGTCCTTTACAAAGCAAACGATTTCTACCAGAAACTGCACGAGTCTGCTTTGGAAAGGACGATTAGTCGAAAGGCTTCACAGATCTTCCGTGTTTCATTTTCCTTCGTGGTTGTTGACTTTATTTATTTATATATATATATATATATATATATATATATATATATATATATATATATAGAGAGAGAGAGAGAGAGAGAGAGAGAGAGAGAGAGAGAGAGAGAGAGAGAGAGAGAGAGAGAGAGAGAGAGAAAGGGTCCATGAGATGTTCGTGACATTATAAATTGAGAAAGAGGCCATTAGATCAAGTGTATTTCCATGTCTTCAAAAAGGATGTGAGTGAGGCAGTTTGGGGTTGGGGGAGAGAGAGTAAATTTTGAAAGGCTCATGAATTCGCGGGGGAGTGATTAAAATCTGCAGAGCTGATAGACCACATGTTAGGGATTACAGGTTGGTGAAAATTCTTCCTTTCCATTCCTCTCTGGATTGAGTGGGAGATAGGTTGAAATAGAATATGAATTTCTGCCAAAACAGATATAGCCACTCCAGGACCAACATCTATTTACGTAGGCCGTCGTTACGTCTTTAACCACGTCTCGTGGTGAACGAACTCGTTCATCATGACGTCTTATGACCACTGAGAATGATTATTTCTCAGGGCTATAGAATGATATATCCACTCTATACAAAATCTATTACTGATTTTCTTGCATTGAACATGAAGAACCTTGCCTCATTCAAGAAGGCAGCAATCCTAGAATCACCGGGTTGGTGGTTAATTGGACAAGAAATGCGTGCCTCTCTATTTTCTGTTTTAGGTGGAACCTCTCAAAATTGGTCTGAAATAGAGAGATGGTAAGACATGTAGCATTTAGGGCCCACTAATTTTATGTTCGCAAGTGCCAGGCTCTGGAATAGAGAAAGAAAATTTTGTTGTCTATATATATATATCAAAATTTATTATTTTCAAATATTTCTCATACACTGTAATACTTTTCACTATATAATAATACACAATGTCTAAGAGTGGCCTTAGAAACCAGGGATTCCTTCATACTTTATTCATTTTTTTTTTCAAAAAGAATAAAGAGAGAAAAAGATCATTGTTTGTGGTAAGCTGTCTTTAAAAGAGTGAAACAATGTGTGTTGCCTTCAAAGAAATTTAAAAAACCCTTGGAATTATTAGGAAACCTTTTATTAGAAATGTAGAAATATATTTATAGCTTCAGTTGAATCTGTGGTTCGTTCTAACTAATACCCTGCACTAGAGCTCCCTCATTAGACATTTCCTTATTTTCAGAAATGATCTCAATAAACCAGAAATAATTTAGCGTTTCCTCAATAAACCACGCCAGCCATAGACAAAACCCCAAAGGAGATAGAAAAAAGAATGATCCGTGGATTTATTACAAAAAAGAGTGAGAAGAGAATACAATATCTTTTTTAAAAAATCATCAACAAATTATCACAAATGTAAACAACAAATTGAATTAAAAAAGTAGATTGAAAAGGGAACATTTTTAAATGGCGAAATGCATTTATTTTTAAATTTTAATTTTTATAAAGGGTATATAAAAGATAGTTCCATTGACTATTAAGGTTACGGCCTAGCTGAGTAGAAATAATACTGATTACTGTGAAGTTAAGCCACATCGCGTGTGGTTTGTCGCTTGATGTTATCAAAATTCAGTTCGATTTCCTGTTAGCTGCTATGCACTGTTAGATTCCCGTGGTGCGGATCGCACCGCTAAGTTTTATGTTCCCAATGAGAGATAAAATGGCCCATAAGAGGTTGCAGATAGGAGGTAAAACCCGTAACAATATTTTATTTACGAACTCAATGAGTTCGAATCCGTTTAATTATGATAAAAATAACGAGTTTTGGGGTATAGCGCACTTGAAATCCGCGAGGCTTCACAGAGCGATTGTATCCAACCAAGGGGAGATTTAGGATATGAGGGGTGGGTCTTTAGAGCACGCAGGTAGATAGATGAGAGTATAACGGCACGCAGGTAGATAGATGAGGATATAAATCACGCAGTTAGATAGAGGAGAGTATAATAGCATATAGGTAGATAAAAGAGGGTATAACATCACATAGGTAGATATAAGAGGGTATAATAACGCATATGTAGTGGAGGACAGCGGAGCGAAGAACAGCAGCAGATGATTTCGCATTTTACAAGAAAATGTGGAGAAAGCAGGATTGTAAATGCAGCATAGTCGACTACTAGGAAAAAGAAATAAAGGGGCAGAGCCGAAAGGTGAGTTTTGTAAAAGATGGGATAGGATCGGTGAGGAAGACGAAGGTGAGAGTGCTGTGATGTTTAATATCTTATATGTAAGAAGAATGACCTTTATGTGATTCTAAATCTAATGTGCAGCTAGGGAAGCAGACGGATCCGAGCATCAGAGTTAATGAAAGAAACCTGCCATGCATAGAATAACACGCAATGCAAAGTTTTGGACATGTGTAGGAGTTCCTGCAAGAATGGAGTTACACAAATCAATGTGGGAGGTAAAGGATAAATATATGTAAAATCTAAAGTAATACTACAGACAAGTAAAGCGGGTATCAACCCAAAAAGGGAAGATGAGGAGCAATAGTTTTACCACGAGCTACATCCGATGGAGTCAGTAACACGTCAGTTTGGTCATGATTGAGTTTTAAAAATTTGTCCTTGGTTCTTTGGATATTGAGGTGATATGACGAAGGAAAATTTATAGAACTCTCAAGATTTGAGAGCGAGCAAAAGCTTAAATAGATTTCTCTGCCAGCAGAGTAGACAAATGGAATGATAGACAAAGATGCAGCGGAAGAATATCAAGGGCAAGGATATTGATTTTGAAGAATATTAAATTGTTAATATTAAATTTTTAGTATGAGGTATTTAATATAGCTCACACAATACGTACAATGTATTTAAAGGCCCAAGGAAATGGAAATCGGTAACATCTCCTGGTAAAACGCTAAGGAGAATAATATATGAACCAATGAAAGCTTAAGAAGGAAAATGAAAGATGTAGAGAATGGTTAAAATAGTTTGCCCTATCTTTCCCTTCTTTAAATCTCCCATTTTCTTTCTTAAGCTTTCATTGGTTCATGTAATATTCTGCTTAGCATTTTTCCGTGTTGTGTTACTAATTTCCATTTCCTTGAGCCTTTAAATACATCTATAT
Source organism: Ceratothoa steindachneri (assembly GCA_963969495.1). Classification (NCBI taxonomy): domain Eukaryota; kingdom Metazoa; phylum Arthropoda; class Malacostraca; order Isopoda; family Cymothoidae; genus Ceratothoa; species Ceratothoa steindachneri. The sequence continues at coordinate 95,205,321 of OZ018317.1, read as the reverse complement.
ATCACGTGTCATGTGATTTTGCTTAATCTATATAAAGGGCCGCGGGAAGTAAATTTCAAGCTTCACGCCATGTCGTGGAATCTCTCGTTGTTACGATTAGGCTCGCTATAGGCCGTGTTATCAAACGTAAGTTATCTCAAAAGAATCCGATCACGGATTCTTCCCGTCCTAAGCATCTCTCTCTCTCTCTCTCTCTGAAATACTACAGAAATGGTATATAAGCTTAATTAAGTTTGGTTTGTAGGCTTAGGTAATCTAGATGCGTCTTATTCTAAAGCTTCCCCATCTATTCAATTTTCCTTCTGCTCGCTTCCGATCTGGCCCACAAAAGGGCATCAAGCGTAGGGTGAGTAGTAAACTTGAATATAACATTTTACAGATTACATGCCATATCTCTTTTTGCGACTTATGGGAGAACTATCCTTATTGTCACTTATTCTAGTAGTTGATCAAGTTTGAAGGAGTTGTGGAGCCTCACTCTCACTCTCCCAATTATTCTATTCTGTAGACTATGGTTATATACCTTCTGCATATTTTTTCCCACTACATCATTTTCTTTATAACTCCATAACACTAACTTTGAGCTGGAGATGTCCACCTTGATCTTTTTATCTTAGTTTATAGGGAAAAATATCGCTAATTTTTAATTCTCTTATTCTTGACCTGATGCTTGTTTTTCTTTGGGTGAAAATTTAATCAATCTTGTCTTCCTATTCGCTACAATACTTCATTAAGTTGGCGATATTCTCTTCTAATAAATTACTCCTATTATTCCTGTGTGATCACGATCACTTGAGAAGGATATTTGCTGTATAACAGCGGAAAAATGAGTTCTCGAAATTGAGGAAGTATATATAAAATTGCCCGAAAAAGACGCTTCGGCTGTTCAATAACACCTTTATGGGCAATTGTTTCAGTACAATGTCCTACTCTTGAGAGAGCCTTGACTTTATAATAGCTTGTAGAAGCTTTTGAAAACCCATAGAGGCTAACAAAAAATATGAAGATTCTTATTCAATTTCAGATGAAAATGTTCAACCCTTAAATTTTAGTTCCTCCTTCTATCGGTATGCTGTTTCTCTCAATTATTTACGCCTTTACATCATGTTATGGAGGCGCCTTTAACTAATTATCCTCGAGTACCGTCCCTCTAACGCTATTTAAATGACTTTTAATTAACCTATAAAACTTTCCTGGACACCTTTTTTACCATCCTTATAATTTATATGCAAAGTGACCCTTTTGGATACGATCTGTGATTGCAAAGTTTTATGGTTTTATGGCTTCGTGTAAATTGCTCGTAAATAAAAGAAAGTGATGGATCGAAATGATGACAACGGTAAGCTCTGTTTTAGTGGATAGCAATGGAGTAAATTTAAAGTTAATGTTTTTCCGCAATATTCTGCGAAATCAATGAAACATTTGAGTAATGCATAAATTTACAGCACGGGCAAAAAGTTTGCGGACACATGGAATTTTTCTTACTCATTGTGTATGACTATGAATATAATAATAATAATAATAATGTCTTTTTTAATGCGTTATTCAAGGCCTGAGGCCTTCCCAGAGCACATGTTGTGCTGAGATGAGTATGGAAATTCAATGGAAATTCAAGAGGGGGGAGAAGGCAATACTGAAAAGATGCGTTTTCCGGAGACGCTTAAATTTGGTAAGAGAGGCAAAAGACCTGATTTCAGCAGGAAGAGCTTTCCACAACTTAGGGGCCGCAGATTGAATAGGAGCAGTCCCCCATTGAGCAGAGGGATAAACGACGAATATTCAAAAGAGGTGCATGTGATGACTGAAAGGCCCGAGGGACATGGCGTGGCGAGAGGGCAGAAGAAAGGTAAGACGGGGCCTTGTTGTTTAGGACCTTAAATGTGAAGAGAAGTATCTTGAAGTGAGTACGGGATCTGACAGGGAGCCAGTGCAGTTCATGCAGCAAGGGTTTAAAGGAAGAGAAGCGAGGGCGACGGAGGAGAAGCCGGGTGGCATAGTTCTGTACAAGTTGAAGGAGGCGGAGAGAGGAGGATGGCAGATTCACAAGCAGAGAGTTACAGTAGTCCAGGCGTGAGGTGATGAAGGCATGAACAGCAGTACAAGCAACTGTATACTGCCTTAAATATTTATGTAAAATTGCGATGCTAATTCAATCTTGGTATTAGTAGGTGGGTGGAAAGGTTGATGCATTCTTTAGAACCGTCCGTCGCAGAATGCTTGAAGAAGACTTGAAGTCATGTAAAGTCAGGTAAAAACGGCTAATCAACCTTCTTCAGAAGCCGCTTCGACTGGCTTGGGCACGTGCCCATCGCAACTAGACTATCGGTCAGTTGGGAGGTGTAATATGGTCTGACGAGTCCAAGTTCCAGCTGTTCTCGACCCCAGTCAACGCTGCAGTCTGCAGAAATTCAGAGAGCAGTGGGATCGATAGTGAATAGTGCAAAAATTAACTGTTGATGACTACCCTGTAATAGCATTGGGCTTTATGTCTATTTCAAGGGTGGATCGTCTCAGCGTTTGTGATGGGACCATGAGTTCAGAAGTACCAAAGAGTCATGAGAGATTACATGGCGCACTCAGCGTGAAACCTCCCCAGAACTACCGCACGGAATGTGATTTTCAACCAGCAAAATGCCACATGTCCAAAGTTTGCCTCGACCATACCAAGGTTCCAAGAGTCCAGGAATATTTAGGTGATTAACTCGTCACCTAAGTTTTCGGAGGTGAATCCATTAGAAATACTTTGGCAAGACATAAAAGAGGCCGTAAGACGTCGTCAGCCGGCCTCCAATAAGCAGCTGAAGACAGTCATCTTACAAGGATTGGGCAAGCAGCATCACATTCTTTGTATGTCGCATCTTCGTGGAAAACATTTCTTGCAGAAGAAATGTTTTGATTACTGCCAAAAAGACACTCTTTCTCTACAGTTTCGTGGTGTAATCTTTACCTAGCTAATCTCTTATATGTTGCTGATGTTACATTTTTGACAAATTTTGTATTTATTTAATTGCTGTTGATTGTTTGGGCTATAGGTATAACATAATTTATTGCTATTTATTTCACCATATTTCACTGTTATATTCATATTGATATGGAAATAAAAACTCTAGGGCCTTACATTTAACTAATTTTCTAAAATTAAAGGGCTCCAAAAACTTTTGGCTTCGGCTGTAGTTTCCTGAATTTAGCAAGTGTAAGTTCGAATACAACCCATCAAATTACGGCTTTCTTCCACCAATACACTAAACAGCTTGCGTCTATGTGGATTTCTTTTTTCGGAACTGTATATACTCGATACAAGGCCTGGAAGTGTAATTTTCTTGTACCGCATTAAAGTTTGTCTGGTTATTACTCGTGAGTTCAGGGGCCCTCTCTTAGCTTTAAGGAGTAACTACTTTTCATGCCATGTCGCGTGAGATGGGATCGTGCATTCTATGTGTTTGTACATTATAGATACCGAATCCCTTCACCAAAACTAGCCTTTCAATTGAAACGCAGAGCAGCATTGAGTAAACTTCTTAAGAATTGCCATGGCAACAGAATTTTTAATTTTTCTAGTGTGATTTTAGAGTTTCCAGAGGCAACACGCTTGAAAACATGATTGAATATGATAACTGTTTCGAAAAATCCTTAATACTTCCATACCTTGAATAAGATAGAGAGATTGGTGGATGAAGGATAGATACAAAGCAAAAGCATAAATAATCGTTAGTTAGATGAACTGCAAAATTCTCAATAGTCAAGATAGGATAAAGAGGAAAACCTCTCTTGAATCTAAATTCATATGTTAATGAGTCGTTTTCTAGAGAAACTTCGAATGATGAAGACGAAGCTCAGTCTCACTAACGAAACCTATCCACGTCACTATTTCAAAACAAAAAGTACACATTAAAAGAGTTTGTGTACAATTTAAGAAGAGGGCTATTTAACAGAACATACTATTGCGAGAAAATGTCCTTTTTGATTCAAAAACCTTTTTACTTTTGATTCCTTCTTCCTTTCCACTTTTTTCACGTTTTCTCAAGTGAGCACCAAACAATTTAACCAAACACACCAAAATCATGTCAACGGATAGTCCCATACTCACACCTCTTACAGTTTTCATATTAAACCTCTCCTGCGGAATATTCTTTCTTACTCGGCACAGATCAATCATACTCTTAGTTTCCTATCCTCTCATTTACCCATCGCACGTGTATAATTCCCTTAGTGTAAAGCTCTAATTATGGCTTATCAGGTCTTTTTATTACTTAATCTTAATATAGATATGAAATTCCTGGCATCATCACTACCAAAAATCTCCTCAAAATGAGTAAATTTGGGAAATTAAAGTTTAGATTGAATAAAATTTTTTGCTTGTTACAATTTTCTTTGAACTTCCTTTAGTTCGAAGAGTTTTAAAGCAAACTCCTATCACTTAATACCTATCCCTTATCCCTCTACTGGGAAAACTGATACATAGGATAGAAGTAATTCTTTAAATGAGCTATCTAATTAGAGCAAATGATTAAACGAATGAATTGAAACCATTTTCTTTAATTCTTGATAAGTAGGTGAAAAACAAAGTAAAAGAAAAAAACAATATAACACCATAATAACAATAAAGAATTCAAATGATCGAAGATGCAAAATGTGAAAAAAACAATTGCAACCCATAAACCTTAACCATATTAAATACCAGTTCAAATCCATTCGTTAGTATGTGATTTAATTTTGGCAGCAAAGGATTTAAATCACTTCCTTTCCTGATTGAGCTTTTCGCCAGTGTCCCTTTAGCAAATTTGGAGAACAGGATTTTTCTTGTCCTATGAGATAATGATTTTTACCTATTTATCATATCGTTTTACCGAAAGATTTATGGCTGCGTTTGTTGATATCAATTGGATATAAGCAAATCGATATCGAAATTCAATGGCTGGAATCCAAGTTTGAGCCGGCATTGTTGTTGAATGAAGGTTGAGGTGAAAAGGGATTAAAGCAAAAGCGAATTCGGTTTGGTATTTTGATTCCCCTTTTCGAAGCTATTCATGATGCGAATGAGGGTGGATTACTGCGAAGATCAGAATTGTCAGGTATGAAGATCGTTTAATATTTTGGCTTTGGTTTAGTAGGGATGTTGTGGTGTATGACTTTAATGTCGTAACTTTTCTTTTTCGCGAAAGAAATATGGCAGAAACTATGTTTACATTTGTAGTACCCCAGACCATCCTAAAATTTAGTTAACCGAGAGCCGTAGAGGAATATATTTAGTCAGATTTTCAGTTCCTTTATATTTATAATAGTTAGAGTCTCATAGGCTAATTAGTTGTGATGTTAAGCCATGTCAGTCGCTGTAATGAATGATTTATTGTGGTCATTTACTTTTTCTCATTTTTTTCTTCTTTTTCTCACCTAAACGTATTCCCAAACTTGTGAACGCCATCTCAAGATTTTCGATTGTGTAAGATTTTTGTGAGTCTCGCTGTTCGATTTCCTTTGGTGAAATTAAATTTCCTTCTCGTCCTGATGGGCAAAAAACAAGATTTTCTCCTTTCTTACAGCAAGATCTAGAAGACCGAAACCAAATAAACTCAGATATGTACATACACATTCACACACATTCATTGTGAAAATCCAGTCACAGAATATAAAACAAGGGTTGATGTAAATGAGCTATTTCGACCTATTACTTTCTACATGAAATCATAATTCAATTAATTGCAGTCTAAATAGGCATCGAGGCAGATTACTTTTCAGATGCCATTTATATTCACAGATTGGAAGGGGCACATCAGAGCTCAGGTAACATGGGTTTTATTATTGTAATCTCAAATTAGTGTCGAGTCAATATATTTTTTTATTTACTAAAGCTTCTTGTGTTATTTCAAATGATTGTTCCTAATCAGTAGTTTTAGATTATTTTTCCTCCAAGTTAAAGAATTAAGGTTTGATCATTTGACGATATCTTTCATAACATAAGTTGTTATCTCAGATGACTTCTTTAATGAATCATGTTTACCTGTTAAATAGGTCTTTGTCGGCCTGATAAAGCCGTAACTAACTAACGATCTAGGAGATTATAGGAGAGAAGGAGTATTTGATAACCCAATATCAACATTTTAGCTAGACTTTGTTTATTTAAGCTTTTCAATTTCGCTTCAATCTATGAACAATTTTCCGTTAAAACTAGTAGAGGAACCACAATATTAGTGTCCCCACACCAAAACCAAGAGTAGTTGCCAAAATATGGGTTTTTGGTGTGAGTAAACCTTCAATAGCAGTATTGTTGCTCCTCCACTAGTTTAGATATTTTCACGAAGAGGATATAAGAAGAGTATTCGATTTTAACGGGAAATTGTTCTTAGCTTGAAAACGCAATAATAGGTAAGATAAATTGGTAATTTAGTTATTGGGGAGGGGGTGCTAAAAAAAGAAAAATATTAGTCAAAATGTTATAGGGGTATAGGGAATGATCTTCTGAAGAAACAATCACCCGGAAATAAACTACCATGGAAAACACACCAGATAATTATATGTTATTTTTTAGTATATTGCAATCATCATCATCATCATCAGCATCATCACCACTAACTCTATAATTTAAGAAGTAGATTTTTTTGAGTATTTCAATAATAATTTCATATTAGTTTTGTTATGACTTATTTTTTTTTATTAAAGTTATTTCTAATAATTCTTTTATAATATCAAAGAACAAAATGGTCAAGTTCAGAAATAAATATAAGTATCGAAATTTTGTGAATTTTTAAAACCCTAAGAATTACAAATGGTGAAGTTCAGAAAAATTATTTTTATATATCTTCCTCTATAACTATATTTTACCAACGTGATATTTTGAAAGGGGGAAAATTTAGTTTATAATTTCTTTTTAAAATTATTATAATTGGCGAAGTTCAGAAAATTTATAAAAATTTAACAATGGCAGTTTTTTTTTAGATTTTAAATTTTAATCTTAGTAGCGAAGCGTGCGTTGTCCAATGATTTCTAGCGGTATCCTTACCTCCAGTACAATTTTCTTGAGTTCATTCTTAGATTTCACAGCAACCATGTTTTCTACATCCTCGAAAGATAGCAACACCTATATTGTTTCATAAATACATACACACATTCAAAATTCACAAGAAGGTATTCTGAATAATTCTGATTACGATAGATTTTTAAATTTGATGAGAATGCGGCAAATTCTAAAATAAATAGAATAAAGGAGTTTCACTATTGAGAATTTTGATCTTTGGAGTAAATACTAAACACCTACACGTAACTTCGATTTAACCTAAAGCACCTTTTGAGGAGGAATGGAGGGAAATTGTATGCCGTTGGTTAGATTCTGAAAGTATTAATGTAAAACTTTGGCCTTTTTCTGGTTTGTGAACTTATTTCACATGTGAGTGGAAAAATTTGCTATAATAGACAATATTAGCGTTGTATTTCATTAACGTTATGTATTTCTTCTAGTTTCACTTATTTAATTCATCTCTCAGTTGTCCTTTATTTAGTTACTGACAGAACATTTAAACTAAATTAAATATATTTTGAGGAAAGTGGGTGAAGGAGACAACGATCAATGTTACGAATTTTTCTATGTTGTTAAAGATGAGGGAAGTGGGAGTGACATGTAGAGCTGGAGGGGACGAAAAAGCGCAACCAGATTTCGTGTACTCAAAATAACATTCTATTTCTATTTGCCACGTGTTTGATTGAAAGAATACATCGTCTTTCCTTTCTTAAAAGAGACGCTATTTTCTTCATGAGTTTTCGCCGGATATTAAGAAGATCAAAATCGTTTCTTCTCTTCAACTCCAACTTTACCACCCACGATACGGTTGATTTTTATTGTATGAGACTTTGTGGTTTCAGTGCATGTATCTTTCCCAGGCGATTCGAGTGCTGTGGCAATCCTGATCATGCTCGCTTCAGCTACGCTGCTGTTTTTTGGTCTTTTCTTCGGTTCATCCATCTTTTTTCGAATATTTTGGACGAGGGGGACGTCTTTGTATGTTTGCAAATTCCTAAACTCAGGATTCATGTGTCCTACAAACTACAGATAAACATGATTCTCTACATTTCTACTCTTCTCTTTCCAATTCTTTGAAACTACCTCTTCTCGTTTCCTTCCATCTCAAATGGTAAGGTTATTTTTCCATCAGTGCTTCTCTGCATATATTTTTCCTAATTGAAAGGCAAAAAAAAGTTCTATCTCTTCCTTCGTTGGAAGGGGAACACTTGCAAGATTAAATCCTGTCACTGAGTTCAATCCCATATTTACCGAGCGTCCTGCTACGGCGTCATCTCCTTTCTAATTGCTCCTTTTGCTGGTTCGTCCAATTCCTGAGGCATTAATAAACTCTAAAGAAAAATAGGACCCAATTTTGAGCAAACCGAGAATTTTATTTCAACATTTGTAATTACATGCGACGCTTTTCTCCATTTTTTTTGGTTTTCAGAGAAACTGAAACAAAGCGGCGGAAAATGGTTCATTAATTCAGACATTCTAAAATATCGAAATTGCAGTTTATTTATGTATGTGTTGATCTGTAGTTCTGAGTTTCTTATCTGGCCCTTCTAGCTGGTATTAGGCTTAGTCCGAGGAGTCGCAGATTAGGGTAAAGTGGGTGCTGTTAACTTTGTTGTTCAATCTGTGCGTTATTCTAAAGAGTAGCACTTTTTTAAAAAAATCCCAGTTTAATATGTAATTTGATTCTTTTCTTTCCTAATTAGAAAAATGGATTAATTTGTACTTCCACGTCTATGTGTGTATTCTGTTTTACAAACTTGTGCCTGAATAATGTTCGCTCGAGAGCGCGTTTCTCAATAGTTTCAGTCTAAGAATCAACATTTAGAGACATTTAGGCTTTTGTAGAGGGCTCGATATTCATCATATCATTTCAAGATCTATTTTACATTTTGGTTTAGAGAATTTTCAGATGTTATGCTAACCTTTAACATCTCTCTTTCCCACTATTCATGGATTCATCCATGCGACTATGAAAGTGTTTAATAATAAAATATTTGTGCTTAAAACTCTTGAATTTTCGTGTCTTTTTTAGGTGTTTTTTTCCAGTCAATGGGAGAATTTTTCATTTTATTTATGTATAGCGAGACATTTGAATTTCCGGTCTCATTTTGGTTGATCCTCTAAGAAAAGAGAGTCAGATCCTATCTTTTCGGCCCCTCTCGCCTTGATTTAATTCAAATATTCGTTTCAGTGAATGTTGCTTTTGGTTCTCATATAGACTTGTCGAGCTGCTTGTAAATGGTTTCTTCGTCTCTCCCTTGAAAGAGTTACTTTTTTGAAACAGTGAATATGTCTGCGATTGCGAATTAGTGAATATTCTATACGAGTTTAATGATTTCCCTGTCGCAATTGGAAAAACTGCAAATTTCTGGTATATGCTTGAAGACATAGGTGTTAGCAGACCCGCATTTGCATTAATAATTGTAACAATATTCCACCCGATACAAGTTTGCAGCGCAAGATACCAATCATAAACAAGAGAGGTTCTAGTGAAATGTTAGATAAAAGGGCAATGGCGATAAAATCAACTAGGCTTCTGCAGAACAGGCCTGACTGGTACTACCAGACACGATATTTGGGAATATATTCGAAGTTTCTCCTCTACCACATGAGATAAATGAATTTAATAATTAACACAAAATGTAAGAGAGAAACTTTTACAATATCTAAATAAATGAAACAAAAGGTGCAGGAGAGAGATTAGGAAAAAAAAATACAGGGAGTTTCAAGTAAATCGACACAAATTGTACATGGGAAAAGAAAACAAGTTGTGTACATAGTGAAGCAATATATTTTCATGAGAATTTAAGCATAAATAGAACGATATATATATATATATATATATATATATATATATATATATATATATATATATATAATATATTAGGGTGATGGCTTTTTACAACCTCATATCCCTGTGTCATAATTTGATGAGCTTTAATTAAAGATTATATAAAATCTTACTTTCAAGCTGATTTGCTAAAAAAAAACCACGCACAAAATGATTTTTAAAATTTTATTTGTCAGCTTTTTTGTCGAGTTTTTGAAGTCACTGGCAGCATATACAAGATTGAACACAAGCTTACGAGTCACATATATATAACATTATATAGGGTCATCAAACACACAAGGAAGTAAATTAGTTACAATAAGGTCATTGGACAGGATGAATCTCAGTGATAGGTTATGCAAGTCTTGCATAACTTTGACCGCACGCTCACAGCACTAGTTGTTTCGGGCAATTTTGATTTGAGATCCATCTTTTTTCAGTGGGTTTTCAAGCATTTGAGACCTGTTGGGTATTCATACAGAGTTGCAGATAGTTCATAAAAATCTTCAGCGCGAAACAAGTGGGTGCTGAACCAATGGTCAGCCCATGAGTAAGAAATGAATGAACAGATTTTACGCAGCTTGCTCAGGGTGTCAGTATCAGAATGAACGCAAGAAGGGCTAGAATGGCACGAGAGTTTCAACATGAATTGCTGATGTTTGGGATCTTTTGAAACTTTACAAAGGGGACCTCATTCACCTCCGTGAAGTGACGAAAGACACGCGTGAGGTGATAGAGAAACTTCATGTCGTCCTCCAGCCGCCTGTTTCCTTAATATCAGTTTTAACATTGCTGAAGGCTGCTTTCAATTTATCATAATTACTCATCAAATTCTGCACAAAGAAGTACTCTATGTTTGGTGATTTAGTCGACTCATGGAGCTCATCGTCCATGACAAGGCGAAGAATCCGATCCAGGAGATAGTGCTGGCAACTGATGAACTTGGGTTTGGGGTGACCTTTATCTTCGAACATTTGCTGCAGTCAAACCGCAACACCTGTCGTTTTGCCGGTATTCACGCTTGTTGTGTCGACGACAAGCATAACAATTGATCCCCACAGGTTGAACTCCTCTAACACACCCTGGAGCCCTTCTGCAATTGTTACAGCTTTCCCATCCTTCAATTTGAGTGCAGCCAACTTTAGTTCTTTCGCTTCATTCTTGAGGACCACGACCTGATATTCAAAGTCCTCAATGCGTTTGCCGTCAAAGTGTAAGCTCCAATTTTCCAGATGAAGCGTGCTAACCAAGTGCTTCTTCACCTGAGCAGCTCTCGTGTAGATTGCCTTGTGGATTGTTGACTGACACGGGGTTGGGATTTTAATGCCCTCACCAGAAAGGTGGCGACATACCTTTGCTGCTCTGCGGGTCGACAGCTCTGAGCTTGTAGCAAGGAGTCTTGCTAAGCCTGTTGGGTTATGCTTCCTTTACCTCGTTGATGCTGCATTCTCATCCTCCCAATAACTAGCTTCGCTGTTATTGGATGAGTCCGTGATAGTTTCATAACAATCAAGTGGTGCTGAGCTGGAAAGTGGGGACACAGTCGCTTCCATTCCTTCTTTCACTTGATGCGTGGATGGTATTGCCACTAGCAGGTTTACCAGTGGAATAACCAACCTGGCCTTTGGTCAAAATTTGCTGTTTATAGAGATTCTCATCTTCTTTGCACAACCAGTTGCCTTTCACCTTGGTCACGTCAAACAGCTCATTCAAAGAATTAAAGTTTTGTTTCTTTCTGCAGTACTCATAGTCTTTCAGAAGGTTTTTTTTTGCACAAATGGCTTGATCAGATACATGCAGGAAGTTCAATGTTTTGCTCCATAGGGCTTTTAGCTCCACAACAATTAGGCCGATCCTCTCCCTCCGTTCTTTTGCGGTGGATTCAAGAAATTTAAAGCGTCCGACGACGTGGATTTTCAGGGGCATGTGACTCCGTTCACTCAAGGGTGCTTCATAAACTGCCACGTTGTCTCTTCTTTATGGTGCTTAAAACTGGACTAAGTTATTCGTCCAGGTTTTCTTGTTCTTCTTCGTGTTAAAAAAGCTCTTCTTGAACGACATGTTTTGTACTCAGCAACTGAAATAGAAAATAAACCTAAATATTAAATACGTAACAAATTAAAGAAACTGTTATTGAGCTTTTATATATTTTATTAAAAAACAAGCAAATAACAATTATAAAAAATAAGAGAGAAGGCAGACACTAATAAAATATTATATGCTATTATATTATATAATTAGTGAGTTAAATGTCGCTTATTAAATAATACCAGGATCTCTTTACAATAAACGCTAGAGAATACACAAAAATTATAATAAGGCAATAATAATATCAACGCCGTTAAAACTGAATTAGTAACTACCCGCTTTAAACATCTCGTTTATATACCGCACGCCCAAGCGATGACGTGATGATTTTCTGGAAAATTCTATACAATTTTATGGCACATAAACTATTGCACAAGTCTGTTTGATGACTTATATATTTAATATAAATATTGATAACACATATAAAATGCTAAAATAGCCTATATTACATTTCAAAGTAGATTGTGCGTGACCTTTTTCAATATTTCAATGGAATAAAAGTAATTTTGTCATTAATAGGCAAAAGTTCATTCATTCGTGCTACAGGAAATAATGTTTTATAAAAAAAGTCAAAAAGTCATCACCCTAATATATATATTTATATATATATATATATATATATATATATATATATATACACTAGCAGCCATAATATAGTGGTCAGTAAGAACAAGTGTATTTAAATATTTATTATAGAAGTTTAACAAAACGTTGAGACTATATATTATACATATATTTAGATATATCCAATATCTATCTTTTGTGAAAATCTTAAGTGAATGGATTAAATATTGCGTAGGTTATGAGGAAATAAAAGTTAAAGGTCACTTGGAAAAACAGCATAAAATGGAACAAGAACAAAAAAGAAACCCTTACTATTAATATTTTGTAAATATCCCTTTACTAGCAATGACTTCCCTACATCTGTAGACCACAGGACCGAATGAATTTATTACAAAATGATGCGGTAATATTGTTCATCTTCGTTCTTTGGATTTCTCCTTCGTGCCCCATCTCCAATAAACTTCCAAACGTTTTCTATAGGGTTGAGATCGGGACTTTGAGGCGACCAGTCCATGAGATCAACCCCTTTATCACTCAAAAAGTCTTTGACTCGCTTCGCAGTATGGCGAAAGCGTTGTTCCGCACGAAGAATCTGCTAGTAGATTCATCATTAAGAGTCCCTTGTAGGCGAATATGTGGACGAGGACCAGCAGCAGAGATCACTTCCCATACCAATACACTGCTTCCTCTATCTTTCACTGTCTTCTTCACACATGCACGAGATAACCTTTCGCCAACTCTTCGTCGGACGTACATCCCGCCTCGGAACCAATCACATTAAACTTCGATTCATCGCTAAAATGAACCAGTGCCCACCCTTCTTCTACCCATACGACATATTCATGAGCGTAATGCTGGGGTCACACAATCACAATTTTATCCCCCAACAGGGCCCGCACCTCAAAATTTCTGATTTTTTGTTCATCCTGCGTGAGTATAGGGTCTGTTGGTCCCCCAATCCAGGTGGATCGGAAACATGGTCCGACAGTCGTATCCATTGCGCCAACCTTGTATGATCGTTGAATCATAGTCGTATTGCATTGCGTAGGCGTTTTCGACTTGCGTAACCAGGTTTCGATTGCGGGCCCGATTGTCTGGACCACAGGCCACGCCCAGACTACGCCCCCGCAAGACGTGCGTAGCTTAGCCCGTACATCGTAGGACGTAATACGACCGTATCCGGAAAAGAATTTATCCGGAGGCGAGAAACTCAGGACGCCATAATCCCCAGATGGGTGGAAACAGGTTGCCATAATCTTCTAATGAGTAAAACAGGTTGCTCTTGGCTTCGAGGGACTATGGAACCTTCCACATTGTGTAAAAGCCATTGACAAGAAACACATTAGGCTCTGCAATCCTTCCCTTGCTGGAACTTACAACCACAACTATAAGAAATACTTATCCATTGTTGTGCTGGCCATTGTTGTTGTTGAATCAGAATACAAGTTCCACACAACATATTGTGAGGACAGAACCCCCCACGAAACGAGAAAGATCATGAAGACCCTAACACTCACGAACTAATACTTGGTCCCTGGAGGCCAGACCCACCTGTAGGAGGTAACCTTCTTACCCTGACACGCAACACTGCAACCATGCTTACCAAGCGCAACAGCGGGAGTACCTCAAGAAGAACTATTTCTCTTTGCTTGAAGGAGTCGTGGCTTGTCAGGAAAGCAGCATCTAGGGGATTCGCATTTTTATCTTTTATCCTCCAATAGATATCTTATTTTTTTATCGTTTTATATTTATTTCTCAAATCTTCCATATGTTAAATTTCATTAATTATTTTGAAGGGCGGTGGCGGTCGGAGCAGGTTCGGATTCCTTGTCGTCTTCGCCACCATCGTCGTCGTTGTCCTCATCCTCGTCATTATCAGAGGAGGGCTCGTTGTCCAGGATGACCTCTACCTCGGCGTGGTCGAAGTGTAGCACATCATTGTCATCGCGTGGTAGGGGTAGCTGCCAGTGAAGTTGTAGAGCTGGTGGTGGTGGTAGTATTAGTAGTAGTAGCAGGTTGGGTAAAAATACCCTGCCACAGCTTTTCCAGGTCCTTCCTCTTCATGGTAGGGTGGCGGGAAAGGGGCAGAGTGGCAGGGGGGAACATAGGAGGTCTCTTGTAGGCGCTGAAGGTATTGAGAGATGGTGAAGGGCTCCTGTAGGCACTGAAGGTGCTGCGAGAGGAGAGGTGGTGGTGTTTAGCTGGAGGATAGTTGGCATCGGTGAGAGAACTGTTGGGAATGGCCACCCGCTGGTCCTTAAATACCCCTCATCCGACTTTGCCGACACGAAGCAGTGGGGCGAGGTTGCCAGATTCCGGCTGTTAGTCGTAAAAATTGGTGATTGACGGGTCTGCACCCCAACAGTCGGGCTTACCATAACAACTGTCGTAGATAATTAACGAGTGATCCCCATCGGTCGTAAACACAACCCCGATCCTCGAATTCTTTTTACGACAGATGACATTTAGGGCCGAGCGGGCCGACTGCTTTGTGCAGTTCAAAACCTTAGTGGCTGGCAACCGCGCGGCCCGCACCGCGTGGCTCTCCACGACCGATAATACCAAACCTACCGACGTTACACAATTTTCATTTCGATTTACGTACCATACACTTACGATTGACGTATTCGGTTGCCAACTACCAATAAACGTTCGTGCGCAAGCAATCGCGGAAAAAATTGTGATTATATAACCTGGGTCTAATGCTGTGGTCACACAATCACGGTTTTGCGCGCGATTGCTTACGTAGGAACGTTTATTGGTAGTTGGCAACCGAATACGTCAATCGTAATTTCCTGATGTTCCTCGCTCTATGAAGATCCTTTCACTCGTTCCTCTGCCCCCCGCGTGTGTTGGTAATTATATACAGACATTTATTCTTTATTCTTTAAATCTTCTTTTTGCGCTTTCTGAGATGCTGAGGAGAGATGTCGAGGGATAGATGAGAGTGGATCTTACGAGCGGCAAATATAGTTTTCTTTTATTTATTTGGCTGAGGTTTCTGAAAGTATAGAAGGTCCTGACTGCTAATTTTGATCTTTGGATCTGTTCTGTGACGTGCTTCTTGTACCCGGTAGAAGTGACTTTCATCCCGAGTACATTGCATTTGTTCGTGTAGGGATAACGAGTATTCCATACTCTCACATCTGCGATCTTTGTTCTTCCTAATGGAAAAATCTTAAATTTGTCGCCTTTAGTTCGTATCATTAATTTGGATTCATATTCATTGACCTTTCTCATTTCTTTGGCAGTCATTCCAGCTTGCATAGGCGCATTCATATATCCACAAACTATGATTTGGCTTATATCTTCGGCTAGTGGGGTTGCTGGGTTCTGGGATGTAGGCTGTATAAATTGAGTACAAGGTTATACTGAGGCACCAACCTTGAGGCAATCCTGCCTGTAGTGTAAAGGGAGGACCATCCGTGCGCCTTATACTGATATAAGCCGACCTCTCCATCACATATTCACGAGGATTTTTTCAAGCTAAGCGCTTAGACCCAGCTGGAGAGTCTTATATTGCATCCCCCTTAGCCATACTTTATTGAACGCATTTTATATGTCCCTGCATAGGATGTCGTTATAAATCCGATTTTTCTTCGCTTGAGCAATCTCCTCCGTAATGACATTTATTGCCTTCTCGCTGCTTCTCTTTTTTGTGAAGCCGTATTGCTGCTCGTTGTAAAGTGAGTTCTCCTCCAAATGATCCACGAATCTTCTATTAAGGATTTTCTCAAAGAGTTTACCGCAAATTTCCAGAAGGGATATTGGGCAATAGTTCTCCTTCCTCGTCAGGGGCTTTTGAGGTTTGGCTATGAATATCATTTTAGCTGTTTTATATGCGTCAGGAATGTATTCTACATTTAGGCGTTGGAGATGTGAGTAAACCTTACCTTACCCATCTTGGTGCTTTGACTAAGTTTAGCTTCGTCAAACCTGACCGGCCTGGTGCTGTTTGTTTAAAGGAGTAGAGCGCACTTTCCAGTTCTTCTAGCGTCACTATTTCTTCTTCTCATTCTCCTCTGTTCACTAGTTGGTTTGGGTGCCTACTTTCAATTGTTTCGTTGAACTCGTCTATAATCTGATTTTCAAAATCAATGTCAAAGTCTTCATTTCATTCTTCACTGATTCTGAAAATCTGTTCCTAGTGTTTCCTGGGAATCTCCTCTATTTCATTTTCTTCTGATTTTATTTCACCGTAGGCATCTTCTTATTCCATCCTTTTACACTGGGACAATCTTTTCATCTCCTTGATCTTCGCCGAGAATTATTTTGGTGTTGCCTTACTATCAAGTTCTTCGAGAGTTTCATTCCATTTGATTTCCCGCTGTTCATATATTATATTTTTAAGTTCTGCCTTTATTTCTCTTGTACGGTACATTGCCTCTCATGATGTTCCCATGGTGATGCTTATTTGATATAAATCTTTCAATTCACGGTGCAAACCCTTCATATGATCGGTCCATTTATATGCAGAGATTGTTCTGTATGTGGTTTTGGGAATTGACTCTCTGTCAGCCTCGATAATCTGTGCCTTCAGCCGCTCCATTTACTCGTCTATTTCCTCGAGTCTTGCTTCGTTGAGGTTCCCTGGGAAGTAATTTCTTAACAATCGCTCGTAATTATCCCAATTCGCCTTGCTGTAATTCTTCCTTGTATGTGATGGTACCAATAAAGGGTTAACGTTGCTATAAAGGTTAATTAATCCTTATATGGTCACTACAAGGTATCACTTCAAGGATCATGCGATAATTAAATGGTAAGAGGAAGTTGGCCAAGAAAATGTCCGACTTGCTGGTGCTCCTTTCCGTGATAAATGTCGGAAAGTCGGGTCCAGTTTCTGGGCGATGTTTCTATCCAGGAGAGTATTCGAGCATCTGCGTGTAACATTAGTACAAGTGTACCTGGACTCGGCACATCGTGCGTTCAGGTCCCACATTAATATCGTAGAGACCCTTCGCCATAGTATACTAGTCATGGTTTGGTTAGGCAAATAGTCGCGCCTAGGAGATTGGTATCCCGTGCCATCGACCATCTTCCCCCAGCTCATCTCTACCTTTATAGAGAGGTAGGACTCTTCCAAGTTACTAAGCTGCTTGAATTTTATCCCCTTCTTAATCGCGATGGTTGATTCGTCGTATCGTTCTTGAGAATGGTTTACTGTTAACACGTCCTAGTTTTATATCTTGATTATATCACTATCCATGTTAACCATGTGTTTCAAAATGAGTATTATATAAGCATCAATGTTTCTAAAAATGTTGCTGTACTGCACTCTTTTCGTAGTCCATCCGTTGGTGTTAATATTCAAGATTCTTAAGTTGTCTCTTTGCATATTAAGGTCTTATCTACCTCTTCTTCAGCCTGGGTCACTGTTGGAGACCTTTTAGGAGCAGGAAGTGGATGTTCTGTAGTTTCCTCCTGAATTGTTTCCAGTTTTTTTTTCTTTTTTATTTGCGGTTTCCTAGGGGGGGGGGGATGTGAGTTTTAGATTTACTCCTTCAGGCCTTCTGGGATCTTGTTCTTGGCTCGGGTTCATTTTCCTCTTCTTCATATGAATGCGGTCGCTTGGAGACTTCTTGGGTCCCATCTGATTTTTGCTCAGATGTTTCCTGCAACACTTATTTTTGTTGTTGTGATGAGGTGGTACTCATATTAAGTATTTTTAGTGAGTCCAGTGACTTGGGAACTTTAATTGTTGGTAGATTATTAGGCTTACAGGAGCTAATTGAGCTCATTTTTATAGCAACCAGGGTTTCCCATGTTTGCTAAGTAGGCATGGATATAATGCACGCAAGGATCTTGAAGCTCACTTCACTGTTAAGTTGCAGCGTTGGTTGATTGATGGTGGTGGTTTGGTTGGGTCTTGATGCAGTCACTGCATAGCTCTGACTGCTACTGTTTTTTCGTGCTTCCTCTTCTTGTTTATTAATAACTTCTTTTCGTTTTGGGCAGTTAAGGGCAAATATCCTATTGTTTTCCGTTACAGTTTAGGCACGTTTTCGTTGGTGAGGCACAATCTTTAATCATGTGATCCTCTTGCCTGTGCTCAGAACATAGTTTCTTGTCCTTGTTGGAGCAGGAGTGGCACGTGTGGTTTTCAAATTTGTAGCGGGAAAAGCACATTTAAATATTATTAAATTTGTCTTGTTCTATGTTATCCGATGAAATCCTCAGGTTGAAGGCTAGGAGCCCATCTCTTTTTGTTTTTTTTGTGGCATTTCAGTTGTCTGGAACGTAATTTTGAAAACATAGGTATGGTTGTTGAATTTTATAATCTCCTTAATCTTCGCCCATGGATTTTGTTGCTCAATTTCATGTTTCTGGTCTTCTGTGTTTATTTCGACGATCCAACTTTCTATTTTACGACAGATGGCGCTCCTATTGGCCGCCACCTGGGGGGAGGGAGGATCTCGCTTCCAGCCCGATATTTTTCAGTGCTTTCGTTCCACGGTTGAAGATTTTTATCCATATCCTTGGTTTCAGAGCATAGGGCAATGTATCCGTTGCTCACGTCGATGAAGAGGATCAGTGCGACCTTAAGTTTTGCGAACAGAACTAGGAACACTTGAATTTTGGCAGAAATTGCTTGGCGAAAAGGGTCATCAAAGGGGCCCTCTTGGTTTGGTGCTCCCCCTTGATTGTTCTTTTTTCCTTTTTTCTTTCTTTTCTTCCTTCTGTAAAAAGTATTTACAAAACTTTGTCACCCGTATTTAAGGTGAGTGATGTGTTGAGCATCTTAATTCAAACGTCTTTATTGATCTTGAGGCCTTGTGGGAAGATGTGAGGAGGCATAACGTGGCCCTCGCTGCTGACAATGCTTAAAACCATTAAAGAGCTCGAAAATTTGCTGTACATTACTATAGGCCCATTTATCTTATTCTTAGCTTCGTTATACTACCGTTTCACTTACATAGTAAATGAGGCTTCTTGCGTAGTTAAACAAATTCACTTTCTCCTCCACGGTTCTCCCAGCACAGAGGGCCTTGACTATGACGAATATTTCTTTAATTTCAGTTGGCATTCTCAGAAAAAAAAGCATTTTCTGTTACTTGAATGAGAGTTAAACTCTTACTGATAGTGTCCAATGTCCAATAACCTACATTGGTGCGGCCATTAGTCCTTAGGCACACTTTCAATTTTGTATCGATTTACCTGAAACTCACAGAAATATATATATACGGAATTTAGGGGATTGCATTATACATTGTACAGTAGACTGCTTTGTAGAGAAAACTTACATAGGATTTTAAATTGGCAATATTTTCGATTGTGAGGCATTCGAAAGCTATTAGGTATTCGCGATTTTAACACCGTTCAAGCTTAGCTTTGTGTAGTACATCTGCCTTTGGAATCCAAAGGAGGTTGGTATGATCCACCAAGGAACTCGAATTCTGGAGGTGTTTACACGTGTCACGTCCCCTTAACCTATATGTATAGAATGTGAAAATGTGTACATTTTAAGTTGTATTCGGTAACCTGTGTTGACTTGATTTAACATGCATGTGGAGATGAAATTTATTTATTGCGCACGGAATTAGACAACAAATAGAAATCAATGCGTCCGTGAGAAAGCTTTTATAGCCCAATGATATCCGCTGAGAGATGGCTGTGTTTTGAAGGACAAATTTCTATGACTTTTTTGTTATTGAATTAGACAGGAGTCTGTCTTTCCTAATCTGACTATTCTTGGCTACAGCATATTTTTGTTTCTCGATAAAAACATTTACATATATCTCAATACTTTTATCTCAAAGTTTGAGCATAAGTTGTTTCATTAATATTTGAATTATACTCGATTTTTGCAAGCCTTTTAAGCTGCATGAAACTCCCTATCGTACATAATTCTTCTTTACTTGACTTTTTACTTCCCCTGAATTTCCTAGTTCGTATGACCTATCATAATTCCGTTTTAATGTGATGGTCTGAGATAAGTTGCTAATTAGTCGTTAATATATCAGGTTATGTGTAATTCTTGTTTGGATATGATTTGAAATATACCCAATTTCTCATAGACAGATCCTCAGTAGATCAATTTTACCCAGACAAGCTTGCAAGAGCAATATGCCCCTCTGGAGATCTTCGTCGTTGGCAATAGGAAAAAATAGTTCTTTTCCCATCAAATGGCATTCGATTGAATATGTCTAAAGTGCAGATACACTAGAACTATTTTCCCAGAACGGAGAGAGATGAGTAATTGTCCATTTTCCTTTGTTAAACATATTTCGACCGTGTTTATTATTTGTTTTGCAATTGTAGGTTTGCCT
Source organism: Ceratothoa steindachneri (assembly GCA_963969495.1). Taxonomy (NCBI): domain Eukaryota; kingdom Metazoa; phylum Arthropoda; class Malacostraca; order Isopoda; family Cymothoidae; genus Ceratothoa; species Ceratothoa steindachneri. Next base: position 95,184,560 of record OZ018317.1, on the reverse strand, counting down.
ATTAATGCCGAGTTAACCACGGAAGACATGATAATGATTGAAGAAAATAAAAATTTTAGGCATTGGCATTTCTGCCGCTATGTCTATGCCTTAAAACATAAACAAATTAGGCATTGACATTATTAACAGATTTGGAAAGAGTGGAAGCGTTTAAAAATAAGGCGTTGAGGGAATGAAATATAGATGTTTTTATTATCCAGCCTTCGGATAAATTAAGTGTATATTTCTAAAAGATTTATATCATTTCGCAATCTAAGAATTCTCCTAATTCTCATTCAAATGACCTAAAATTTCAACAGCATGTGTGAAAACAAGTTGAGAATTTATCTCTAATGTATTTTCGTTTATCTTTTCAGGTATGGAAATGCCATTCAGTGGAAAAGAAAAGGTGTTTTGTAAGTTAGAGTATCTCCGAACACAATCAAACAAGATTGTGCAGCGTGAATTTGTGCGAGAATTCTCTAAAATTCACAGAAGAGCAATTTAGATTAGGATAGCACAATTAGTTCAAAGAGGAAGGAAGTCTGTGCAGAGCTAAATGATTTGGACGACCATCAGTCTGTTTGACAAGAACTTGATAACTGACTTATGTGTCGTGTCGCAGGAAGCGCGCATATTCAAAACTTGTGAAATCGTTCATGGAATCCACATACATTTGAACTTTTCATTAAAAATTTGGGGAACAAAACTTATAAGTGCTCAAAATTAAGCATGTTCAGGATTATTTGCCGATATTCTGTAGTTTCTGGGTTATTTACATCTCAGATGATATTACATTTTTAGAAACACACTGCATATATAGGTTGTGATGGGTAATTTGCCGTATAATTTAAACATAAAAGAAAATAACAGTTTATTTCTACAGATTTTTTTACCAAAATTACATGTAAAAAGACTCAACCACGGCCTCCAGGCGACGTCAAAACATGAAGCAGGCCTATTTAAGGGTTCACATGTTTAACTAAGAAAAAAAACTGGTGTTCCTGGTCCTAAGCTTTACATTGATGGTGCACGGGGACTTGTTGGTCTCTCTCCATTAGGGCCTACTCATAATACTCCAGAAGGTTTAAATTTGGGGAGTTCAAACGCCAGATGTTTGGAGCAATGTAGTAAAAAATATTATCTGAAAGTCAAGACTCGGCCCTCTTACTTGTGTAGCATGGTGAAGAGTCCCGCTACCACACGTACGGTATTTCAGTGCCCACCTCTTGGATCAAGGGTAACACCACTTCTCCAGGCACTTAATGTAACCCTCCGTATTGAGTCTTAGTTACTCAGGAAAGATAAACAGGGGCATATTGTCCACCTCGTTTATTCCGAGTTGCTTATCCTGGTAATTATAGCCTGACTTATCCGAATCTTTCTTGATCCTCAGCATCGTCCTCAGATTGACACTCAACCACAAAGATATCTTCGCATTGAAGATCCTGGCATGAATACCAAGCAGCACAGCTTGATATTTCTACATTTGTGGATGATTGAATTCAGCTATGGTATTGCTTCCTTTACAGACGATGCACAATTGAGCCTAATATGCTACGGAGAATCAAGAACCGACTCCAGCAAACACACATGCTCGGAATTCAGAGCTACCAAGGGCGACAAATTACGCATCGCACCCTGTACTTGGATTTTTTTTTATTCCTTGGGTATGTCTATGAATGTGTTGGTGTATGTTTGCATGCATGTAGCAAATACATCTGCCAAGCAAAATAAAAGTACAAGTTTCCTTATAAAGTTTTTTAACTATCTAAAATGAAGAAGCTATCGGATTTCATTAAATCCTGGTAACAGAATGTGGTATGTTACAGTCAAAATGTCTTCATATAACACACCATATTTGTTGATTAATAGGATATTCCAAATTGATAGGGTCTGATAATCATATAATAATTTCGAAAACAAGCAACTATGCCGTGGAGGAAATAAGTCTCATAGGCACTTTACACGAGTAACGTCTCTGCAGTCGACAAATCGCCCCCCAGGTACGGTGAATTACATTTAGGTGATGCAGTAGTGCTGAAGAGGATCATAGAAAGTGGGAACATCCAAGGTGTACCTCATTTTAGACTACCGAGATTTAGTAGACAACCTAAGGATTAGTTTTCTGTGTATCACTAGCCTTCGAATTTGTAAGAAACCCAGCCGTCTAGCGGCAACATGAATGGGAAGAGCGTGGCCAGGTTAATGAACCTATCAGAACAGTTAGTAGCAGACTACTTTCACAAGGCCTGAAGCAATACTGCCAGAAGCCGCTGATCAACCTTTAGCAGAAGAAACGTCGAGTGGCTTGGGCACGTGCTCACAGCAACTGAACCATGTGGGTTTGGGCATGTGTCTTATGCATCGATGAGTCCCCGTTCTAGTTGTTCTTGACCCCAAGCTACGTTAGAATCCGCAGGAGGCCAAAGGTGCAGCGGATTTAAGAGTGAATAGTGCCGGAAATAAAGCATGCTGGCCACTCTAATAGTACGGGGCTGCATGTCAAGTGGAATGCTTTTTATTCCCATTCGTGATGGCATCATAAAATCACAGTAGTAACAAACTCTCCTGAGAGATTACATGCTGCTGTTTGCTCCCTTCTTCATCCATCACATCTCTACAAATGTTAGGAATGTGATTTAGAGCTGGAGAAACCACACGTCATAAGTCTGCGCCCTCCATACACAAGTTCCGCTACAATAATATCACGGTAATGTACTGGCTACCTCAGTCTCCGGATATGAATCCACCGTGAAACCTGTTGCAGGACCTGAAAGAAGGCCGTGTCTCTCATCACTGAAAAGGGACTTTCAAGACGCTACTGTATTCCTGTATCAGTTTGGTGTTGCTTTAATTTTCAGAGCTTTATCTGCTTATATTTTATATGTTGCTTTTACATATTTTCAGCAAATTTTGCATTTTGTTAATTCTTGTTGATTATTTGAGGCAGATCTGACTTAATGCTATTTATTCCTCCTCATTTCAAATTATATTTATCGTGAGATGCCAAGAAAACTACGACCACGCATTTATCGCATTTCCTAAAGTTTTCGAGTTGTGGGAAAACTTTTAGCCGCGGCTGTAAAAGATAATGAGAAAAATGAGACAAGATGAGCATATGAGACAAGAAAAAGAAGTTTTTAAAGGCAATAGAATTAAGGCAATACATATTGAGAAGACTGGAATAACACTAAGTAAAAAAACTTAAAGAGCCTGGCCAGGAGTCAAACCAAGATTTCCTGGTTGCCTATCAGATGCTCTAACACTAAGCTACTTAGCTAAAACACTTCAACCTACATAAAGGGTCACCCAATAAAACTCATACAAGGTAGTTCGGAGGCATAAATATAAATATCGGAAGACCTTCTTTCGACTTCCGGCCAGGGTATTTAAAACTTGCCCCATTTTAGATACGTTTCACAGGTCCGATTGCAATGGCAGCGAAGCACTCCGTGAAATGCCAATTTTCAATATCTTTGGTGGCTCGCTATCAGAGGGTGTTTTTTTCAACCACACCACTCTTTGATGGAAAGTTCCATTTGTACAGGCTGTTGATGCAATATAAATTACAGCAGAAACTTGCTTAACCTAATTAACTTTACTATTTAAACTTTTCAACAGCAACTCATTTCATTTATGTCTTTGATACTTTATTTTTTATCATAAAACTAGGTTTCATAGATGGTGGACGCATATGTGTCCTATTTAACGAGGCCTTTTACTGTCAAGGGGTGAGGCAAGCGTACCTGTAGGCTAAAAAGCGGGAAAAGGAATAGGAAATTATAACAAGGAGAATTTTAAAGACAGAAAGAAATGAGAAGATATTATTTATGTAAAACAAATTGCTTTGGTCAAGTTAAACGCAAGTCATCTGAGATAGGGTAAAAGCAGAGAAAAGGGAAGAAGCGACTCCGCAGGGATGGAGTAGACGGAAGATTATTGAGCCCGTTGGACAAAAGGTGTCTAGTATAGGAGCTGGTGAAGGTAGGAAGGAGATCGTGGGACATAAGTTATCCGTGAGCTAGCCTGAGTGATCCAGGCATAGGCGGGCCAGACGGAACATTAACGAGCACTTGGGACACAAGGAGTCTTATCTGGGAGCTGGTAGAGGTAAGAAAGAGATCGTGGGGCATAAGATATCCGTGAGTTAGCCGGTGTGGTCCAGGCGTAGGCAGGACTTACGTAACATTAACTAGCCCGTGGGACACAAGGATTCTAGTATGGGAGCTGGTAGAGGTAGGAAGGAGCTCGTGGGACATAAGTTATCCGTGAGTTAGGCGGTGTGATCCAGTCGTAGGCGGGCCAGACGAAATATTAACTAGCCAGTGGGACACAAGGAGTCTAGTATGAGAGCTAGTAGAGCTCAGAAGGTGATTGTTGCTCATAAGTCATCAGTGAGCTAGCCGGTGGGATCCATGCGTAGGCGGGTCTTACGGAACATTAACGAGCCCATTGGACAAAAGGAGTCTAGTAAGTGAGCTGGTAGAGGTACGAAGAAGGTTGTGGTACATAAGATATCCGTAAAGCCCGCCCACGGTGTGGTCCATGCGTAGGCGGGCTTTACGGAAGATTAACGAGCCCGAGGGACACAGGTGTCTAGTATGGGAGCTGGTATCTGTAGGAAGGAGATCGTGAGACATAAGTTATCCGTGAGTTAGGCGGTGTTATCCATGCATAGGCGGACCTTAGGGAACATCAACGAACCCGTTGGAAACAGGGAGTCTAGGATATGAGCTGGTAGAGGCAAGAAGGAGATCGTAGGACATAAGTTATCCGTGAGTTAGGCGGTGTTATCCATGCATAGGTGGACCTTAGGGAACATTAACGAACCCGTTGGAAACAGGGAGTCTAGGATATGAGCTGGTAGAGGCAAGAAGGAGATCGTAGAACATAAGTTACCTGTGAGTTAGGCGGTGTTATCCATGCATAGGCGGACCTTAGGCAACATTATCGAGCCCGTTCGACACAGGGAGTCTAGGATATGAGCTGGTAGAGGCAAGAAGGAGATCGTAGGACATAAGTTATCCGTGAGTTAGGCGGTGTTATCCATGCATAGGTGGACCTTAGGGAACATTAACGAACCCGTTGGAAACAGGGAGTCTAGGATATGAGCTGGTAGAGGCAAGAAGGAGATCGTAGAACATAAGTTATCCGTGAGTTAGGCGGTGTTATCCATGCATAGGCGGACCTTAGGCAACATTATCGAGCCCGTTCGACACAGGGAGTCTAGGATATGAGCTGGTAGAGGCAAGAAGGAGATCGTAGAACATAAGTTATCCGTGAGTTAGGCGGTGTTATCCATGCATAAGCGGACCTTAGGGAACATTAACGAACCCGTTGGACACAGGGAGTCTAGGATATGAGCTGGTAGAGGCAAGAAGGAGATCGTAGAACATAAGTTATCCGTGAGTTAGGCGGTGTTATCCATGCATAAGCGGACCTTAGGGAACATTAACGAACCCGTTGGACACAGGGAGTCTAGGATATGAGCTGGTAGAGGCAAGAAGGAGATCGTAGGACATACGTTATCCGTGAGTTAAGCGGTGTTATCCATGCCTATGCGTGCCTTACGGAACATCAACGAACCTGTGTGACACAGTGAGTCTAATATGCGAGCTGGTAGAGGTAGGAAGATCTTGGAACATAAGTTATCCGTGAATTAGCCGGTGTTATCCAGGCGTAGGCGGTCCAGAACTTACTCCTTTTGGCATCAGTGAGAGATTGGATGAGGTCCAGTAACCTAGTTGGTAGGTTTTACTGCTGTGAATTTTTGGTGAGATGTGTAGTATGCTAAGCGGCCAGCCATTGTGCATCAAGGATATCCTTAATTGGGGAAGGAGGCTAGTGAATGGAATGGGCACTATAAGTGATCGGTGGAAGGCTGGCAGAGAAGCTTGATTACCTGATTCATTGCAAGGCACCCCAAAGTGCAAGGGTATCTAGCTGACGTTACAGGCTTATTGTGTTAGATCGAAAGCTCATAAAACAGTAATGGTAGGCCGCGGATCAGAGGATTGGGAAGTGAGTTGTGAGACAATGCAGAAATCATGATTCTGTAATGATTAAATGGAACCAAATCAGAAGAGGGATTAATCAGACAACACGGAGGTATGTTGAGCACCCAGGGGGAAAGTAGAAGAAAGAAAAACGCGGTGACATCGAATACACCACAATAACAGTAGACGCGCTATTCAGTGAATTGGAGCCACCCACTCTCAGGCATGTTCCTTGAGATTAGCTGTTAGCATGGCTGAGAAACTCTGTAAGAGAACCCTAGCTGGCTTCAGAGGCTTGCCTCCTTGTAAGTGATCGTTGGTCGGGACATCATTTGCGCAGGATCCTTAGGTAAATAAATTTGATAGATTGGTGGAGAAAGAATTCAAGGCCAGAAACGTGGGGGACTAATCTTCTTAGGAGGTGCCAGTAGTCTTTGGTGGAAAGAGAAATGGAGACCAACGGGAAATATGGTGATTTATTCATCAGGCGGAGGAGGCGGCAACTCGTTGCAGAGGTGTTTTTTTATTCTGAGTAGACAAGCCTATTTTCAGGCAAATTAAAATACAAAAAACCTAAACCAAAAGACAAAAGTTAAAGAGAAAAGAGCATCTTCTGGTGGGAGGGTGGTGAGGTAATGTTATTCATGGGCCCACCTAGCAGCCATCATATACTCTACTAATTAATAGAAAGATCTGTCTCTTCTAAAACCTACAACATGCCCCGCTCGGATGCGTACAAACTCGTGACGAACATAAGGATTAAAGCGATAGATTCAGTCACTGACATAGGCTGCGTGAGCGAGAACTCCATCAGTATAGGACATTCAATGAGAATGAGTCAAACAGTCTGAGGGATCAATCATTCATCAGAATAAGCTCCAGGTGAGTGATCTATCACATAGTGCTGCGTCCCACGAGTCTTTCCGATTCTATGGCGCTGCAATGTCACGGAAGTTTAGATTCACGTCTCCTGTCACCCATGTTATTCTCCATGCAAAACGCCTGCTGACCTGATTCATGTCATGTAACCAACATGGAAAAAAAAACCGCTTGTCCAGTTGCCCAGTCTATGCAGACTGATGTTAATCTTATCAGCGGAATTAATTCTCGCAATCCCTAGATGTCCAGAAATCTAACAGAAAAAAATCTAGCAATCCTCTCATCTTTCAGCACCTGTGGCGTCAAAGAAGCTGAGAGAGAAAGAGTGCGGAGATTTCATTGTATTGAAGGAAATCGGTCTTAATCTTCCGCATCGGGATGAACCAGCACGGTTGTGAAAACAGGCGCAGAAAACAGAAAGCGCTGCAACAACTCCAGCGTTTCGGCACATTTGCTTTAGAAGCACAAAACCTGTATTTCCAAGGCTGTGGAACTCATGCCTGGAGGCTTCTTTAAAATATAAAATCCTGGAGGGGTTCCTGAGCAGAAACAACGACGCCACTTGCTCGAGAGCTACGTCTAGCTGTCTAAGTGGTTCCCTGGCTCGAACACCAAACATTCTACATATCTTTACTTCCCGATGCACTCCGTGAGGAAATACGTTGGTCGAATTATGGCATGGCCTAGTCAAAAGGTTCTTACTTGCTGGTTCTCCTCCAGAACAATGATGCGTTAAGTTACCCAGCGTACTACTTGACTAACCTTCTCAACTAAGGTCGATGACTCGATCTCTCGATCCCAAAGTCTTTTTAGAATTGTCTACGAGTATCTTCTAACATTTCTGGTCCTACTGGTCCTACTGGTCCTCCATACATCTAAGTGAATTTGCGGAAGTTCTAAAGAAAGACATGGAAAAATTACGCGCAATTTGTTCCAAGAAAATCTCAGTCAATAAGAAACTAGAGTTGTCTAAAGACCTTAGAACTTGTTACTATGTCTTAAAGATGAAATATAAACGCTCCACAAAATTCGATAAGCAATTTTATGGCTATTACTTCGTAAAAAAAAGTAGACAAAGTTCTTTCACTGTTAAAACTAGCCCACATTCTCTCCAAACATTGGCAACTAAAGTCTTTTACACGCCCAGATGGTTAAAGGGAGGTTAGGTTAAGTAGTTGAAGTTATCATTTTTCTTGTCAATGTGATTTAATTGTCGTGGATTTTATCTTAGATATTATTAATTTTTCATAATCAATATATTTCTGAATTAAAACGACTATGACCATCATTTTGGCTCTGATCACAAAATAGAAAAGAAAAACTAATAATATCATAGGGAATTGGTTCTATTTAGTAAATAATTACAACGTTTTCTGCTGGTGAATTATACTTAAGCCTTTTCTTTATTTCTGTTCCTTCTCTTTATCTCTCGCCTCGTCCTCATTATTTTTCGGCTGAATTAAATTCCCTTGTTGATATACTAGTTTTTCGAAACTTTGTTTGCATACTTCTTTATGTCCTATTTTTATCTACTCCTACAAAAAAATATGTATATCGATGGGCGGCGCTTCAATAGAACCGAACCAAATCTTGGATATAGTGCAAGTGTGCCAATATTTTCCTATGTTGAAGGACGTATTAAGTTAGCTGTAGGACGCATTCATGAAATTTTAATTAAATATAATGCAAGTTTCACATTATTTTGTGTATAACTAAATACAAAGACTATGTATCAGCTTACAAAAATAAATTTTAAAGGCTGCCATATAGCCTACAGGCCAAAGGTTTCCCCTACTATTTTTTGTTTTTTGTTTTTCTTTATATGTTGCACGCTCCTGCACCAGGGCGAGGAGGACCTCTCCCCGATGCCAAAGATCGCATCCTAATTGTTAAGTTTTTCCGATATTTATCATTGTTATTTTTTCATAATTTTATTTTGAAGTAGCCTAGTTCTAGGCTGTCGTATTTCCGGCGACTTATGCCCAAGTGGGCAGTCGCCAGATGGGCTCTAAAGAAAAAAAAAATCCCCTTAGCCCAGATCAAGTGCATTTCAAAGACCTTTTGGGAAGTCTATTATGTTTATGGTCGTTTACTTATAAGAGCCCCTTTGGCGGAAGAATAGAAATATATTTGACCATCTTATTTTGCCTCTCTGAGGTTATAATATTTTATGTCTTGCTTCAACTGTTCCTTTGATATTTCGTTTATCTTTTGTTATACTTGACACGTCTTTTCGTAGCACGAAAAACTTCTGGTGTGCCAAAAACGGGAATAAATTAGATTTCTGTAAAATATTTCTTTTTACTTCAGAAGTAAACAACAAAAATTCAACATTTTGTTTAGCTTCTACGACCATTTACGCCAGGTTTTCAACAAATTTGGGGTTAGGAAATGTCTTTTACGTTATTTGTAAGAGCTTTTCCTTGGGATCGTATTATACTTTGCCATTTTAGCTCATGACACTCTAGACGAATGCGGTGTAGTTAAAATAACAATAGATTGCCTTCTCGACACTGCTGCGTTTGTTAAATTGGCCAATTTGGAGCAAGCACTTGCTTGGCCTAGATCAGGAGCGTCCCCCAAGTGTCCCCGATCCAGTTTTGCTAAGGCTTAACATTGTTTCTTTTTTACCCTATTCCATAGGTGTGTGGTTGCAGTTTTATGTTTAAAAAAATAGAGACGAATAATTTTTTATTTTTCTTCCGATACCCATATATTTATTCTACATTTTCGTTTTCAATTCTCTTATTTCTTTTCCTCCTTATATATTTACCAGTCTTTTTTTCTCTGAAGTGATTGAAAGATAGAAATTAATTTTTCATAATAAAATTAAAAGCACAAATTCTAAAAGTTTTTTATAATTTTCTGTACCACTATAAACCTAATTTTAGAACTTAGAACAGCGAAGAGGTTCAAATTTGAACTTTCCAGGCCTTACTGTTTTACGATCTTGCTCAATGAGGTATATAATGCGGTCGTTCTGCCACAATAGTCACGGCTAAGGGGATTTTAATAGTAGGCTGTTTCCCTTAACTTTTTAACTTTTATTATTCTAGAGAATGGGCCAAAAGTCTTTTCACCCCTTACCGAAAAATAATAAAAAATAGAGGAAGAATATAATAATATCCAAAAATTGTACGGGTTTTAGTGTATTCACTTTCATTGACACTTTCACAATACGAGGTCTGTATGAACATCAAAATAAACATGATCATGTGGGGGAGTTCCAGGTTTGTGAGGCCTATTATATCAAATATTGGCTCAAATGCATATAAAATCTCCAAATTGTTGGCGTCTATTCTCTCTGACGCAGTTGGATTAACGTCTTCTTCCGAATTACTTGATTCGCAAAATCAATATAAAAAATAGTCGCCTTGTCAGTTTCGATGTTGATACCTTTTTACCAATGTCCCTATTGGTGAAGCTCTTCAAGTGTTAGTGAACGTATTAAATAACCCTAAACTAAACCTCCCATTACCGAAAATCAAAATTGTTAAACTAGTTAAACTGTGCGTTACTGATAATGTATTCAAGAGTGACATGGGATTTTTCCGACAAAAATATAACCTTAGTATAGGCAACCCATTATCCCCCATTCTTTGTAACCTATTCATGGAACATTTTGAAACTTCCCTACTCACAACTATTAAACCCAATAATAATTTTGTATGGTATAGATATATAGATGATGTGATTTCCACATGGCCATTAAATCAAATAGACTCCTTTAATAATTTTTTGACAAAGCTTAACAACCTCCATGCCACTATAAAATTCAAGGTTGAATTATGTAAAAGTCTTAAGAATTAATGATAAATTATCTTTTACGGTATGCCAAAAACCTACTAATTCTAATTCCTATATACATTTTTTTTCTTGCCATGATCTTAAGATATAAAAACAATTGTAATATTTATGTATTTAAGAGACTTTCGAATTTGTGACCCCTGTTTTTTACAAGATGAGATCATCTTCATAACATGCAAGTTCATTCAATTAAAATATTCACTATATTGTATAGATGAGAGCCTATCTAAAGCAGGGCAATATTCTACCTTCCCCAACAAAAAAATAATCTTACATGAAAAAAGAATTGCTTATCTCTACCATATTCCCCATTGCTCAACAGATTAAACTCCATTATATATCCCAACTTGACTACCTTCAAATATCCCCTATCAAAATATCTTTCCGTTCTACCAAGCCAGAATCGCAAAATAAGGATGCAGGCATCTATTTAATCCCGTGTGAATCCCCAAATTGCCCCTCCTTCTACGTGGGAGAAACCGGAAGGTCATTAAATAAACGCATATATGAACATAGCGGGACAATCGTAGAGCGAGCAATGCTTCCGGTCTTTTTAACCTATTAAAAACGCCAATCATATAATAGTTTTTTTAGTGCCCAAATAATTTACCATTGTAGCGATTATAATAAAATAAAAATAATTGAATCCTTACTAATCAAAGAAATTCCAAATTTCAATTTGTCAGAAGGCCATCATAAATGTAGCCCCTATATATTAAATTTCATTCTAAAGGATATTGTTAATCACCTAAAGCTAACGCCTCCAGATTAAAGTCAGTTGCCTGTTATTGTATATTCCAATATTTCAGTTTTCTTTGTCAATTTCTATTAGTTAACGGCCGAAGAAGATATCGTAAACTACATATCGAAACTGGTCCCGTTTTTATAACCGTTTTAATAATAATAATAAACTTTATGCTCCAATAATAGTGTTTTTCTTGCATATTGAAACTATATAAACAGGGGGTCACAAGACTCTCGGTCATCTGAAATATAAAATTGGAACAATATAAACAGGCAGTGACAAGACTCTCGGTCATCTGAAATATAAAATTGAAACAATATTTACAGGGGGTGAGAAGACTATCGGTTATCTGAAATATAAAATTGAAACAATATAAACAGGGGGTAACAAGACTTTCGGGCATCTGAAATATAAAATTGAAACAATATTTAGAGGGGATGGCAAAACTTTCGGTCATCTCAAATATAAAATTAAGACAATATTTACAGGGGTGACAAGACGTTGTGTCATCGGAAATATAAAATTGAAACAATATTTACAGGGAGTGACAAGGCTTTCATTCATCTGAAATATAAAATTGAAACAATATTTACAGGGGGTGACATGACTTTCAGGCATCTGGAATATAAAATTGAAACAATATTTACGGAAGATGGCAAGACTTTCAGGCCACCCTGTACATATACAATTTATTGCATGTATCTGCCTTCTTCTTATCCTGCCCCCCTTCCCCGCTTGAATCTAATGACTTTGTTTATTGCAGCAATTTTCAGTTGTTCTTTTTTTTATTTAAGCGAGGGCAGGTTCACCCAGGAACATGTTCGTATTATTAGTAGCTCTTGTAGTAATATAGGAAAGCTAGTGTGGTAGCAAAATGAGTTTACTTTGCTCTTTCGGTGCCACAACGATGATTCATAAGGAAACAAACGATGAAATTTACACCAATTATTTAGGAAGATTTTTCGATTTATCTCTTGAGATCTCCACCGAGGGAGTATTACGAGAAAGGATTTCAAATTATTTTTGCACAAAATGGGGTGAAGTTATCCAAAGTGAAATTTTGCTGGAGGTAAAATGAAAGGTAAACATTTGCATCCAATGGAAGCATGGTATATACATGGTGGGCGAATGAAGGAGATAGGGAGAGGAGTTAGTATGAGAAGAATAAGTAACTAGTGACGAGAAAGGTTGGAAATGACACTAAATGATGTAGCGGATCTTGTTAAACTTCGAATCAGCTGTATTGAAGAACTCATACATGTTTGAAAGTTCAAGGAAAACCTATATTCTCACATGGTAAATTTGCTTTCAATATCTGATAAAACTTTCATATGTTGGGTGGAGGTCATAATTAAAGATTACTTTGCTGTTCATTGTGGACTCATTCCAGGAATCTGTGGTACACCATCCATTATTTACTATTGGCGGATGAAAACTTCAGTAACCCAAGGTCCTACCATTCTTTCAGAGAGAGAGAGAGGGGGGGGGAGAGAGAGAGAGCGAGAGAGATAGAAAGAGAGAGGGAGAAAAGAAAAGGAATGAGAGAATAAAAGGCTAGTGCTTCCGTGTGATCTCCCTACCTCTCCTTCCCTCCACCTGAGTTAGACCGGATTCTTCTTTGGAAGTGGTAAAATTGATGTGTGTGAAAGTGAGGTGGTGTACAAGAATACTGGGGAGGAGGGGGGGCAGTGGTGAAATGAGAATGAAGCAATAAAGGTGCAAGATTCGCAAAGTTGCATGGAGATCAAACTAATCTCTTTCATGTTTATATTTGTTTGTTTCAGGGTGTGTTTTGCTTTGTATATATATATGAGTTATAGCCTTGGAATTTGTTGTCATTTTAAGGACTCTGTTTTTACTGTCGAGTATTATGATTTTTTGGTTTCTTTGTGCATATTTATTCGTTTTTTACCTGATTCTTGTGATAGTATGTCTCTATTTGTTCGTTTATGTTGTTAATGTTTGTTTTTTTGCTGTTTGCGTAATCGTTTGGTATACTTCTTTATAAATATTTAGTTTATTTTCCTTTTTAGTAGATTCTTCCTTGTCGAATATTCTTGTTAGAGTTCCTTTTTTGAGTTTGTAGTTTTTCTGTTAATTTTTGTCTTCTTCGGTTTTTTGTTTTTGAGATTTGGTTTTGTTCATTTTGCGTTGATTGATTGTCTTTATCAGTTAGTTTTTTCATTTATAGTAAATCTTTTCATGCATGGAATGGGACAACTAGATTTTCAAGCTTGCTAACACTGCTTGGGAATCTTGCATAACATGGACGTCATTGATTTACTTCTTTGAGTGCTCTTATCTCGTCGGTGGAGTTTGAAGTCGTATTCTCCTTAATCGCTGCTGCTCTTTCCTTTAGTATTATGTTAAGCAGACTGATCTCTGCCGCCCTCTGCGGATCCTCTTGCTTCACCCTTTCCATCCTACGTATTCTGGTGACAATATTCATGCATTTGTTCCGTATTCCTTTCAACTCTCTTCTTGCGGATTCTGATGCACTGAAGAATGTCACCGAGGGGTAGATGAAAGTTGATCTAATGCTTTGGCTGCAACCTGTGAGGAGTTCTTACTTCGCGTTCTATCTACTCAATTTCAATGATCTATGATTTGACAAGATTGCTTCAATATCATTGTGTTATACGCAGTGGGCGATGTACCCGTTGCTCAGTCCGATGGGTTTAACCAGGGCGACCCTCAGCTTTGCAAAGAGGACTTGGCAGACAATACTCCTGGTCGGAACTGCATTGCATGGGAAAGCCTGTAGAGGGAGCCCAGACTTCGCTTTCTTTAAATATTTTATTTTATCTTCACACACATTAATCTCCTCATTAAATAAATTTAACTTGTTTGGATTATTCATATTTTTTTCTAAATAATTCTGGAGCAGGAGCATAAGTGCAATTCATCTGGATAATTCAATTTTACGTTCATGGTCAATAATTGCAAATAATTCTGGACCATAAGTGAAATTCATCCCAACACGAATTGTCAGCCTTAACAATTTGCCTTTATAACTTAAATAATTGTTTAATTCTGTTTTTTTATATCTTTTTTATATATTTTTTATTTTGTTTCACCAATTGATCAGAAAGAGGGTTAGAAATTAAAGCCATCAGTAAGTTAATGCATTTTTTTATGCATTTCTTTATGATCTTAGCCAAATTGACACGAACTATGTAGATCGATGCATGGAAGTGTGGAATTTATTCTCTCTTTCTCACTTCCTTCTTACTCGAGTTTTGCTAAAATAAAATTTAGCGGGATTAACCTTAGAAAATTATAAAAAAGTTTTCGAGTTTTGGTCGAATGGCCTTTAAAGGTAATTGTCGTGCTCGTTAAGGAAACTGCAGGTAATTGGTGATTACGACATTTGAACGCTCGAGAAAGTTATGTGTAATGGATTATAGCTAATTTGTCCTATTTTTTATTAGAAATATAAATTTTGCATGTGCATCTAGCCTGTATGTTTAACGTCTTATCAGATGTTGACCTTTTCCATTAGCAGCTTGGCTATAATGGACATAGTACATTGGGGAATTTCCTGGATTACCTGCTTTTGCTGCACATTTCCAAGGGATATTGTGGTGTGAGACACCTCTAAAGAGGTAGATAGGTATCAAACAACGGCTTCCTTATGCTGGGGAGTATGAAACTCTGTGGCTGCTACCTCCTCTACTAAGCGCATCAAACCCCATAGTTTTTGGCCATCCAACACAAGGGCATCCCCGAAAAAGTTCGAGGTTCGGTCTGAGTACTGCTATTATGTAACGTTTTGTTAGACTACTCATTGTTTTTTTAATGTGGTAAAAATGATCGATACAGTCACCTTAAAAAAGGTAGAGTAAAATACAACGATTCTAAAAAGAGAAAATAATAAGAATGTTTACGACCAATTCCCATTGAAATCTGCTATTTAGAAAGCTAGGGAATCATTCCCACATTTAATCTACAAAATGCGCAAACTGATAAATCTTTTAAGCCTGAATGTAAATTGAGGCGAAAGTCGCTCATCGGTCGCACCTTACGAATGGCTCTAGAATCCATTTAATATCAAGTTATCTAACTTCCCTGACCGAAATTCTCCGTTCATGGCTTCTGTGCAGAACTGATGCTTCATTTATTTAAGTGATGAAGACTGTCCCTTGCTCATTCTTATTCTCTTTATATAATGGACAGAGTAAAAAATCATATTGTGTAGCTGTCATGAGGGGTATCTTTCTTGTGGTGTCCTCGTATGAAAATAAGGAGGAAATCCGATATATATTAAACTTCCAGACTTTAAGTTAGATAACAAGAGCAGCACAAAAAAACTTACCAATCGGTTTGGAGATTATGAATTATTATCTTATATAATTAAACTTATATTATCTTATATAATTTTTGTAATTCTCGTTAGAATCTTTTAAATAATGAGATAAATATAATTTCTAGGAATTGTTTGCTAATATATAAGTGCCTGATTTTTTTTAGTCGGTGAGAATTCGATTTAGCATATTTTATTTTGAAGAAAAAGTTTTAGATCGTTTTTCTATATCCGTAAGCGCCACATCTCTGCCTTTAATCCAGAGAAAGAGAAAAAGGGTAAATATAGCAGACGAACTTTGGCTACGGAATAAAACTTGGGATGGTGATTATTAAGTAAAACTTTTTATTCTCTGTAACAGTTTCTGAAAAAGGCTGTAAATGAAACTTTAAACATAGAAACTGGAATGGGTATATCTTGTGTTCGTAAATAAGAATGGTAATAAGATCTTGGATATCTATAAAGAAAAAAATAGAACTGCAGCGTTAATTTTATTGAAATTGAGTAACCAACACTAAAAAGTAGCAATAATATACCAAGAACAGAGAGCTAACCAAAAAGTCTGGTAATACGGTAGAAAGAAGAATATTTAGTCGCGTGCGAGTCTGGTGGCGGGCGTCTCTACATCGCACTATGTCGATCGATCGGTCGGTCGGTCCCCGTTTTGCTTTTTTGTTTTTGTAAGTACATTGTTCTTATTCGTTAGATTCTAATGAAATTTGAAACCTTTATGTCCTTGTTTTAGACAAACTGAATATAAAGAGAATTGCGAATTTAGACCCTCTTAAAGTACATAACAATGGTAACATACAATTCAACCAAAGTTTTAATGAAATTGGCCTTGAAAGTGGGTAAAGAACAAAAAAATGACTAAGACCAAAGAGGTATATTGCATTAAAACAAAGAAAATTCATTGTTTCTTGGGCCTAAAACCATACCCAAAGAAAGTCTTCTACGAAAAATATTAAAATATCAAAATATATACAGTGATTTATGAAAAAAGTAAATAAAAGAACTGTGAAACGAGAACTCTACGATCACTAAGTTCAGTATCTTGGTACAAATTAATGTTGCGGAGGTTAGAGCAGGGGTGGGCAACTTTTTTAAGTGGGTGTGCCAAAATTGGCCAAATCTTTGCTACAAAATTTTCTCAAGTGCCAATACTTGACTAAAACATAATGCAAGGATATAAAATTAAATATCTTCTTTTTATTCATTCCCAACCCTTTATGATGCATAACAATTACAAGGAAAAGATAGTCATTTGACCTAAAAATATACATATTATATTAAACAGAATTGAATCTTTATAATTTCAAGAAGAAAACAACAAATCCCATCTAGAGAAAGAAAAATTGCGGACCTTTTCATTTATTTACCATCAATGAGACTTCTGCTGCTGCCTCACTGATACCATAATTTATAACAGGTTGTACATAATGCGGTTGCTATGTAAAATAAATTGGAGATACATTTATTTAGTTTTCTTAAGTTAAGCATTTGGCTTCGCGTGCCGGTAGAAGTTGTTGGAGTGTCACCTTTGGCACGTGTGCCAAAGGTTCTCCACCCCTGGGTTAGAAAGTCTTAGGGGAGAGGGTATTATTTGCAAGGCGAGTGACCTTCCATTAAAAAATAAAAAACATAACTCCGCTCTATTTACCCAAGTTTTATATAATACCTCCAATGATGCCTGTTTTCTTCTGCTTTTCACTAAGCCCTTCATCTCCGAACAAATGGAAAATTTTCTTTTGTCGAATTCTTGTCTCTACGAACCTTCTTATCCTTACCTTGTAAATAGATTTTTAGGATTTCCTCAGCCTACTTCTTGTGAAGGTCTTTGGATTCATCAAATGAGATTTCACTGCTGTTGTCTTCTACCATTTCTTACACATAAGCCTGTTCACCGGCAGACCTATGAATTCGCCAAGGAGAATATTTTTTCTACCACTTGTTCTTCTGAGTCAAAGCCTTCTGAGCCGATACTTGCCATAATGTTATGCCACAGATTCCCTCCGAATCAGAGTTCCTTGTCTTTGTTGAAACTTCTCAGGTAGCTACTGCCATTCTTACATAGTGGATGACGTTAAAGTGATAATTATAAAAGACTCAGAGAGTAAAATTAGTGTACGAATCACTTCCCATTTCAGGACGAGAACCAGAGCAAGTCTTTCATCGGATAAGTTGGCGAAGATATATTTTGACGAAAACAAAGGCTGATGAAAACTAAGGCTCCTCTTTATATACATTTTAATGACGAATTACTGGTTAATTAAAAAACAAGGTCAACAGACCAATGTAAGTCGCGTACTCTCAAATATTCTGACTCATGAACTTAGGACCTTCAAAACTTCCAAATACTCATTAAAAAGTAAAATGGTTAACATCCGACCGACCGACCGACCAACCTACGGAACGACATAGTAACTTATAGTCACGTGTACTCGACTAAAAACAAGTTTGAGGTCGAGAGGTTGTATTGTTTGAGAGAGATTAGTTCCAATTAGAAAATTAATATATCGTTGGGATCTTCATAACTTACGGTTTAGTGTTTGGTTAAGGGACGCTGTGGAAGGAAGAGAATAATGACTTTTGAGCTAGTTTATGGTTAGTGGTTGTTGCAGAGAAAAGAATTGCGAGTCAGGGATGAAGATGGATTGAACTCGAACGAATGTTTGTAGGGTGATACGGCGCCATTTAAACGATTCTTCAGTGTCTAAGGAAAAATGCAATGGGTGAATGATGAAGGAGGCGACTTGACGTTAAAGGGATCTTTTCTTGACTTGAGATCTCAGCGCAGTCAATTAGAATCAACGGCAGCCAAAGAGCGATAGCAGGGGAGGAGACGAACCGAGGCGAAAGGTGTTCCTTGTGGGATTCTTTCGATCCTATTCCTAATATGAATATCTGTCACAAGCTTCTCTCTTACGTTGTGTATGTTTGGTTTAAATTTAAAGCATAAATCGGTCGCCGAAAAGAACATTTATAATAAGATTATTAAGCCTGGCATTTTACATCTCCTCAGAATTGATTCATCACAATTATTTTAAATTAATAATTTGCAGTCAATTTTAAGTGGATTGAAAAGCAATTTATTATAAAAAAGAAATTGATTCAAAATATTTGCATTTGTAACTTTTTAAAAATTAGTATTTTTTTAAACATAAAATAGCTTTTTTCAATATGAAAAATCAGAAACGGATTCTATTTTAAACAAGGTCAACATAAATCGTTCACTGAAAAGAACATTTAAAAAAGGATTTTAAGCCTGGCATTGCTACATGTCAGAAAATCTAAATAAATACCATAAAAATCGTCTCTTTGTATAAGTGTTAACTTTTCATGATTATTTGGTTTAGTATTTAGACGGAGGGATGTGAAATTTATTTTGTCGATGAGTTATTTAAGAGTTTAATTATAACTCAATTAAATCAAATTTATGTATGCTTGTATAGGCGATACACCATTTGAATTGGACTGAAGAATATATTAAGGATAGTTTCAATATTTAATATTTTTTTAGAGAATTATTTAATTTTTATTTTATTTCCGAATTATGTCAACAATCTTCAAACAGTTGTAGATCTTAAAAATAACATTAAGACATAAATTAGATCACTGCTGTTGTAATGCAGGAGGAATTGACCATTCTGTCCAATTGGGCTGAGAAATGGCAAATGAAGTTTAACATAGACAAATGTAGTGTACTTAGTATAGGTAGAAATAATCCACTGAATAGTTATAAATTAAATGGGAGAAATTTAAGGAGGACCGATTGTGAGAGGGACTTGGGTATTTTGGTAAGTTCAGACCTTCGTCCTAGAAAGCAATGCCTAAATGCTAAGAATAAAGCTAATAGGATATTGGGATTCATTAGGAGGAGTGTAAGCAATAAGAGTGCTGAAGTCATTCTAAAACTGTATCTGGCGCTAGTTAGGCCTCATCTAGACTATGCAGTACAATTTTGGTCACCATATTATAGGAAGGATATTGATTTGCTTGAGTCTGTGCAGAGAAGGATGACAAAGATGATTGGTGGGCTAAGGAACTTACCTTATGGTGAAAGGCTCAGAAAACTAAATCTACATACATTGGAAAGGAGAAAAGTCAGAGGGGAATTGATTGAAGTCTTCAAATGGGTAAAAGGATATAATAAAGGGGATCTGGGTAAGGTTCTTATACTTAGTGAACATGACAGGACACGTAGCAATGGGTTTAAGCTTGATAAGTATAGGTTTAGGAAGGAGATTGGGAGGAATTGGTTTACAAATCGTGTGGTAGATGAATGGAATAGGCTCACTAGACATGTGATAGAAGCCTCCTCTCTGGGTAGTTTTAAGACTAGATTAGATAAATATATGAATGAAGCTGCTAGATGTGACTGACTTTTTTATGTACATATGTATATATTTTTCTAAGGAGTGGGGAGATTATTTTGCGGTTGCATGAATGGACATAATCCTCTGGATGCATTTTATGTATATTGTAGATTAGATCTGACGAACTCCTGTAAAGGGTGACAATGTTGATGACTTTTCTCTGGTAAGAAATCTTTTGTGTGTTGACTGGAACAGGAGCTGCCAAGTGTAGGCCATGAATGGTCTTTTGCAGTCTCCTTCTTTTCTTATGTTCTTATGTTCTAAACAATACGGGCTTTATGGAAAATGCCTTAGAAAGAGCACGATTATGTGAACTCGAAAATGGCCTCATTTACAAAATGTCATCTTTCACATCTAGGGGAAATAAATATTACATCCTTTTTTTATAACGTACTGAAATATGACAATTTTTTAAACAAAAAATAGAAGAGATCTTAAATATTAAAACCCTTTCGTGGCATATGTGTCACTCTGTAGATATAATAGAATAAGGATATTTAGGACTAATTGTGACATATAATCAGAGAAGCTTTCGGCGATGGATCGAACAATTCAAGAAGGCAAACCAAATTTTGCTCTTTACATCAAGATGCTTCGAGTATAGAAAATTGCATGAGGAAATCATAGGGACATTCGAAATTTTAATGTATTGGATAATATTGTTTCGAATATGTTCTGTTGTTTGAAATAACGAGGTATAACTAGACAAAATGTTTAAAGTTTAGAGTTTGTGTGTTGCTAGTCGAGTTCCTCATAAATCGCTTCTTACTCTATTTTTACGTAAATGACCAGAACAATGACAAATTTCTTCCAAGTCTCTGTGAGTAATGCTTCTGCTGCTAAGAGGTGAAGTTACTTTGTGGCTGCGTAAAGGGATCTCTAAAATTAAAATGTTATACTATAGGGACCATGAGCAACACATTTAAAATGAGGATAGATAAATATTTCAAGAGAAAGCAATTTTTCTATCAGTTAAATAGCTAGGATGAAAAAAGAAAATTCATCATAGAACAGCGCGGCTAGGGTTGTCATCTATTTCCATTAATCCCAGATTTTTTTCCTTCCTTTAACCAGCTTGGGAAAGATAAGGGCTATTTTCATATGACTCATTAATAGTATTCTCCATTTTCTTCCTCCTGACATAAGCACACCGGCCCCTCTCGATTTTCATCGATAACTACACATAGCATTTTCCTTGACTGCGCTGAGGTGCCCATCATTTCACTACAGTTTAATCAGAATCAAAATTTGCGATTATTTCTTTAGGATATAGTGCATTTGGTTTAATGCTGTGGAGAGAGTGAGCTGACAATTTGACGTGTTATTGATGATATTTAAGGGTTTTATTCAGTTTATGAACATAATTTTGAATTGTATAAAAAGATATCTCCTCCACGGGTTTTGATCATAAGTATAGGGTTATAATAAGTCAATGCCAACAAGCACTAGCAATTTCACCCGTTGTTCACCTCATCTAAGGTGATATTCACTTATTTTCAATGGTTCTTCAGGCAGTTAGCTAACTCATTTATAGAGTTGAAAGTAGTGAAAAAACTGAATTGGTTCCATTCAAAGTCGGTTCATTTGTAGTCAATGCTATATTAAGTCCATTAATCTCAGCGATGGTAGTTATTCCACGCAATTTTAGGGGAGGTTCAAATTCTTGTCCCATACGACGTGTCTTGGAAAAAAATATTT
This sequence comes from Ceratothoa steindachneri, assembly GCA_963969495.1. Taxonomy (NCBI): domain Eukaryota; kingdom Metazoa; phylum Arthropoda; class Malacostraca; order Isopoda; family Cymothoidae; genus Ceratothoa; species Ceratothoa steindachneri. The sequence goes on along the minus strand of OZ018317.1, from coordinate 95,162,774 downwards.
CTTTCAGATAGAGACCATAATAATTGATTTATATAAGTAATAATTTAAGAATAACAGGTAATAATAATAATATAATTTTGCGGCTTTCAGTATGAAGATGCATTGTTGTTAATATCTACTAGGGGAAGAGAATGCCATCAACATTAGCACAATATAATGATTTTCAGGCAACCATTGTTTTTCTTAAGTCTGGCGCCTCTCATTAAAAATTAGGTTGTCTTTCTTTGCTTCTTTATTTTCTCTCTCCTGAATACTTCTTTAAATACGAAAAATTTTAAATTGTGCCAACTTAAAGCTTCGAAATCCATTACCTCTGAATGCACACAAAATCCCACCAGAGTTGAGTGTTTGAGGATAATGGAAGGACTTATCAGTGCCATTCTCGGGATGTGCGATAGATGATTCCTGAATTCAATTCGTGATGCTTTTATTTTGTAAGGCCATTATTTTCCCTTAATATTTTCCTCATCTAAAAAGAAATAGTTAATGGACGCTAGTGCAGTAGAGAGATATAATCTCTATTTCCAGATTTTTATTCCTTCATTTTGAAAGAATGGGATCATACATAATCCATTTTAATAAGTTGCGTTATTTAAATTTAAGGATGGTTAAGAAAGAAGAAAGATGGGCCCTTCTACCACTGAGAACGTGTTTTAGAGGACAAATATCCATTAAATTTATTAATTTATCAATGCTAGAGAACGAAAACATCTGTGCATGGAAGGAAATCTAAATTAAAAAATTATTTATGCAAGTGTAAAATTATCCAGTTCAGATTTCACGTTGTATTGTAGAGTGGTAATGAAATAAGAAGCATAGAACGACCTGTGTGTGATAAAATACTAACAAGAGTAACTTTTTAGTGAAGAAAAACGATATACATTTTTTTCAGAGTTCAGAGAAGCAAAGATTTTTGAGTTAAGAACTAGGAAAACTACTAGGTAATGAAGTTCCTTTTTTATGAATGGAATGGATATGTCTTGGGTGGAAGGGAGGAGAACAAGTTACATAAAAAATTACTAAAGTTATGTAGAAAGTAAATAAAATAAATATTTTGGAAGTAGATGATTATTTTAAAAATAAAATTGTATAATGAACTAAAAGGAGGCTCGTTTATAATTAATTAGATACAGCAATCTGAAATTAACACACTGAATTAGTGAAGGTTTTTAGTAGACTTATTCCCTCTCGCATTGTCATCTAATATCACCTGAGTATGTTTAAGTTCATACCTGAGAATATACACCTGTATACGATATTAAGTAGGGTAAATAATAAACATCACTCCAAATATAGCAATATTTTTTTCCGAATTCAGTAAGAGAATTCTTGCATTGATGCCAATTGCAGCATTTATGTCTTGTTATTTCGTATCATTTTTCATCACAAAGAACTTGCAATAATAATGGCCTCTGTCGTCGGTAATACTTTGCTTCTCTCTTATCAGAATAGATTTACTGATATTTATGAGTCACAATTTTCGCCAATGGGGTTTTCTTCGTCCTTTTCCAATTGGGTTTTCTTGTTTTTATCTAAAGTTTAGCACATGAGGGATTTTAATCTCAGCAATGGCATTTCTTCCACGCAATTTTTGGGAGGTTCAAATTCTTGTCCCAACGCAATCGTCTTGGAACAATTATTTTTCATCACTTTTATTTTTTTTTTAAATAGAGTATTACTGTGAAGAGGTTTTGATGAAAGGGTGGGTAAAGCCAGGGAGGTGTAGCTAGGACTCTTTAGACCTGTAGAGTGAGTAATTCTTCCAAAACTTCTGCATCTCTTCCGAAGGTTGAGGGCCGGGGGAAGAAATGCTGCTAAAACAATAATTTTTTCTTAGATCTTGTTAATTATTTTTGGTAAAAATTTAATTTGATAGTGAGTAAGAAAACAGAATAACGCTATTTAGTTAAATCTTGTTACTTATTAGACGAGACGAATTAGTTATGCAGTTTCCCCAACTGTCATTTAGGCGCACAGTGGGAAGAAAACCAAACATTCATACTAAAGTTAAACGAAAGTTGATCTCTAGTCACCTCTCCGGGTCCTTAAATTTCCCATCATTAACGATATTTTTAAAGATCCGGTATTAAAAAGAGGAGTCGCTTCGAAATTTGAAACTGAAAATCATCTCTATGTTACCCTTGGCTTGCCGTGGTAAGATGTTGATAGGACGTCCATCTTCTTAAAATACACTCTTGGTATCGTTTACGACGACCCCATTAACTCGATTTAGGGTCTTTCAGTCTGTACTAGATGGCGGATTCCACTAAACTAAGCAACAAATTTTAACTTTTTGTTTGTTACAGACATGTAAATAAGTGTTTCTAATTAGTTCTAGGGCACTGAATCCGAATTTGAAAACCAAAATTCTTTATCACGTCTAGATTTTGTGTAATGACCCCCTCTCTCTTTGCTATGTTTCGATTAATAAATAAAAAAAACCTTTTTATTTTGTATTTTTTTAATTTTTAAGCAAAGATATTTTAAAAGTGGGGGACCTTCCTTCTTTCTTCTGGCTTAGGACAGACAGCGTACATCACTAGGGAAGTTACCCCCCCTTCTCCCAAGTTATGAAGATTTTATTGTATTGGTTAAGTTTGTTATGCAATTAAAGTTAAAGAAACTTTGCTGTAGCCTTCTCGTTTTTCTTTTGTGAGACATCAAAGTTTGTTTTTGTAAAGACTAGCAATAATTCCCAATCATATTTGAATTAAATTTCCCTTGGTACCTCACCTCCATAACCAAATTTGTTGATGAAAACGTTCAACATGTTTATCATTAACCGCTTGCAGATTTTCAGAAAAAAAAATCGAGATGAGAATGCGGAAAATGCATTTTAAGTGACATTATACATTTCATCTTTTCATAGGCTTCCAGCATATTGTTTACTATTTCTCAATAATTTGGAGATTTAAAATTACCGAGAAAGTTTCCAGTAACTGCAACAAAGTATGTCCATGCTTTGCGTTCCTTTTTATTGAGACAGAAAGTGAAGGAATCATCAGAAAAAACTCTGCGAATTTGTGGTCCTGTGAAAACTCCAGCTTCTATTTTTGTATCCGTCAATGATCCTTTGAATTTATTTTTCAAATATTGAAAGCCTTCACTTCTTTGATCCCTGGCCTTTACAAATTTTTTCATTAACCCTAATTTAATGTGAAGAGGTGGAAGATGAACTTTTTTTGGATCTACTAGAGCATCATGCTTAACATTATGTTTGCCAACAATGTGTTCTTCTCCGGCTGGCCATTTTCGCTTTTATAGTGATTTCTATCATATCTGTTATTCCATAGACATAAAAAGCACATGTACTTTGTGTATCCCAACTGTAACCCAATAAGAAGTGATACAACTTTCAAATCACAACAGATGCTCCAGTTATGCTCTTTGTACTCAATGAGTTTCAGCAATCGTTGCATTGATGAATATGTTTTTTGAAGACCTGTAGCGTGGGCTAAAGGAATTGCAGCTTTTTCATTCCCATTGTGCAGCATAACAGCTTTAAGACTTACCTTACTAGAGTCAATGAAATGTCTCCACTCATTAGGATCATAGTCACAGCCGATTTCCTGCATCAAGCTATAAATATTGTTGTAGTAACATACAGTATTTTCTTGTGAATAAAATTTGATAACTTCTGGTGGTGATCTCGAAAGAAAGATACCCTGACATCTGGAAGGAGGAGATTTCTTTCTTGTAATCTGGAGGCAAGTAACTCAGCCTTTTATTTACTCAGATCTAAATCTCGTACAAACTCGTTTAAACTTTGTTGGCAAAATAAATTGGATTCTTTATCTCGATCAATTGGAACATATAGTTGATCTTCTTCCTTTTTTTTCCAGAAATCAATGTAGAATCATCATCTGAACTAAAATAATCACTTATTGTAGTAGGTAGCTTCGGTACTGGAGTAGATTCATCATGTGGTGCCGGTTTCAACGCTGACGGGCAATTTGGATAAACAATTTTAGATTTGTTCATCTTTGAAAATCCAGCCACATTTGTTAGAGAGAAATAACAATCATCAAAGTTACTTGAGTAGGCTAACATCATATCACGGGCACAGCAAATAGCATTGCCTCCCTCTTCCCATTTAACTAAGCTGTCAACATTGTGTTACACTGCGTGCAGCAAATATGAGGGGCCAAATATTTATCCAAGTATATGTATATGTAGGCTTGCTTCATCGTTACTGCTGTTCTATTTTTCTCCGTTGTGCCACTGGTGTGAATTGCCCACAAACATAACAAAATATGTTGAGGCTGTTTACACATCCGCGTCTAGAACTTGAAGCCATGACAAGATTTCCAATACTAACTTGAGCAAGCAAACGATATACAATGTGAGATCCTTATCATAAGGTTCTTATCAGAGCAAAATTTTGATAAACATGTTCTATTCTTTAACAGTTACAAGTTATCAGTAGCAGAAAAGTTATCACAAATAAGTATGTATTAATTTGAAAAATTCTAACCTCCTCCCCTAGTAATTAGAATTAAATGATATTTGAGCTTCAATATAGTCTACTTTATATATATTAAAAATGTTAATATATATTAAATATTTGTATTATTTATTAATATATATATATTAATTATATATATTAAAAATTGCATATTGGTACAATATTGAGTAAAAGTGTGAAATGGCTTGAAAAGTAAAATTCAAATTACACAAAAACTCGACGTGATGTGCAAATTCTAAAGAGAAAATTAAAATCAACGCCTAAAACTCATTTAGAATCACCTATTTTCTGCTCTGTAACAAAATGTCTGTTCCCTAGTGCTATCAGACCTGTGATGTATGAACATCATTAAGAGAGGACAGTTCATGCTGCCTCTCTAGACATATTTGAACCATTTGAACTACGACTTCTGGGGTGTAGTTAAGCGGGAGATCTACTAGCGGCCCCATAATAGAAGCCATTTGAAGATGTTATGACCAACATGAAAGAAAACCACCTGCTCCGGCTTTGTTCTTGCTTTCGAGTCCGCGCCATTCTGCCATCGAGGCCGAAGGCATTTTCAACTCAAAGTAATAAAGATTATAAATCTCAATAATACATTTGAAGTTGCTAACTATTTGGCCTCCACTTTAGCATTTAATTTTAAATGTACTGGAATACATTAAGAAAGTTTTAAAATTAGCAAAAAATAATTTTATAGCAATTAATTAATAAGTTTTGAATTTTAACTACCGTTGGATTTTTCAAAAGAAACACAATGGGTAGAAAACCTAGTGCCAACGCATGGGGTCAATCCTAGCGAGCACATTTTTAGCCCCGTCATAAGCTAGCCGCCCATTGATAAAGTGAAGCAGATAGGAATGTAAGCATTCAGAAACATTTATTTTTGCAGAAAACACTTTATTTCGTACAGTGGTACAGTTCCCTAATGTGAAGTATCGCCAGGTTTTTGAGAGAGAGAGAGCGCATCTAGCGCCTGCCTACTAGGGCCAAAGTTGCCGTAATCACCTTATGCCTAATGCTAGGCTAGATTAAAAAAATATATTCAGGAGGAAAAAAATACAAAAAAAGCAAAAATGGAGGAATGAAGCACCCCCGGCATTGGGGGAGGCCCGCCTCTCCTTTTACTTCTACGGCAAAAAAATGTGACCTACATCAAATAGAGTAAAATAAAATGGATGAGGCCATTCTCCTCCAAAAAGTTAGATAGGTCAAGAGTTTTTATACATCAACACGTCCCGAGTACAAGGGACAACCGGTAGCACCTCCGCTCTTCCCGATACTAGGAGAGTTAACGTGAGCGAAAATTACCTAGACTGGGACATTCAACAAGAATATGCTGAACGGTCTGGGAACAACAAGGTCGTCAACTAAAGTGCAGGCGAGCGCTTCATCAAATGGTGTTGCTTCCCGAGGGTGTGTCCAATTCGGAGACGACAGAAAGCAACCTGAAGCCGTCGCGACAATAGGGGTAGGTCCAAGAGAACAGTCGCAGCGCAATGGCATGCAACTTTAAGTTCCCCTCGGCAATCAACAATATTCTTTACCAAATATTCAAATGTGGTTCCATTTAGGCGCTGCCAGCTCGAAAGCAATACCGTACTCTCAAAGGAGTTTCCTAGCTCTAAACCCAAAAGGTTTAAGGTATGGGCGCTTTTCAGTGGCACAAGCATTGTTGTGGTTGGCTACGGATACGGTGAGAAGCCTTGGATCTTGAGGGAGGCGCTGGACACGCGCATACAGACGCATAATGTATTGTGCATGGCGCAAAGCGAGTGACACCTCCCCAGCATCGATAAATAGGCTCTCAATTGGGGTTTGGTACGGAAGGAACCGACCGCTAGGCAGAAACAGTATGATGGATCGAGTCAACTTTCCACAATACACATTTCGATGCAGATGCATAAAACTCGCATCCGTGGTCAAAGTTCAAATAAACAAAGGATCGGTATAAAAGCAAAGCAATGGCCTTATTAGCACCCCAGTTGCTGAAGAAGGATGTTCATGATACAGGAACAAGATACACTAAGACTGCAAGTACGAACCTCTCAGGTGAGGCGTCGGTCGAAAACAAGACCAAGAAGACGGAGCGAATCAACCACTTCTAGGCAAACCCCATTTAGAAACAAGTCTGGGTGAGGATGGAACCGTGGATGGTGGCATAAGTGCACCACTTTAGTCTTGGGCGAGAAAAACCGAAACCTGCTTACTCTGGCATAGTGAGAGATGCAGTTCAATGCATGTTAGAGTCAACACTCCAGTTGGCATCTGGGCCGCACCAAAAGAGATTGAAAAGTCGTCCACGTAGAGCGTAGCGAGAACATCCTCCGGCAGCATACTGTGATAACTTTAATGTTCATGGCACGGCAGAGAGTGTAACACTGAGGACACTTTCCTGCAGGAGACATTTCTCCCTCTCCATCGAGCCAGAGAGGGCCCCCTCTACCTCTACGCGGAATCGACGATCTCGCAAAAAACTCAGAAATAATGATTAGTAGGCGGCTCCTTCACCTCCATCGTATAGAGAGTTTCCATGATAACGTATCGCCATGCGGTATTATAGGCCTTATCCAGATCGAAAAACACCGTGGCCTAGTGCCCGTTTACGAAGGAAAGGCCCCAAGTGGCATTTTTTAATCAGAGTGACCAGAGTATCTAGGAGTCTGGGAGGACACCGTCTGTCCAGATCCTGTTGAACAAATCTAACAGAGAGGCCATGCCTCGCTCACCTAGGTGTCGTAGAATGGCATACTGGATATTGTCCGGACCAGGGTCGGTCTCCGTGGATGAAATGAGTGCATAACTCAAATCTACCACAGTGAACCTATCTATCGTTGAAGGTTTCTCCGCCTCTGGAGGTTAAGTCTATTTGGCGGTGTTCAGCGACATTACGACGTGCATTGAATGCTAGGGAAACAGCTTTTAGGCTATACAATTTTTAAAAAGCGGTCGCATAAATCTTTGCCACGGCACAGTGTCCGAGACTGAGGTACCATTTGCATGGAAGACGAGAAAGGGTTCCTGCAAGAAGTTGCTCCAAATCGTTTTGATTCGCTTCCACACATCTGCAAGAATGGTCTTCCCGTACATTAAAGACAGGTACGTCCGCCAGAGGAAGTGTTCGGGTGGCACTTATAGCGACTGTAAGCATACGCTTCTGTTTGAGGATCGTCTCACACTTGGGTGATCACCACAGAAGCAGGAAGCTTGCCATACGGCCAGACCTTCTAAGAATAGTAGTAACGCATAAAGCATTGAGGTTGCCGGAGAAGAACTCAACAGCCTCATCAACCGACCTAAACTCTTCGTCTGAGACAGAGAGATGTGTTTACCTGAAATGTGGACTAAGACCCCGAGTGAAGTACCACCGAGAGGGTATCTCAGGCGGCAGCCGTACAGAAAATGATATTTGAATGCGAAAGTGATCACTACCATGGAGGTCATCAACTACCTCCCCCCAAAATTCCGGCTGTGCATCCAGAGAACACAGGGCTCGATCACGGCAGGCAGATGAATCGGTTTTCTGGCAGTGATGGGTAAACTCATCCACATTTAGGACACCTATCTCCAGCTTGTCTATCAGGTTGGCAAGGACCTGACACCTGTGATTGATTGACTAGTCTCCACAGAGAGGGTGTCTACTGTTTAAATCTACGAGCATTAGAAGGGGCCTCGGAAACTGTTTCACGATGGGGCGGTAGTTCCACTCGTCGAAGTCGGTTGACGATGGAATTTACGCAAAAGAAAGCTATATCTCCTACCAAGGTGAAGCTGGACTGCTACTGCCTGAAAGGAGGTATTTAAAAAAAAGAGAATAACGGAGAAATCATGCTGGGTGCGAATCCTGCCCGGCTCCATCCCTTGTTGGTGGGGTTGCAAAACCCTTATACCCCGGGAAGGTGGGCAGGGGAGATGCGTCCAGTATGGTCTCCTGTAAAACATACCTTACCAGGAACGGAGCCCTCTTCGAAGAGTAAACCCTCACGAAAAGGGCTGTACGTTTCCTGGAGGCAGAACTCCTGGGCGCTGTTGGCCGAACAAGTCCCCGAAGGCACTGTCGCATTCGAGGACTTACCAGAAATGGTTAGTTTCGTTATACGACTTTTTTCTTTCCTCCGCCTTGAAACCCTTGGCGAGCGGGGTGGCTTTGGAGGTGGTGGTCTCTACTTTGGAGGATCTGCCTCAATGAGTGGCAGTGCAACCTGATTTCATTAACTGCAAATATTTCAAAAGGAGTGTCTTTTCCCATCTTATTTTATTATGCATGAACTAGGAGGGCTTTAAAATGGAAATCCAATTAGAACATACTACCGTGGTTCATGAGTGTTTTGGGTTAGATTTGAGCCAATTTCTCCTTGACGGTAAAATAAGCTCGTTCATGGTCCGATGATAAGATACGTAAAACGGGCGGCGGGGACATAAGTTGGTGGAATCTCTTAGTGAGCTGGAGGGACTGGAAGAAGGGGTTGGTTACACAATCAAAAGGGAATGTGTTTTTAAAGGATGGGCTTCCAATCTAAAGAGGCTTCTTATTCAGCAAGGTGGTGGAAAAGACATAACTTTGCGAGAAATAAAAAGATATGTTGTTGCAATCGAGCTCAACTAGTACGACTCCCTTCTAAATAGTTTTGAATTTAATTTTATATAATGGTTCTAAGTGATTGAATTTCTCGGGTTTCGTATAAAAGTATACAGATACACATATCTATAAATATTTTATAATCGCCTAAGAAAGACCCTCGTCCTCGAACTGGAAGATGGCACTTAAGGAGCCCTTCTAATGTTCTCCAATAAAACACATTTCAAAGGAACCTTTTTATGCTAGTCTTGTTTACCGTCATAGGAGGATAAAGTAGAGTCAGTTGTCTAATAATATAAATACATTAACCGCACCAATTTGTCTTGGAATTTTATATATATATATATATATATATATATATATATATATATATATATATATATATATATATATATATATATATATATATATATATATATATATATATACATATATATATGGATATTAATGAGAATTCGTATACAACAACATATATGTATTCTTTATTATCTCTTAAAATTTCAACAATATAACTTTGATAACTTTGCTATCGATTGTTGCCGACAAGGGATGATGTCTAATTAAAATCAAAATGAATATACCTTCAATGAAATAAATGATCAATATGTCTACCTTCTTGGTCACTTATAACCCTTAACCTCATTTTCAAGGAAGAAATACATTTTCTGATATCTTATAGCGTTATGTTGTCGCATGTAAGAAGATTTTTTTCCTTAAGTTTAAATTTACTAAATTTATTTTTTCTATTGTTATAATCATTTTCTTGAAGTACTCGTGAATTCCATATGAAATATTTCATAGGGTTACAGTCAGTTGAATGAGGAGGCGCTTCATTCTTTTTGATAAAATGAGGATAATTTTCTTTTAAAATTTCTGTTGTTTTGCTATTATGAGAGGGCGGACCATGAAAATGAAGTCTCCTTTAGGATTGGATTAAGATTGGATTTTTGTGTATCAAAAAAATGTATCCTTGTTTTAACATTCCATGACATTGTTTTTTTTTCGCTAAATCTTGAAGATTCATAAAAAAAGGCGGGATGGAAGGATGTCATTTTTGTTTGAGCCATAAATTCTTTTATTTTGACTATTTTTTGGCACTTACAAAGTTAAATCTTTTTCGTCGCTAAACACAAAATTTCTTCTATCTAGAGATAAATAGCAATCGTAGACTAACATATGACGTGCATTTCTACATTGTCTTACATTAAAATCACGACGGCAAATGCATATTCTTCCTTTGGGTTAGATCAGGTCCGGGTTTTTCTTCCTGAGATGAAAAAGTCCTTCAATTATTTTATTCACTATCGTAGCAGTTTTATTATAACCGCGACTAACTCTCTTTCAAGTTATCGAACCAGGAATTTTTCATCATTAACTATAATTGTATAACGGGATTTTTGAAGATGGGTGAAAAATTAATAAATATCTTTTATCGTTAGTTATTTCTAATAATTCTTTTATAATATCAAACAACAAAATGGTGAAGTTCAGAAATAAATATAAGTATCGAAAATTTGGGCTTTTTTAAAACCAAAGGAATTACAAATGGTGAAATTCAGAAAATTTATTTTTATATATCTTCTTCTATAACTCTATATATTAGTAACGTGATATTTTGAAAGGGATGAAATTTAGTTTAGAGTTCCTTTTTTAAAATTATTATAATTGGCGAAGTTCAGAAAATTGATAAAAATTTAACCATGACTGCACTTTTTTAGGTTTTAAATTTTAATCTTAGTAGCGAAGCGTAAGCTCCCCACCCCCTATGGGGGAGTGGCGAAACCATTGCCTGGTACCTTTTAATTAAGTTATAAACACTTATACGAGTTCAATTTCTATCTGGAAATTCCACGAAAAATTATATTTTCATTCCAACATTTTTCTTTAAAACATGTTTCTATCATCATCATTACTAACTCTATAATTTGAGAAGGGGAATTTTTTTTTAGTATTTGAATAATAATTTCATCTTAGTTTGGTTATGACTTATGTCCTTTATTTAAAAGGCAGAAATGAATAATGTATCAAAATTTTGTAAATTTTTTAAACCATCAAAATTAAAAATTTATTTTTATATATCTTCTTCTATAAAGATATTTCAGCAACGTGATATTTTGAAAGTGGAGAAATTCAGAAAATTTAAAAAAAATCAACCATGGCTGCTTTTTTTTAGATTTTAAATTTTAATGATAGTATCGAAGCGCAAGTTCATTGGTGAAGCTAATGCCTGGTAATTTCATCATTTAAACTTAAACACCATTGTGATAGGGAATAGAACTTATAAGTTTGAAGTTTAAATGATGACTGGATTCGGCAAGCAAATTTTTGAGTGACTATATATTTTTTTAATTGTAGTAAAACTATTATAGGTATATTGTTGAAATTTTGATAGATAGTAAAGGATACATATCAGTCGTTGTATAAGAATTTTTATTTATATCTGATTAATTTAAGTTAGTTATTCAGGTTTGAATTGAATAAAGTTTTTGCTAGGCCACCCTATATATATATATATATATATATATATATATATATATATATATATATATATATATATATATATATATATATATATATATATATGTATATATATATATATATATATATATATATATATATATATATATATATATATATATATATATATATTCATTTTCTTTCTAGCGGTAACATAAGGGGAATTGTCTAACGTGCCACTTTTTGTAAAATTAATGGTACTTGAACTATATTAATGCAAATGCATTAGTAATGGGAACAAAACTCTAATTATCATGAAATTGTTAAAATAAAAGCAACTATCTAACTTACAATATGAAATTTTGAAGACAAAGTTTGGTCATTGCGTGTGGGTTTGCTTTCTAATATATATATATATATATATATATATATATATATATATATATATATATATATATATATAGAGAGAGAGAGAGAGAGAGAGAGAGAGAGAGAGAGAGAGGGAGAGAGAGAGAGAGAGAGAGATAGAGAGAGAGAGAGAGAGAGAGAGAGAGAGAGAGAGAAAGAGAGAGAGAAAGAGAGAGAGCTACAAGGAGATATAAAAATAAAAGGTACCCTAGAAGACCTTACGGTCCATTTAGAGAGAGTACCTTTGGACTAGCCATCGAGCAGGCACAGTTCTGCAAAACGATTTAAGTGCCCAAACGGCCACTTTTCAAGACTTTGTCCAGTCTTGACTTAAACTGATCAATAGAATTGCTGTTGAGAACTTCCCCTGGAAGTGCGTTCCAGCTACCACAGATGCTGTATGTGAAAAATTTCCCAAACAGATCGCGGTGGTAACGCTTCAGCTCAGGTTTGTAGCCGTGTTTTCTAATTCTGCCTTCACTAAATTGGAAAACATCAGTGTACTATACATTTTCGAAGCCTTGAAGTATTTTTAACACTTCGATAAGCTGACTTCGCAGTCTCCAGGTCTCCAACGAGAACAGCTCTAGTTCCCTTAATCTAGTATCGTAACTTTTGTGTCCGATAGACTGAATCAGTTTGGTTGCTCTGGCTTGCACACGTTCCAATCTCGCGATATTCTTTCAAAACGAAGGACTCCAAAACTGTACAGCATACTCCAGATGGGGTTGGAGAAGTGAATTGTACATACATAGTCCTATTTCCTTGTTTCGATATCCAAACTGTAGCTTTATATATCCTAACATCCTTTGGGCCTTTTTCTCTGCCTCTATGCACTGTTTCGAGAACTTGAGGTTACTAGTGATTGTTACACCCAAGTCCTTCTCGGTACTAGTGCGTTCGAGAGCAGTGCCCTTAAGGATATACCGTGATTGGAGGCTTCGGTGGCCCAGCGCACGCACTTTTCGGAGGAGGCGGCAGTGTGGTACCTTATCGAAGGCTTTTTGAAAGTCTAAGTTGATAACATCCACCGCCTTATCCCAATCATGCTCACTGACTAAAAACGAAGTGTAAGAATTCCACAAGGTTCGTTAGGAATGATCGTTGCCTTCAGAAACCATGCTTGAAACTCTTCAGTAGCAGATTCGACTCTAAATATGACGTAATTTTGTCCTCCATGATGTTTTCCATGAGTTTACTGACTATTGAGGTTAAGCTAATAGGTCGGTAGTTCGATGGCTGGCTAGGGTCTCCTTTCTTGAAGATAGGAGTCACCTCCGCTTCACGCTTGTCCCTAGGAACGCATCCAGTCCGGATTGACATGTTGAAATTGTGCTCGGATGTCGTGACACTTCATCGTGCACTTCTTTCAACACTTTATGTAGAAACCTGTCCAGTCCAGGGGACTTATTTGTCTTCAGATCAGCAATCTTTTTTTCTATTTCTCCTTGGGTGAAGTCCATTTCCTCCAGCTTTTCCGCCAAGTAAGAATCCGTGTGATGGGGGATGGGACCACACTCTTCAGTAAACACTGAAGAGAAGTAGTCGTTCAGGAGGTCAGCATTTTCTACATCTGAGTGCTTTAATGCCACTTCTTCATTCACTAAAGGGCCAATCGTGCGATGGATTAGTTTACGGCTATTTACATAACCAAATAACTCCTTGGGATTCTCCTTGCAGAGTCTCGCCACTCGGAGCTCCTCGACACGCTTTGCCGCTCTCATGCTGGACTCATCCTGCTAGCTAGGCTACGGTACTTCTCAAAGTCTCCAGGAATCTTTGACTGCTATTACACTGTTCTCTTCTCGCTCAGCAGTTGACCGATTTTTCGATTAAACCACTTTGGTTGAACGGAAGACCGACAAAGGTTTTTCAAAGGGATGAATTGCGATTGAAGACTCATGAACGTAGTTTTGAATCTATTCCACAAATCTTCAACAACCTCGCACACTTCTAGCCGAGCATCAGTCAATCCAGCACGAAGACCTGCAAAGTCTGCTCTTCTCAAATCATTTTTCCTCGATTTACTAGTCGCAGACTCTACCTTGGGGACCTTGACTATAAATCTGACTAGCCGGTGATCACTGCCACCAAGCTCTTCGCCGACAGAGAAATCCTTAACGATTTTATGCTCGGAGGTGAAAACTAAGTTAAGGGTATTATTGCCTCTCGTCTGCTCTTTCACCCATTGAGTTAGGAACTCGTTTTTCGCAAACTCCAGGAGTAGTGCGTTCTTGCCACAGGGTTCTCTCGTTTTCCAGTCAACTTGGGTATTGAAATCACTCATGGCGATACACATACTGTCTTGAACAAGTTCACCCATTAGCTGGTACAGATCCCTGTCCTTTTCAACGAGATGCGCAGGGGGTCTGTAAAGCACCAGGGTTCTGTATCTGGCAGGACCTATATCTAGGTCAACTCTTAGTAGCTCGTGATCGGATACAATGTTGCAATTCGTCGATTTGAGTGTATCCTTGACATATAACATCACACCGCCACCCTCTCTTTCTGGCCTATAAAAAGTGCTTTTTATAGGAGGATGGCGGTTGTTAGGCTATTGCAATCGCATCATATTATATTATATATAATTTTTAACTTAATTTAACACTGTTTTTGATGAGATCTTTTGTTTGCGTAGGCCTACCTGTTTTAATAATAGCTTCTCCTTCATTATAAGTCATCGCATTGACCTTCCTTTTTAATATTTTTTCAATAATGCAATCGCATTTTCTTCCAACTTTATTTGCGTCTCTTTTGTTTAAAAGGGGGATATCACTTAAAAAATGAAAAAACAATACGCTACAGTTATCTAAACGGTGCTTCCGGGCTACTGACTGATCTCAAAGATACGAAGAGTGACTACTGACTATGGTAGGCTCACCAGAATCCCAGAAATATTAACAAAATGTTAAGATATAAGAGCTTAACCATACTAGAGTTTTTTCTATTTAGCTGCTTTCTTTCTCAGAACCAGTATTTAAATATAACCTAAAGATTTGTTTAAGCTTTAGAGCATAATAATAGTTACGTCAATGTGTATTAGACATTTTGTTGTTTTTTCCTAGATTCTGGTTAACTGGCAGAGTTGCCAGATGCAAGTTGATGACTGCAAAGCTAAATTTGCTTCCTTTTCCGTATACAAATCGGTTATTTTTTCTTAATTCTAACAAGGCGTTGAAATATATAGATACAAATCATAAAACTCTAAGAATGTATATTATTGCTAAGAAAAGCAAAACATCTTTTAAACAATTCAATCTAAATCACCAAAAAGCAGAACTATTATTGAAATTAAGAGCCTCTTTAACCATGGTAAGCAGCTCTTTTAGGAGAAGGCTACTCCAAAATCAAACCAGTGTTCTCAGTCTTGAATAGTGCCACAGCCTTTGTACCGGGATCTTCCACTTTCTTAGTTTGGGGTTCCCTTGTTTTGGGGTAAACTCAAGCTCCTTATTCTATCAGTTTGCTCTTTCTCTTGTTTTTTCAAACAGTGTGTTGCAGGGGCAGCTGGTCATCAGGGGCTGGTGAGCTGTAGCCCTCCCTGTCTCAGCCTTGCCAGGCAGATAATAGATAAGTGGTTAATTCATATAATTAATTAATTTTATACAAATAAATAATATTATACTTTTAAATTCCATTCAGTATTTTTTCATTTAAAAAAAAAATTTAACACAAAAACGTAGCAGATTTAATAAATTAATTCAACTTTAGAATAAAACACTTTTTCCAGGTTTGGCGGCAGCGCCAACCCGTTGTGAGCAACAACTAGTAAAGCCCGATTTTCCGGGATTACAGTTTGTCTGCCCTCAGTGTTAGTGAAACAAGTATATAACACTTGTGCATCACGTCCGTGATTCGTGAAAACTAGCCAGTTTTAGCACCCTCCGTGACGACCGAAGCTTAGTTTCAGTGTTCTGGTTACTTCAATACTACATATTCTCCTTAATAACATGATAAATGTTCCTCATCGCTTTGGCAACGCATACATTTTAAAGTATGAAGTACAAAACGTAACGTTTGTGATTCACATAAGACTGCCTATAGTACGGCCACATTAGTATTAGGCCTACTATAATTGGCCTACTGTCTTACAGAATAATATGATATAAAACCCGTTTCTTGATCCGCCCCAACACTCTCCCAAGGAATTAAGCGATTAAATTACCTAATACAGTATTTTTCCTCTACATGATGGTATATTCCAATTCCTGTGCAGATTCTTAATTTTATTGTTATGATTTTTTCTCTGTATTAACGTATATCAGTCCGGCTAGCCGACACTGCGTGAACACTGAGCTGTCACTACTCGTGAGGCCAGTGTTGGGGGGGGGGGAGCCTAACCTAATCTAACTTACCCTAACCTAACCTAACCTAACCTAGCCCAATCTAACCTAGCCTAACTTAACCTAGCCTAACCTGATACTTATAATACAGAAAAAATCATAACAATAAAATTAAGAATTTGCACAGGATATGGAATATACCATCATGTAGAAAAAACACTGTATTAGGTAAGTTAATTCCCTGGATTAACAAATACTGATAAATTCAGAATAACTTAGCTTCGGTTGTAGCTTATAGTTAATCTGTTTCTCTATTGGCTTATCGGTTATTTATATATTTTCTTATCCATAGGTTTATTAAAAACAATCATGGCAGGTCCATGCTGTCAACTTAATTATTTACAAGGCATAAACTGTACTCGTCTGACACTGGGTGAAAAAATTGACATCAAAGCAAAAGGAAGACCTACACCAGTGCTGTTCCTTAAACAAAATGGCAAGAGCAGGAATCTAGAATACACACGCAAATTTAACTTGGGTGTTTATGAAAACAATGACTGGCTCTGTGGATGTCAAGAGGCTAATGTTTTGTTTTGCTTCCCATGCCTCTTATTTGGTGGGGACCTAGCCTGGACGAAGAGTGGCATGGGAGAGCTGAGACATTTACAAGTGAAAATAGTTAAACATGAAAAATCAGCCAAAAACTTACATAATGTAGTTAGTCTTTCGTTACTGGGTCGTGTATTATTGCTACTGAAATGAGTTCCACAGACAGACTCTCAGTTGCAAAGCACAATGAACAAGTGAGAAAAAACAGCTGTTCTTTCAAAACTTGTGGATTGTGTAAATAAAGTTCTGTGGCAAGTTTGAACACCCACTTAGAGAACACGATGAAGGGTCTACTTCCAAGAATCCTGGAGTATTTCGTAGAATAGTAGAGTTTGATTGTGAGCTGTATTCTAGTTTAAATGCTCATTTAAAGACTGCAACAGTATTCAGAGGAACATCTAAAACTATACAGAATTAAATCTGGAGTCAACACTAGAAATATGCAGAAACATGATTAAAGAAGAAGTAAAATTCACAGGTTTTGTCGCAGTGATGTGTGATGAAACAACAGACATTTATGATAAAAACAGATGGTAATTGTTTTAAGATATCAGATAGATGGAAAACCTGTTGAGAGATTCTGGGGATTGTTTAACCCTTTCAGCTTGACTGCAGAAGACCTATCAAGGGTGCTATTTGAAGAGCTACAGGCATTAATTGGTGATTGTTCTTATAAGCTTATCGCTCAGACTTACGATGGTGTAGCTGCATTAAGTGAATCTAAGAGTGGTGTGCAAGTTAGAATAAAAGAAGTATATAGTCATGCTCACTTTGTACATTGCTATGCACCCCAACTGAACTTGATTTTGGAAAAGGCAGCATCACAAAATTCTAAAGTTAGAGTCTTTTTCAACAGTTTGTCAGGAATACCAGCTTTCTTTTCTAACTCCCCACAAAGAATGGCCACATTAAAGAGTGTTGCAGATTCCCACAAAATTCTTAGGCCTTCGACAACACGCTGAAACTTCAAAAGTAGAACTGTGAATGCTGTGTATGAAATGAAAGATAGAATCATTGAATGTTGCAGTAAACTAGAGTCATCTAACTCAAAGGTCACTGGTTTAACAGCAGCTGGTATCAAGAGAATGTTAAAGGATCCCAAGTTCAATTTTTGGCTGGTATTTTTCTCTAAAGTAATGCCCCATGTAGAAATTTTGTTTTCACAGCTTGAATCCAGAAATATTGATAAAGTTAAAGCTAATGCTGCATTGAATGATTTCAATTTTGCAGTTCAAAGGATAAGAGTTGCATGTGCTGAGTGTTATACAGAGTTGCAAGAGCTACCTGAAGCAAAAAGAAAAAAACTTGAATTGCCTGAGACAGGTAGAACAACAACTGCAAAGGAGGTGTGTGATGTAATTATTATTCAGTGTAGAGAGAGATTTCGCTTCACTAACCATCTATAAACAAGTAAGTTACTTCAGGTATACAATTTCCTTACATATTCCATTAATTTCCCCAATAATAAACTTGCACAGACAGTTGAAGCTTACTCAATGCTTGTAAAAGAAAAATTAAGAACTGATCTTACAGTGCTATACACCATAGAAGATTTATGGGTGTCACAAAACTTCACAGATCTACTCAAGAAAATAAATGTAAGCAAGCAAGCAAGAAAATGTGATGTAATTATTATTCAGTGTAGAGAGATATTTCGCTTCACTAACCATTTGTAAGCAAGCAAGTTACTTCTAGTGAACAATTTTCCTACACATTCCATTAATTTCCCCAATAATAAACTTGCACAGATGGTTGAAGCTTACTTAATGCTTGTAAAAGAAAAATTAAGAACTGATCTTACAGTGCTATACACCTGAAAAGATTTATGGGTGTCACAAAACTTCACAGATCTACTCAAGAAAATGAATAATAATAATTTACATTCAGCATTTTCAGAAACTGTCAAGTCATTGAAAATTCTAATAACAACTCCAATGACAACAGCCGAAGCAGAAAGGTGCTTTTCAACTTTGAAAAAGATTAAAACTTTCCCGCGTAGCACTATGGCTACTGAAAGACTGTCAGTTTTAGCAATGTCATCAATTGAAAGTGCAAAGGTAACGAAATCAAAGAACTTCAATGAAGCTGTAATAAATCATTTCGTTACAAGTAAAAGCAGGCGCATGGATTTTATTTTCAAGAAGGCTTACTAACTAGCCTTCCTCTGTATATAATCCCCTTTTCCTGGCTGTCATTAGTACCAGTTTATTCTCCTCCCCCATCTCTCCAAGCCAAGCTACCTATCTAAGGAAGTGAAATACATGATTTGACTGATGTACTGCTGTGCTGTACACTGATGACGGCTGTGGATAATTAAATGCAAAATAAGTAAGTATAGTACTATAGTTTTATTTTTTAACATTATATTGTAATTTGATATTATTATACAGTCCGCCCACTTTTTTTTACCACGAGCCGCCACTGGTATGTTGGACAGGTTTAGTAGAAGGGCCAAGGATGCCTGGTGGTTTATCAAGAGGTTGCCTTATCATTATCTTCTACTTTGTCTTCATCTATTATTTCTTTTAAAATACCATCATTACTGTCCTTCCTCCATTGTCTGGTAAACCTAGGGATATATTTGACCTTGCTGAGTGTGGCGGCTCCTCCCAGTTGACCAGTTTATCTCTCTACTTTGTTTTTTTCGCATGGGTGAACACTTTTCTAATTTCATTGTATTTATTGTTCCCGTTACTTGTTGAACATATCGCTGTTGTTACTTTCTGGGGACATTGAACCTAATCTTGGTCCGCAAAATCGATTCCGGAAATGTCGAATATTATATAGCAATGTCCGTGGACTATATAAGAATAAAAAGTAATTGTTCTGAGACCCTCGTGGCTGATTTGCGTCTTATCTCCGAATTGTTAATTCCAGGATTCTAAAAGCCTGTTTTACTCAAGCGTAATGTCATCCCGAGAGCGCGTGGAATGGCTCTGTATTTTAAAGAGGGTTTCACTGCGTCTCATAGGTCGTTATTTGAATGTCGATGTCATGAAACGAAGGTGGTTAAAGTCTCTGGTACACTTTTAAATCTTTATGTATTTGCCAGCTATAGGAACCCGGATTTGGATGAATCTATTTATCACTGTTTGTTAACTAAAATGGTAGCAGTTCAATAGGCTGACTCTAAGTCTTACTTTATTTTCATTGGTGATTATAATGTTCATCATACTGAGTGGCTAATCTCAGTTACTGCTACAGATAACCATGGTGTAGCTGCTTTAATATTTTAAAATATTTCTGGCTGTGAGAAGCTGATTAATGAACCACACATCAATCTGGCAACCGTTTGATCTTGTGTTTACAGGATGTTACAGGTAATGTTACTTGTTGAATGAATTATCCAGTAAGCTCATCTTATCATAGTTCGATTAAGATTAATGTTGATAAGGATCAGGTTGTTCCAGATGTTAACTTCTCTAGAAAGGTTTGCCTTAAGTCCCGTGCCGATTGGAATGGTATTCTTCATGACCTTATGGCACTCAGTTGTGGTGATTTTTATAGAAGCCCAAATATTATTGATTGCTGAAATGACCATCTTAGCCAAATTATAGAGAGGAGAACCCCTTCTAAACTCCTCAGGTTTAGACTTAAGGATAAGCCATGGTTTAATGCTGAATGTAAGCTTGCCGCCTAGCAAGCAAAACAAGAAGCTTACCATTTATGGAGGAACAACAAATGCGACTTCTTGTGGCATAATTTCACTGAACTTAGAAGAGTAGCTTAGGTTATCGATGTGAGAGCTGAGAGAGATTATAATGATGGAGTAAAGAAGGCCCTGCTATCCAGTAGTAGTAAACATAAGTGGTGGTCTACCCTCAAGTCATCACTTTTTAAAGTTGATTTTAGTATGCTCCCACTCCTAAATGCTGGCGGAAGTGCCATCTACTGCCCTAAAGTAAAGGCTGAACTTTTGGCTGAGCTCTTTGATAGTACGTAGTATGGTGAGTTGCTGTTATTGCCTCAGTCATGTTTTCCAGAACCTAAGTTGTGTTCAATGGCCTTCAAATCTATTGAGGTTAGAACCTTGCTTTTGAATCTTGACAGTCATGGTGGTATCGACCCTAATGGGATATTCCCCATTTTCTTGAAAAGGACAGCGGATTTTTATTGCTCTAAATATTGCTACAATTTTTTGCAATTAGTTAGACTTGCTATTTTTCCAACAGTGTGGAGGATGGGAAATATTGCAGCATTACCTAAAGGACTAAGTTTCATCTTCATCTCCTTCAGAGGTCAGGCCAATATCAATTATCTGTCTTATCTAAACTATTTTGGAAACTGCTTTCTAAGCGCCTTTGTAGGTTTGCTGAAGATAAAAATCTACTAGCAACATTACCGTTTGGGTTTCATAAGGGGCTTGTAACTTATGATGCACTCATGTCTATCTCTACAGATTTGCAAAGTGCTCTTGATGAAGGTGCAGAGGCACACATGGTAGTTTTAGATTTCAGTACATATTTTGATCGTTTGAACAATATAGCAATTATGTACAAGTTAATATTATCATGGATTGGTGGCTCTTTTCTTAATATTTTCAGTGAATTCTTGCTTGGCCGAGCCCACAGGGTCTGTGTTGATGGCCAGTATATTAGTGTTAGAAATGTAATCTCAGGTGTCCCTAGGGTAGCGTTCTTGGTCCCTTGCTATTTATTATTTATACAAGTAACATGTGTCATGGTTTAGAAAACAAACTGATAGCATATGCTGATGATGAAACTCTCTTGGCTGTTGTTCCTTATCCCCGCCTGAGAAATGTAGTAGCTGATTCCATGAATCAGCACTTATCTATGTGTGGTGTAAGCTTTGGGGCATGAAGCTTAACCCTTCTAAAACTCAGAATATGATAGTTAGTCGGTCAAAGCACACTTTTGCCTTTGCATTCTGATCTACATATGGATGGAAAAGTATTAAATAACAGTGACTATTTTAGAAAATGGTTTGGGGTGTTACTTTCGACAAGAAATTTACTTTTGAGAGGCACATACGTAATAGTACGTCCAGAAAATTGATATATTGAGGATATGTGTCAAAATCTTTGGAGACAAATCTATTATAACTAAGTGTTTTAATTCCTTCCTTCTTCCCTGTTTGGAGTACTGCTCTCCTGTGTGGTCCTCAGGTGCAGGTTCTAATCTTAAGCTCCTGGATAGAGTTATGTCTTCGGTCAAGTATATTTTACTAAGTATTAATGTACACCTGTGGCATAGGCATAAAGTGAGTTCTTTATGCTTGTTGCATAAAATGCACTACAGTAATAAACATCATTTGCATTTGTCCTTACCTGATCTAGCTGTTTTTGATCGTAATACAAGGCAGGCAGTCACTGCTAGTAGTGTCACATTTTCTAGTATCAAGTATTGTACTAACCAATTTGCTATGAGTTTTATTGTAGTTGCAACCGTGATGTGCAATGGTTTGCCTAGAGCTGTTGTGGAGTCTACTGATCTCCGTACATTTAAGAGGGAAGCTAACTCATTCTTATTATCTGCTGACATCACCTGATTTCCTGTGTTATTGTTTTTGTTGTTGTTGTAGTTGTTTTTACTTCATATTTGATCTTTAATCTTCTTTTCTCTATATCGTATTTTTATGTACAGACTGAACTCCCTCTGGAGACCCTTGGGTTTATAGTCTTTTCACCTTTTCCATGGGGGTGGTCAGTTGAAGATTTAAAGGAAGAAAGAAAGTCATCAGTGTCTAATGCCAATTCGATTGAAAGTAAACGGTACCGTATGGCGTAAACAAGTATAGGAGAGCATAAATGTGAGAATAAAAGTGATTCTTCTGTCATATTAATTGTTTGGGTGTAATTTTCTTTTTCTTTTTTCTTTTCTTTTTAAATAGGGGGACCATTGCTTCCCTTACTTTCATTGAGTTCACACCACTAATATATATATATATATATATATATATATATATATATATATATATATATATATATATATATATATATATATATATATATATATATATATATATATATAAATGACAGGGGCGCATGTCTAATGTCATCTCTCTGACCTTTACATTTCTATTCATCCCCTTCTCTGAATTTCTGGTCAAAGGTTATTTTAATAAAATGAATTGTTTGACAAAATTTCGTCTGTTATCTCCTCTAGTGAGAGTATTCTAACTTCAAAAATCTTTTATTAATTCCACGAACTGAAGCGAGATTTTTATTTATCTCACTATTTTTAATCGGATTCTGTGCATAATATTACCCGTCCCTTCGAAGAACTCCTAAAATCTCTCCTATTGTCATTGAATCGTTTTAAGCCCGTTAAATCGAGTTCCTTTAAATTATCTATAATTATGAAGATAAATTTCACTCATAAGTTCATTGATTCTTCTCGTGAAGGCGGGATAGGGGTTGCGGCGTCAAGAAATACCACGTTTTCATTTTTTTTTAATGGCCCACCTTTATTCATATTAATGTATAAACAGGTCTTACTCCATCCTTAATTTGGCTCATAATTAGATTTACCCCAAATATCAAGATTTTTATTTAAAATCTTGATATTTGGGGAAAATCTAATTGAATTGTGGTGGTCTCCTTGAGTGTTTTCCGAGTTAAATTCCTCCAAGGATTCTTCGAAGGTATCTGCCTCGACCACGTTCTTGGTTCTTCATCTTGAATAGTTGCCACATTTTTGGTTTTCTGTTTATTTTCTTTCGTGTATTCTGGTTAATTTTATCATTTTCCGGTAGTCCTCATCCGAAGAAGTTTTGCCTCACAATATTGCAATATGTAAGGTTGTCCAGAAACTTAGGTCCCTGGTCATACAATTCTTTCTTAGTAGGAATAATTTTTTCCCAAAGTAATCAGGTTTGGATGAATTTTCGGCTTAGGTGTCCATCAAAATTGCTGCTATTTCTATACTTTGGCCATCTTTAAATAGATGATGGGTCTCTGGGGCTTGCGAGGAAAAGTTTATCTTAGTTGTGGCTTCTGATTTATCTTTTCCTCAAAGCATCTTTCTCTCTTTGTATACTTTAACAACGTTTTATGAGGACACCCCATTGATAGGCCTACGTTAGGCTCGTCGTACTAGGGCTAAGAGCATTTCGTGTCATAATTATTACACTTTTTTCCAACATGTTTCATTAAGGTGCAATCGAAGAACCATTTTGGGTGCGGTGTGCATTCCCTAGTGCTGTACCTTTTCAGTTTGAAGCATTTCACACATGTTTGCACTTGTATGAAATCCTCCTTCTTTATTGACGGGCATTTCTAGCCGTTTCGAATGTCATAAATACTATCTTGATTGAGCTTGAACAGTATCTAAATTTACTACTATATTCACCTGGCCCCAATTTGATCCTTTTTCTTCATTTTATCTCTTCTGAGATTTTTACTTCTAAGGTGGGTTTAAGCTGTTGACAGATAGCTGCACTATGGGTCATTATCTCAGGGAGCACTATGAGTTCAAGGTTGATTACCTTGAGAGCGATGTTTGCATCCTGGGTTGTGAGAGCTTCTCTATCCTTTCCTTTTTGACACATTGCAACGTGCCCTTTGGGCGAGTCAATGAGTCTCATCTGTTGTGCTTTCTTCTCATGATGAATGTGCAGCTAATTAATTCTCTTTTTAAGCAGACGCCGTTTGTCGTGGTATAATAATTATAGACACATATACACACACACACACACACATATATATATATATATATATATATATATATATATATATATATATATATATATATATATATATATATATGACGGATGCTAATGGCTTGGTCCTACCAGTTGGGGAGGGTATAATGAGAATAGGGGAGAAATTCGTCCCTAGTGTGTGGGTAATAATTATCAAAAATAAGAGAGTGCAGATTGGCTTAAAGGTTAATTGACCGCCGATAGTCGTTCAGGGTTATTTAAGGGATACTACAAAAGTAAAGTTTAATAAAAAAAAGAAATATTAAATATATATAAAAGAGGTTTAAGTGAGATACGTGATCAAATAAATAACTGACACATTCGGTGTCAGCAAAGGGAAAATACAAGGGATTAAAGTGGTTAATTACTTGACTCGGATCAAAGTATTAAAAGGGGCTACAATAAGCCGTTATGCAAATAATAACAATTGGTTTAGAAAGACCGGAAATTAATGAGGTCCGCAGCGTCGACGTCTTGCAGGGGATAAGCGCCGAAGAGAAGGTAACTCAGGTGACAATGATGCAACAAGGGAATATGTTTTACCTCAGAGTTCTCGATGTGGGAGGAGGGGGGGATACTGTTTATACCTCAGGATGCTGATAAAGGAGGACTGGTTTTACCTCAGGGTTCTCGATGAGGGAGTACTGGCGCGAATTTACTGAAGAACGGCCGTTGTAAGGAGCTGAACATTGACTGGGAGTTGTCCACGGCGGAGAGATTCTAGCCGTCGGTACCCGAAGAAGCAAAGGAGGATCCGACTCAAGAACGTAATGTGTCTTCGTGCGTGGGCGTGCTGTACTAAGTATCCAGTGGAAAATCTCCGGTTATATAGGTGGGTGGTGGGCGGAAAAATTGCCTTGGGCTACAGCATGTTGTCCTGCGATTGGAAGTCGCCAGCTTCGGCTGGGGGTGGGAAGGATCTGAGATAAGGAGCCGGTCGAATAGCCCTTCGGCTCTCTCTCGTCACGAGTATGGGAGAGAGGAGAGCTTAAATCGCCCCTGGCGTTGGAAGTAGGCCTCGCAAGATAAACACAGCCTGTTTAATAAAGCCATGTTCACCCGACTCCTTCCTTGCTTCTCCCGATTTTTGTTGAGAGTTAAGGTCACATGGTTCTTCTAAGGGTTCAAGGTGGACCTTCATATCCCATTAGGCTTTATTTCTCTACGCTGTTATTATATTATGTCATGCAGAAAGATCGTAGGGCTTTGAAATTTTTTGTAACTGAATTTTATTTAGTATATAATAGCCATGTTGTTCTTAAACCTTTTTCTGTTTTATTGGCTTGTAACAAAACAAAACAAAATTATTTGTAAAATAATAATTGCTACGAAAAACACTTTTAGCTACCCAGCAACGTCTTTGTTATGAGCAACAAACAAAGAATAGGATAGCCTAGTTAGTCTATTAAGAAGAACTACGCTAGTCTATGAACTTTAATACGAGGGGCGGTGAATAAGTTTTCCGAATCGGTAGGGCAAAACAGAGGAAAGGGGATGGCTGATCGCAGATCGTCAGTCACAAAACTTTCAACAATGGAGAAGGCTGAGCACCGCGCACTGATCAAATTTTGACCAAGGAAGGCAAAAATGCAAAAGAGATCCATGAACGCATGGTTGCAGTGTACACCGACACCGCCCCTTTCTATGCAACCATTGCTCGCTGGAATAGGGAGTTCCGCCATGGTTGTGAGTTCCTTTGAAAATGACTCCCGTCCAAAACGTCCGTCAGAGGTGACCAACGAGGACAATGTAGCCCGTGTGGAGAGGATGATCCTCGAAAATCGGCTGGTGAAGGTCGAGGAAATCGAGCGAGAACTTGGAATATCACATGGGAGTGTTATCAACATCATCCACGACAATTTGGCCATGACCAAGGTCTGTAACCGTTGGGTTTCTAGAAACCTCACGCCCCATGATCGACTTGAAAGTCGTCAAAGTCCACAAGACCAGAGTTGCACAAGCTGCCCTGCGCGAGTGCGGATTCGAGGAGCTCAACCATCCCCCCTACAGTCTAGATCTGGCCCCTAGCGACTACGTTTTATTCCGCCAGCTCAAGGCTGCACTGCGTGGACGCCGGTTTAGGGACGATGAAGATGTCCAGCTCGCCGTCCAGGAGTGGATTAAACAGCAGTCGGGAGATTTCCGGTTGTCGGCAATTCGAAGCCTCAGGGAAAAGTGGCGCAAGTGCATTAAAGTCGAGGGTAGTTATATTGAAAAATAATAAAACACTTTTCCTCATATGTCGTTTCCTTATATCCGAATTGCAAAACTTATTAACTGCCCTTCCTAGATGAACAATATTTTGCTTCAGGCGAAGAAGTTCTTCTTTAGCTGGTGTAGCAAAGACGCTGCGTTGAACTTTCTTTAAAGTGATTTACAAGAATGTTATCAGTGCCAGAATCACAAACTCGCATCTCTGTCGCCATTTTAAAAGGTGATTTAGAAGAAAGAGCGAAAAAGGGAAAATATAACGGAAAAACGTTTTTCAGGAGTTTAGGGAGTAAACTTTTAATAAGCTACGATCAACTAAAATGGAGAAAGAGAGAAAGATCTTTTGAATATTTTTATGACACTGATATATGGACAGAAATACCAAAGGTATATACATTTCGGGCCAATAATATAATCAAGAAAGAAAAAAAATTAAATAAATTTACTATCCCTCTTTTATATTGAAAATAAAATATAAATTTTAGAGAATAAAATTTGGCAATAATAACAAACATATAATAATAGATGTGGAAACTTTGATTGCATGGCTTGGTTGGTACTTTTATGAATTATTACCATTATTCACACAATTTTTTTATTAAATAGTTATAATTCTGCTCGGTCAATTATGCATAAAAAACATTGACATTCCATGCTTAAATATAATGCGATTTAGTATCTTCTTCACCGGGTACGTAGATTTCACGTAACAGTACCAGTTTTTTTTTAATAAGAAATCTAAAAAAATCAAACACTAATGCAACATGTTTATGTCAATGAAACACTGATTTTACGGAAATTATAGTATTCTAAAACACTAGCACTATTATTATAGCTCCTTCTTTATGTCCAAAGTACCTATTCTTATTCTCAATGCGCTGTACACTGCAATTCTTTTTTATTATTATTACCCTTCTCCTTCCTTCTCAGAATAACTTACTGCTTCCATTCGGATCATCATTCATCTTCGGTTTGCAATCCTCCTTTGGTTCTTTCGCTCTCTTTTCACTTATCTTTTCGTCTCTTTTCATGCATCCATCTAAATTTCCACTCCATATAAAGATCATCTGCAATTGCAAGCGCCAGCAATTGCATTTTGCATTTTACTTTCAACTGCACCATTTAGATCCTGCTTTATCTTTATACTTCTAGCACAAATACCAGAAATGGCAAAGGGGTGGATGATGTAACGGAGATAATGCCTCCACTACAATTGAAACATGGAGGTGTGGCGTGCCATCGCCACCGGAGTGCCCCAAGAGAAACTGGTGCTTCCTCTCTCGGGGATGAATACACCAAACAAAGACGTTAATCACTATAAAAAAGCAAGAACCTCTACCATATTTTTTCACTACGCAGTAACTTAATATTTTACCACATTTGCTTCATCCCAAAGTTCACGGTCGGATCCTCTTTCCTGCTTCCCAACATTCTTACATACTCCATCCTCTTCTGATGATTCATCAGCATTTTACTTTTGAGTTACTTTTCTTTTCTACTCCACTTAAATCTTCTCACCCACACAGCAACCATTTTAAACTTAATGAGCAAGGTCATGTGGTCCGATAAACCCATACTTATACATCTCACAGCCTGCACTTCAAACTCATCCTAAAGATTAATATTATTTATATATTTTTATTATAGTTTAGAGAAACCAGGAAATTTATAGGGAAAAGATAAATGCTTTGAATCTCATGAAAGAAATTATGTTTTATCTAGTCATATACGAGCGGAAAAGTGAAATATTTCTGTGCATGCTCGTTATTTTAGTGGGGACAACTGATCTTAATTCGTTACAAAATTACTACCTCAACCAGACATACTCCTTTAATCTTCTAGGTATATAACGTGTTTCGTTCTTGCTACAACATGGAGTGAGGTCGCTAGTGTCTAAATCGATGCTCGTTTCAGATGATGCTTGTTTGGGAGAGGCTATTTGCTCCTCCAATGCGGTCAGCTGTGTGTCTAGGAGGAATCAATAGGACTTGGCTCGTGATTCCAGTATGCATAAGCCGCAGACAATATTTAATAACTCAGCATCCTTTGTATTAAAAATTATTGCAATAACTTTTAATATTTCACTGTTCTAAATATTCAAAATTTATTTCTGAACTGTCAAATAATTATTTTTATTACTAAACTAAACCACTCATAAGCGTGTCTATATAACCAGAATGTCCGTAATCGATTTTTTTAGACAGAAATGAAATTATTTGCCTGTACCTGGACCTTCTCAATTTCATAACCTTTGTTCAGTCATCAAAAATATACTGGGTTATAATAAGTTTGTTTAATTATGGTGATCGACGAAGAATTTTGAAAAAAACTTGAAAATGCAAGTCACCTCTTTGTAATAATAATTATAATCTTTAACATAGTTTTTTTAAATTTAATATTTTGTTTGGATTATTATGAAGAAATATTAAAATAATTTGATAGACATAAACTTTTAAAAGATAGCAATTATTAAATTATTTGATAGTTTTGATAATTATTTACGGTTCTTTGTTTCTCTTGCTTCGGCTATCTTCTAGAGTCAGTCAGCATTCTCTTAGAGTTTTTTTTTGTTGACAGTTCTGTTAATATTCAAAATTTATAAAGTTATGATACTTCATTAAGGAGTTCAAAAATTAAAACCGACAAAAAATGACTACAAAAGAACAGAAAGTTAGCTCGGAATTTAATAGAAGTAGGAGGTTATTTCATGAAAATTTGAATCTTAATTGTTCATTAACGGAAGGGATTTTTGTAGTCTTAGCAAGTTGATTGACGCTAAATTTAATATTAGTAAGCAAAATTTGAAAACACTCATCAAAATTTATGCTGCGTGAGGACTCCATTGCCTCTCTCTTTTAAATAAAGATGCAGCGTGGAATCTATTGTAGTTTTTCAGCCAATTGTTCAATAGGTACAATTCCATTTTCTTTCACTGTTTTTTATTAAATGATCTCAATCAAATCCAAATAGTCATCCTAAACAGCCTTAAAATTTAATAATGACGTTTTTCGATTACTTATATAATGACCCAATAATATCCTAGCTGTTCCTATTGCTGTTAGACTAAAGTTCCACAGCCATTCAGATATACTCCTCAAAATCATGTCTCAGATTGTGGGCTTCTTAAAATGAATTTTCCATTTTATTACTTAAAACCAAATTCACTTCTGCTACCTAAAATTACATAAGGTATGACAACCTGCGGTTGATTTAGCGCCACCTTTTCCACTAAGCGACATCTTTTTTCGAAGAACACGGAAATCCTTTGGCTTCTATCCTTCACACGGCAATTCAATTACAACAGATTTTCTAGCTATGAACTCTTTTGTAAACTACTAAAACATGATAAATTTCTATAAATTTTTTAACCCCGATATCTATCACTTTGTTACACAGCGATTAATTGCTTCCCCCTCCATCGTTTTCATCTGCTCAAAAACTTAATCTTCCTAAATTTATTAAATTTTCATATGTATAGCAGTCTGTTCGTATCTAGGAGGGTCTTCCATCATATCTCTAGCAACTTTATTCTTTTAATGCATTTAAATGTATTTTGAAAGAACATTTACTTAACCAAACCTTTTAGAGAATATGATATTGCTATTTTATAATATAATTATCCGGCTGTTTTTTCATTGCTCTAATTGTTTGATTTGCGTCATAAGGCTTATGTTATAAAGGCAAAATTTAGTCTGTTACCCATTCCAGTAGTTATTATAGTATTCATATTTACTATTTTACTATTATTATAATCGTCATGGAGTATTTTGAAATATTTATATTACTGAGTAATATTTCAAATAACCCTTGTTTCTTCATTTGCCACTGATATTATTTCCACTTATACTACCTCCGTCATCATACTAGCGATCTATGCCAGATTATCGTTCTGCTGCTGAATGCAGGAAAGGAAGCAGAAGTACTAAAAAGGTATCTTCACTAATAAATAATAGGGGAACAAAAGTTTGTTCCATTTACGTGTGTTTAAGTCTAATCTGAAGTAGATTTTCACTATAAGCTGCAGATTTTTTTACATTTGAACTTTAAGATTATTTTTCAAAATTTTGACATCTTTCGCATTACATCATGTTCTAGCTAAGCAATTTATTGTCATATTATGTTAGAATTAGGCTTGAAACCATCTCTTAGGCAAAAAATTAAGATTTAGTCGCAGGCGAATCTACATCTCACTATGTCGGTCGGTCGGTTCTCGCTTTGCTTTTATTGTTTTGTTAATAATATTGTAACTATTCGGCCAATTTTAATGAAATTTAGAATGCTTATATTGTTTTATATTCTCTTTCGAATGATATAATGGCAAAGTTCTCATAAGGTTAGCCGGAGAATTATTTGACAATAATATCATACTCTTCGGCCGATTCTAACTGAATTTGAAACCCTTATGTTGATTTACATTCTCGTTTGAATAATATAATTGTCATAGTACTCTCAAGGTTAACCAGGGAATTATTTGGCAATAATATCATAACTATTCGCCCTCTAACGAAATTTGAAACCGTTGTGTTGTTTTACATTTTCTTTCGAATGATATAATTGCCAAGATCCTTCTAAGGTTAATCCAAGAATTATTGATGATTTTGAAGATCGTATGGTCATAAATCAGAATAAGGGAGAGCACGCGAATTTTAGGCAGCAAACCTTGTTTTTCAACAGCGTGTATTTTATTCACAATGCGTACCTTAATGTGGAAAAAAGGCTAAATAAATCCAATATGCAACATAAAAATATTTATGCATTCGTACTAGTCCAATCTGACGCTTGTATCCATTAGAGAAAAATATCAGTGTTAATATGTAAATGCCATTCAGAAATAATAATAAAGCTCAAAATTTTCCTATTATGGCAAGAATTTTCACTTGTAGCTGTTGCGTTTCAACGATTTTATCGGTGTGATCTCGTCATGAGCTCTCGGTGTAGGCGCTCTCCTTATTCATTACTTCCAGCTCCAATGGTTCTCGGGAAAATTGTGAAGATGAATGTTCAACAAATGAAACTTGACACTTATGTTGCATCTAAGATCAAGGAAAAGACAACAGCATTGGCGCCAAGTTCCTTCTAAAGATTTCTTTTTTCACCATTTTCGACAATCCTCCGACTTTCCCGTGCGTGTCAGATTAAGCAGAATCTAAATTAAGTTAGTGAGGTATGAAGGATTTCAACACTGAAAACAATGGAAGTCCTTCAGAGTAAAATCCTTTAGGGTACTGGAGAGTTAACAGCATCATTTTTAGTAAGGCTCTTTGAAAACTAATCCCTGGCAAGACTATTTTTCGCGCATGGAGACCTGGTAAAAACTTTCTCTAGGTCAAGGAGGAAGTTGATAATTTTTAGGTCCACACAAATGATCCATTTATGTTTTTAATATTTGAGTAAGTCAAATGCATCCAGTTACCAAGAGTGAATGCACCAAAATATTTTAACATGATGCAATAAAATGCACTTGAGCTTGTGCTTAGAACTTATCCCCAAACAATCTACATTTTGTAGTTATACGCAGGGTTGGTTGGGAAAAACCTATTGACCCTTTTACCCATTTTTTCCCGAGTAAAACTGGGTAAAACTTGAAAAAACTAGGGCAAACTGGGAAAAACTTGGTAAAACTGGGAAAAACAGCGAAAAACATACGAACATAGAATTTCATGTACCTAAGTATAATATTAATATAAGATCACAGAATCAGCCTTAGTGGTCTTTGTTATATAGGTTCCATAGCGTTATTAACTTGAATTTTTAGCAATATTTAGTTCAAAATTTTGAAATTTTGCATTTTGGGGGGTACCTCAGCTATTAATGTTGTATATTTTTTATATTTCATTTTAGAATATTTAATATGCCAAAATATGCAGATTTACAGAGAAATCATGGTATTTTTGGTGGACGGCCAAAGAATTCATTGTGGTCTGAATATAAAAATATTTTTAGCAATAAAGTTCGTTGCAAAAAAGGTTTAAGAATACTAGCAAAAAGAATTGATCGAGTAAAAGACCATCATAAAAAGTGTTCAGTAAACACTTCAGCCCCATCTGTAAACGCCGAAGTTATTAATCCTAACTAAGAAATAAATATAAGCAGCATTACTCCCATGGATTGTCAATATGCTAACAACTGCACCACCGATGATATAAATGTGACAAATGAAAGCAATGATCAAACAAGTTCTACTAAGGAAATTGAAAACTCACAACCAGTTTCAACAGCATCCCTCTCAGAAACGTCTGATTCTGATATACTAGCTTCGATCAACCACTCACAAATTAGTTCAACTTCAGTGAAAATTTGTAGTAATTCTGATGTAATTTCAAGGCAAAAAGTTATTAAAAATAGAAGGCGAAAAGGAACTATTAATCATCATATTGACAAATTTATTCAGCCAACAAAAAATGAAAAATTTAAAGTGATTCAACGGAGGTGGGCTCAATTTTCCTACAAGGTAAGTTTCCAAATTAAACATGATTGAGAATAGGGTAAATTATTTATTTTTATTATCAATATCTTAGATTATCTGGAGCTGCATTAAAAATCACTAATATAGTTACTATTATAGGTTTCGATTTATAGTTCGATTTATAGATCTTAAAAGATCACCCAAATATATCTATATATTGAAATTTGGAGGAAAAATAGAGTAAGACTCATTATTTTTGTTTACTTCTAGAATCGTATTCCTTTTCGAGTTGCTGATGATGATACATTCCAAAATGCATTAGAAGAAACAAGATGTGGACTGAAGCACAGACAAGTGCTAACTAGGAAGCAGCTTGCTGGTCCACTGCTAGACGAAGCCTACACAGAATTAAAAACAGAAATGAAGATACTATTTAAAAACAAAATGTGTGTCGTTTCACAAGATCGGTGGTCTAATATTTACAATGATCCAATTATTGCTAGTACTATACATTGTGAAGGAAAATCATATCCACTTGATTGTGTCTGTGAAAGATGTCAGAGCAAAACTGCAGACTATTGTTTTGAACTGGAAAAGATCAGCATTTTAAAAGCAGAGACTAAGTATGGAGCAATTGTTGTTGTATTTGTGTAAGATAATGAAGCAAAAATGAAACTCCTTCGTAAGGTTAGTATTTCCTAAATAAAGCTAAAATCATTTTCTTTGAAACATTTATTTATTTAAAGCAACTATCTTTTATGCATGTATAAGTTATTATAATTTAATTTATTTATAGATGTAAATATACTTATGTAAGTGCAGATGTTTGTTGACTGGAGGCCGACTATAATAGCATATGGTTGTAGCGCACATTATTTGAATCTTGTGAAAAGCGTAGCAACTCCAACACCAATTTTGGCTGCCATAAAGGATGTTCAAAGGTACTTCCGTGATCACCATCAGTTAGCATGTTGGTTGAAGGAATTGAGTGGTGTCTTACCGCAACTTCACAGTAATACAAGGTATATTCATCATTCTAATTCCTAACTAAAAATTTAATCAAGTTGGAAAAATATTTTTTTATTCCCAGCATGTGCATTTTCATGTTAACATATTCTTGGTATTACCTCTTAATTTTCAAAATGTTTCCCATGTTTAAAGATAACATTACTTACACTTTTAGAAAGTATTGTAACTTCTGGGATTACAATAAATATAATTTCATTACAGATGGTCCAGTCAAAGAGCATGCTTAGAAACATTTGTAAAAAATCATCCGAAATATGTAGAAATACGGGACAGAGAAGCTCATAAAATGAGTACAAATATCATCAATCATATTGACAACCGACTTCTACTTGTGGAAGTAGGAAACCTGCTGATGCAGCTTAAGACAATTTCTATGGCTCTGGTTTTCTTCCAAGTGAGTTTCTAAAACATACAATAATTACCAATAGAAAGAGTCAATGCTATAATAAATATCATGCAAAGCATTTTCTTTAATAATATTTAATTCAATTTCTAGAGATTAAAATAAATTTTTAAATATTACAGTAATAAAAATAAATAAAATGCAAATAAGTGTGTTTAATAACAATTAATATAAGTAATATTTATTATATTTTTTTAGATCAATGACATTCAAATACATTATAAATTATATTTTATTGACAAGATTATCACAACAACCTGTCAGACTGTGTTACTGCTTGGCGTAATGTCATCGCAGATAGCAACATCAATGAAGAAATAAGAACTGAAATAAAGAAAAGGTTCAATGAAGTTGTAATTCCACAACACCTCCTTGCTTATTTAATTGATCACCGAAGACGAGATGCCATTGAATAAAATGAAAAATGGATTGCTTTAACGGACGAACAACAAGATATTGCACATAACTATTTTGAACATTTGGATGAAAATTTAATGGTTGTCCTGGCAGCATATGAGACAGAAGACATCACAATATTTCCAAAACTAGCTTCCCATAAATCTATGAGCAAATTATTACCTCAAAATATTGCAGGATATGTTAAAAGTTTCTTCATTAGATCTAGTTGAAAAATTCTGTTCCCTGATGTTATCTATTTCATTATGCCCACCTTCTAATGCTGAGATTGATAGATTGTTCAGCACAGGAGACCTTATTCATACAATGCTAAGAAATAGACTCAACAATGAACGTGTTGCTAATCTTATTCACGTATATAGGCACTTTGGATGGAAGGAACCAAAAGATAATGAAGACAATAATAGCATCATAAGTGAAAGCACATTCCAATCAACTTCTAGATATTCAGAGAATGACCTTAATGAATTCATGGATTGCTGATAATCAGAATTATGTGTATCTGTTTGTCGGGGGCATCGTTTAATTTTTTCATCTAGTAATGAAAACCTATGTTACGCCAACTAATATATTATCATTATTATTATGAAACTACAGGTATTTAATCTAATCTATCTGTTTTAATATAGTAAATATATCAAACTTAAGTGTATAACTTTATTAATAATCAGTTAAAAGTTTAATTCTTCCTTTTTTACCAGTTTTTCACAAAAAATAAGTTTTCCCTAGTTTTTCTCAGGGAAAAACTTATCCTTTTACCCGGTTTTAACCAGAGATTTTCCGAGTAAAACAAAACTGGGAAAAACTTACCTTGCCAACCCTGGTTATACGAGGCAGCATATAATTGTCCTAGAATTAATACGATATCGTAGCTGCAAATAAATTGATTGTCTTCTGAAAATAATTCACAAAAATCTTGAGGAGCTTTCAAAGTTTTTATTTAGCCTGAAGGCAAATCACTTACTAAGTTAATCAGTTTTGCCTTAGACTATCTTTTGAAACTTCTTAGTAGATTTACTGCTTTCCTGTTCAGAAGAAAGCAATTAAAAAATGGAACTGGAACTTCCTTAGAATGCGTAGTAGGTCGAATTTCAGAGAGAATATTGGAAGAGGAAATATTATGTCTATTTTTCTTGCTAATACCTTTAGTGTAGTCCAAGCAAATATAGCAGTCAGTTTTGTTGTCCTTGGTTCTTGCCAAATCATAAAAACTCCAAAGGGTAGACCTTTTTGTTTTCCTTTTATCCAGTCACGAAGAATTTCCAGGCAATTTTGACATACAGTCTGTGGGGCCTACTTCTAGGCTTGCTCACCAAGGGAAACGTCAAAATAAGCCTTATAGGCGCAGATCACATAACTTTCATATTACGCTTTTGACGAATAAGTGTGTAGCAGCAATAGATGTATCAGGATGTATTAGGATAATTTATAAATTATGTATACTTGAAGATGTCATCATTAGATGTGAAATTAAACGAATAATGATAATTATAGAAAAAAATTCAAATAGCATGCAAACTAGAGCCTTCAGACAAAAAGTGATTTTTGATTTGGAAGCAATTTTGAAAAATTAATTAGGGTCATTTGAAAAATCCCATGTGACAGAAGATAATAACGAAGTTCCCTAGTGTAATCTAAGATATTTTTTAGAGAGATTTTCGCATTTCCTAGAATTCGAGGGACACCTAACAATTTATCCATTCCCATTTACTGTGAAAATCTTGAGTTATCAGAGCTCGATTGGCTTAATATTATTAACTTGGAAATAATATCAATTGATTCTCAACAAAGTGCATTGTGTAAAGCACAATTTATTTACTTTAATCTGAAGTTGAAGGAAAATTAAGTGGAGGTATAAGGCTTGAATTTTCCAAAACGACAGTTAGTTTCAGCCATGAATTTTATAAAATAGCAATAATAAATATTTTTGTATGGCGCTCTTCAGGGCAAACGACTTTATAGAGCGCATGTCTACCCTTTAGTGAAATGATTATGAAAAGAGTAGGGTCTTCAATTTGCACTTGAAGACACAAAAAGATGAGAATGAACGTATAGTAGCTGGCAGGTCATTTCTTAATCCAGGCGCAAATATCGATGTAGCACGATTCCTCATGAAGCACAGTCGACCCCAACGAACAAGCAATTAGTGGACAGAGACGAAAATTAGAATTCAAATGATCTAGACAGAAAGGAGAAGGATGCAGTACTTAAGATCATATTTGTAAGATTGATAACCTTGAAGGTGATTCGGAATGGACTGTGAAATCAAGTCAGAACACAAGCCAAGTGATCCGGGTAGATGAAGGAGAAGATCTTGGGGAAGAAAAAATACCTACAAAGGTTTGAACAAGTTTAAGAGCTCGAAGATTGTAAGCATGGAACCAAGTAAGATGGGGGCTTGAGTTAACAATAGCGTTATGTCACTCTCAGAACTATTCTGGTTAAAGAGGAAGCGGATGCGGCTAAGATTACGCATAAAGAATAGATAAAATTTTCAGGTATTATCAAAAGGCGGGTTAAAGGATAATTGATTATCAGATGCTAAGGGAAGGGAATCGAGCCGCGAGCAAGGTTAACAAAAGGTGCATAACTTTTAGAGCGAGCTATATTAAGTGGAATATTCAGTAGAAACTCCTTAGTTTTGGTCATCATTGATTTATTGAACATTGTCCGAGAGCCATTCAGTAAAATGACGAAAGCGTAAAGAAGATTTCTAAGAGTCGCATTAAAGGAAGATGGGAAAAAGAAAGGGATTTGTGGGTCAGCAGCAATGAAATGGAAAGATACACCAAGGGAACATATAGAAATACGATGGTGAAGAAGCTTTGTAAATACCAAAGGGAAGATAGGGGGAAGATAGAGACGATCTTCATCAGATAAAGCTGGTTTCAGAAGTATCAGTGACTTCACATGGCAATCGAGAAGAATAGTATAAAACTCAAATCAAAACATCAGTAGGTAATATGCAACAAGTTTCTGATTAAAAGTAATATGGAATCAGCCTTATATCAACTTTGATTTTAATTTATTTCATACATTTCGCTTCTAATTTACGAAATATCATTTTAATGTCGAAATCGAGTCTTTTAAGTATTGTTTTTTTGTGAGAAATAAATAATATTTTCTCGGTGTTATGTATTTTATTTGTCTTCTAACGCTTCGTCACAATTCTTATGACATCATTAGTCAAACTATATATAATTTTCCACTTGCCTTTATATATATTTGTCTGCAGTAGGAGGTAGTGGATGG
The DNA here is from genome assembly GCA_963969495.1 of Ceratothoa steindachneri. Classification (NCBI taxonomy): domain Eukaryota; kingdom Metazoa; phylum Arthropoda; class Malacostraca; order Isopoda; family Cymothoidae; genus Ceratothoa; species Ceratothoa steindachneri. The sequence goes on along the minus strand of OZ018317.1, from coordinate 95,124,593 downwards.
TAGTTCACATTATGGGGAAAGATGGGATGAGAGATAATCCGATGACCTAGGCGGTTTGGATTTGTTATTTTTAAATTCCAAAACTAACAAAGATGAATTGTTATAAAAAAAAGCTTCAATATCGCAGCCCCATCAGCTTCAATTTCACATTTGTAATTAATGTACGATTTGGTTTATTGAGATTATTCACCCTTATTCTTTTGTCTCTAATTCCTCTTCTTCTTTCTATGCAGAATATGTATGCTCTCGTTGCTCATAATTGAATATAACCTGTCGTAGAATGACCCTTGGTTTTGATCACTATACTCTTTGACACCCTTTTAGTATCGGTATGCTTTAAGGGGCGTGACTTACTTCAATGATGAAGTAGGCTTTGTTCTAAGAGTGCTATTTTAGTGGTTTAGTTCTTAAGGAAGAGCTATTTTTAAACACATAAGGATAAGAGGAAACACCAGAATCTACCAAAATAAACATGTATTTTAAATTAAATATTACAAACCAACAGTAAACACATTTCTATCTTTGGCCTCAAAGATCTTTCAATGACAAAACATAAACAAGTAGGCTTCCAGTAAACATACCAATTGCCAATTAGTATGTTTATCACGACCCTATTTGATTAGCTAAAACATTAAATTAACGTACTCTCATCTACAAACACATATGACCTAGATTCAAGAATAATGGTTTCTACTCTCCTTTAAGACCTGGGACGTACTAAACTTCTACTATCGCAATAGATATATAAATGTTATTGTTAACTTACAGGTAGGTATTAGGGATTGCCAGATGTCGTTGAAGGACTTATCTCTCGCTTTGAAGTGTGGTGGTCGCTAGTGGAATTTTCGTCGCCTGTGACGGGGGCTGATTCTTCAACGTAATTAAAGAACGGGAGCTCGTTGGGGCAGGGTTCTTCTCCTCTCACTCTTACGGTGCTTGAGATGTGAGAATCACTCGAGTGTGAGCGGCTTTGCTTTTCTTCAGTCGGACTTCTTTGCAGACTGAAAAGGCTTCTTCGGTATGGCACTGATATAAAACTTGACTATTTAGGTTAATACGGCCCTGAAAGGGGGGATCGATTTTCTCAATCTGATCCTCTCGTTTCTCACTGTAATAGTCTTGTATGGCTGAAGGATCGATCTTCACGAAATACCCTTTTTCTGGCGTATCGACTTCTAATCTTCTTATCTGGCTGAAAGATCGATCTTCACGAACTAATCTTTCTTCTGGCGAATCGACTACTAATAATCTTCTTGTCTGGCCGACGGATCGATCTTCACGAACTAATCCACCTCTGGCATATCGACTTCTGATAATCCTCTTCTCTTTCTTTGCGGGGCTTATTTATAGGCGGATTGCCGCCCCATCTAAAGGGGGAAGTGACCAGGCCACAGAGGCAAAAGGAGGGGGGGGGAGCGAATGGTGAGTTAGCATCTGGGGAGAGCGAGAATTCCTGAGGTATCACTGGGGTGCCCAAGTCAGCTCGCAAATTATAGGCTCGCAACCGCACCGCTACTTGGCGTGCCTTCTGACTCGCACCGCTTTTTTTCCATGACCACGGGTTTATGGGTCTCGTAGGTAATTCGATCGTTAGAGCGTCGTTTAAGGACCTTAGGTGGTCGCCTTCAAACAGATGTTAGCTCCAACTGCCCACAGTGGCGGGGAGATCACACATGGTAAGCATTTTCGCAAGCTACCTTTCCCACGCTTCTCCTCATGAGGGGGCGGGGGGGCTTGAATGTACCTATACTCCTCTAAGATGCTTAATATAGCCATTTCTCCACATTTACCTCCATCCTTAAGAAAATAACGGGAGGGGGTGGGGGGGGTTCCAATCCGACGCTTAAAATAATATACATGGGTAACTTACGGAACATTATATTATACAATAAATTCTAGTTCACTCAGGAATGCCTCGATAACATTTCACCTGACCTTACATTAATTCCTATATTACTGTGCCAACTTAGGATTTTCTTACCTACCACTAGGGGGTTATTCGCCCCTACTTACTTACAATTCTACTGATTTACACTTAACTTTGCTATAATACAATAGTTGGGCTGCTCCTTAATCGTCGACAGGGTTCCGGCTTAACGAGTCGGCCATACAATTGTTGGACCCTTTTATATAGTGAATGGAGTACTGGTACTCCATCAAGAGTAAACTCCATCTCAGGAGTCTTCCATTCTTACACTTATTTTTACCTAAGTATGACAACGGTTTATGGTCGCATTCCAACTTAAACTCGCGCGCTATTAGATAATATTTGAATTTACCTATGGACCATATTATGGCCAAAGCTTCGATTTCGATAGTAGCGTGGGCTTTTTCTCTACTCAACAGTTTCCTATGACATAAGCTATGGGATAGGCTGTTTCGTCATCTTCGTATTGAAGCAATACTCCGCCTAACCCGTCCCGACTAGCGTCTGTGCGAAGGCCGAAGATCTTGTTGGGATTTGGTAAGCGAAGAATGGGCGCAGTTACGAGTTTTCCTTTTAGAACCTCCAACTGAGTTATTGCAGGGGGGTTCCACGTGACAGGGTCTGACGCTCTCTTTTTTAACAAATCATTAAGTGGGGCCGCAATGGAAGCGAAGTGTGGTACAAAACGCCTATAGAACGAGGCCGCTCCCATAAACGATCGGAGTTGTTTCTTTGTTTTCGGCCGGGGCATCTTGACTATGGCGTCCACTTTTTCTTGCTGGGTAGTCAAGTGTTTTTGTCCTACTTTGAATCCCAGGTAGTCAATAGATTCGTAGGCAAAATAACACTTGGTCGGTCCGGCGGTTAGACCTTGCTCCTTCAATTTCTCCAGCAATGAGCGTAAGGCGTGTAAGTGACTCCCATGTACGGGTAGCTACGTACACGTTGTCGAAGTAAAACGACACGTCACTTAGTCCAGCGATAATTCGCCTCATCATCCTATTATAATTGCAACCGGCTGTAAGTAGTCCGAAGGGTAGCCTGGTAAACTGTAACAGACCTCTCTCGGTCGCAAACGCCATCATTTTTTTGGACTCCTTAGCGAGAGGTATTTGATAGTACGCTTTACGCAAATCCAATTCGGTGATGAATTTAGCGTCTTCAAATAAATGGAGATTTTGATCTATTAGTGGGATGGGCTCGGCGTCGAAAACGGTCACTGAATTCAATTTTCGGAAGTCCACGCACATCCGAAATGATTGGTCCGGTTTCTTAACCATTACTATGGGGGAGCAATAATCGGACTCCGATGGCTCTAAAATTCCCAATTTTAGTAAATTCCGGACTTCCTTATTGAAGGCTTCTCGTAGGTGGATCGGTAAAGGATATGGTTTGCTCCGAACCACTGAATTAGTTTTTAGTTTTATTTCATGGATAAAATCCTTGGCACATCCGGGGTTTTCAGAAATGACTTCTGGGAATTCCATGAGCAAGTTCAACATTTCCGCTTTTTGTTGAATTTCTAAGAGGGGATTTATCTTTAAATCCACCCGAGGGTCTTCCGGGATAGGTGAGAGTGAGGGAAGTTCGTATTCCTCGTCTTGTTTCAAACACACGGTGTGTATGACTTGCAGGGGCGTACCCGGGTAAACGGCATCCATCGGTTCTTCTTCGTCTAGAAGGGTAATATTCTTTATGCACGCGCGGCGGTGATATTATTTTAGCAGTTTTATGGACCCCGTGCTTCGATTACTTCAAACGGTCCCTTCCACTGGGCCCATAACTTATTATTTTCGGTTGGGAGTAATAATAAGACTTCATCTCCTGCCTTTAATTTTCGAGCCTTTGCTTTCATATCGAAGTAGTCCCGATATTTGGCTAAATTTTTCTCGGCGTTCTCTCGAGCTAAGCCAGAGCAGTATTCTAGGCGCTCGCGCATATCCATTACGTAGGCGTAAGACGATTTGATTTCTTGCTCGAGCTTCGCGTTGGAAAATAATTCCTTAAGAATACTCATAGGACCTCGCACATTTCTCCCGTATAATAGCTCAAAGGGCGAGAATCCCAACGTCCGATGAGGTATTTCTCAGCAGGCGAAAAGGTATCTGTGCCACTGTGTAGGGTTGTTTTGACACAACTTCTTCAATATATTTTTTAAAGTCCCGTTTAATTTCTTTCAGATTCCGTTAGCGGAGGGATGAAATGGACTCGTAAAAATTGGCTTGACTAACAGTAGTTTGTTAAAATACTCCATCAATTCTGAGGTGAATTGGCGCCCTCTATCAGATAGAATTTCTTTAGGCAGGCCTACTCGTGCAAAAATTGAAATTAATGCTTCCGCGCAGGAAATAGTGTCAATCTTCCGTAGGGCCACGGCATCTTGGAACCGGGTGGCACAATCCACTAGGGTGAGGATGTAGGAGTGTCCTCCACTTGAAGGGGGGTGAATTGGTCCCACCACATCAATTGCCATTCGAAAGAATGGTTCGGTTATAACGGGCACCTTTTTTAAGGGAGCGGGAGGTACCCGTCCTCTGGAGGGATCCTTCTGACACACGTCGCATGATCGGCAATAGGCCACAATTTCCTTGGCGGCCTGGGGCCAATAAAAGTGTCGGAATATCTGCTGCGCCGTTTTGTTGTGCCCAAAGTGTCCGGCTAATATTCCATCATGCGCGGTATTCAAAATTCTTTGCCTGTATTCTTGAGGTACACACAGGGCTTTCTTGTTCTCCTTATCCTCCTCGCTGATAGTACGGTAGAGAAGTGAGTCTTCTACGATATACTGGATAGGCTTCTTTCCTTTCACTTGGAGAATTTCACCTTTAATAGCTTTCTCCCATAGAGGTTTAAGAGTGGGGCATTCCTTCTGAGCACTGGCAAAGGAAGTCAATTTGAACCCATTGTCTTCGTGGGTAATCCTCGGGGTCAACTTAGTAGGTTGCTCTTTCCTCTGGGCTTCTTGTTCTCGGGTGACTACTTGTTGAGCCACTTCTTGCTGGGGAATTAGGGGGTTTTGTCCGATTAGTACTGCGCAGAACTTAATCGGGGCTACTACCACGTCCGTCCAACCGGTGAAATATCTGCATTGTATATGACATCTCACGACGAGGAATCGATTGTCGCCTCCTAAAAAGTCGTGGACGATTGCGAATTTCTTATGGTCAGGGTTTACTGGGGGCAGCAACTTGTCGGATACCACTATGCACGTACATCCGTTGTCTCTGACTAAAGTGGATACTCGGCACCCATTAACAGTGCCCTCTTCAAATTGTAGGCCGCCTGGCGAACTTTTGTTGAATAGAAAGTTTACCTGTTGCTGGGGCCCTTCGGATGTTGGCGCGGGGACGTAGAACGAATCAGCTTGTCCTGCTGGGATCGCGGCAGTCAGGTTTTGCACCTGTTGTCTCGAGGTCTCCCTCAGTCGGGAGTTCTGTGGGCACTGGAAACTCAGGTGACCTATTATCCCGCAGGTATAACAAGTGACGGGCTTCCTGGGGTACGTGCCGGTATTAGGGTATGATCCTTGTGGAATCCTACCTTCTTTTTGATTTTTTTCTCCTCCAAAATTTGGTTTATAAGTTCCTTTTGCTGCTGAGAACTTAAAGGGCTTCTTCTGTAAATGCCTGGGTGGCGGCCCATTTTTCTTTGGGGAGGGAGCCTTCTCTTTCTTGTACTCTCTAGGATATAACCGATGATTTACCGCTTGGAGGTCAGCCTCGTCCAGACACTCGTTGAATGTAGAAGCTTTTCGGTCCTTAACGAATGCACGGATTTCCTGGGGTAGTGTACTTAGTAACTGATCTCTAAGCATGAAGTCGACGACAGCAGCGAATTTGTTCTCTACTCCTTCTGACTCCATCCAAAACTGTAGGCTTCGACGAAGCTCAAAGCAAAAATGTTTGTATGTTTGTCCAGGTCTTATACGAGACTGCCTGAACTTCATCCTATATTCTTCCGGGTTAAGGTTTGTTGCTGAGAGAAGTTCGGCTTTGAGAGTGGAATAGTCCACCTTCGCTTCTGAGGGTAAAGATACGAATATCTCTCTCATCCTACGATTGAGTAGCAGGAACAGTCTGGCGACCCCATCTTCTTCTAGGTCCCAATTATTGACTTCAAATATTTTCTCAAAATGGGAGAGATATGAGCATAAAACTTCATCGTCCCTGTACTCCGGGAGTTTCATGCTGGCCGCTGGTGACACTCCTGTTCTGGATGACACTGACTGCACCTCTAACTCGTCTTTGCTAAGAGCTCTTTCGTGGGCCCTTATCTTCTCTCTGTCCTCAGCTTCCATTTTCGTCTTTTCTCTTCTTTCATCAGCTTCCATTTTCGCCTTTTCTCTTTTTTCATCAGCTTCCATTTTCGCCTTTTCTCTTCTTTCATCAGCTTCCATTTTCATTTTACGTTCCTCTCTTCTTTCTTCTCTTTTATTTCTCTCTTTCTCCTGAATAAACGAGTTCAGCTCAGTTCCTTCCAGTCCGAGGCTTTGACCTTGCTTCCGATAAAGGTCAAACAATGCCTTAGCGCTTATGTCACTCATCTACCTTGTTTTTAATCAAGCCTGACCTACTCCACCACCGAAACTTACCACTTGGCCTAACAATTACCTTTAGATGGTATCCACCTCTAACTTTACCAATTTTCCACTCGTCAAATATTCTATTATTCCTGGTGTTCCTTTTATGTGTTAGCTCTTCCTTAAATAGACACTGCTGGGTTCTTTCTAATATAAAACCCCACACCTGACACCACTTTTATTTTATGTCGTAGAATGACCCTTGGTTTTGATCACTATACTCTTTGACACTCTTTTAGTATCGGTATGCTTTAAGGGGCGTGAGTTACTTCTATGATGAAGTAGGCTTTGTTCTAAGAGTACTATTTTAGTGATTTAGTTCTTAAGGAAGAGCTATTTTTAAACACATAAGGATAAGAGGAAACACCAGAATCTACCAAAATAAACATGTATTTTAAATTAAATATTACAAACCAACAGTAAACACATTTCTATCTTTGGCCTCAAAGATCTTTCAATGACAAAACATAAACAAGTAGGCTTCCAGTAAACATACCAATTGCCAATTAGTATGTTTATTACGACCCTATTTGATTAGCATAAAACATTAAATTAACGTACTCTCATCTACAAACACATATGACCTAGATTCAAGAATAATGGTTTCTACTCTCCTTTAAGACCTGGGACGTACTAAACTTCTACTATCGCAATAGATATATAAATGTTATTGTTAACTTACAGGTAGGTATTAGGGATTGCCGGATGTCGTTGGAGGACTTATCTCTCGCTTTGAAGTGTGGTGGTCGCTAGTGGAATTTTCGTCACCTGTGACGGGGGCTGATTCTTCAACGTAATTAAAGAACGGGAGCTCGTTGGGGCAGGGTTCTTCTCCTCTCACTCTTACGGTGCTTGAGATGTGAGAATCACTCGAGTGTGAGCGGCTTTGCTTTTCTTCAGTCGGACTTCTTTGCAGACTGAAAAGGCTTCTTCGGTATGGCACCGATATAAAACTTGACTATTTAGGTTAATACGGCCCTGAAAGGGGGGATCGATTTTCTCAATCTGATCCTCTCGTTTCTCACTGAAATAGTCTTGTATGGCTGAAGGATCGATATTCACGAACTACCTTTCTTCTGGCGTATCGACTTCTAATCTTCTTGTCTGGCTGAAAGATCGATCTTCACGAACTAATCTTTCTTCTGGCGAATCGACTACTAATAATCTTCTTGTCTGGCCGACGGATCGATCTTCACGAACTAATCCACCTCTGGCGTATCGACTTCTGATAATCCTCTTCTCTTTCTTTGCGGGGCTAATTTATAGGCGGATTGCCGCCCCATCTAAAGGGGGAAGTGACCAGGCCACAGAGGCAAAAGGAGGGGGGGGGGAGCGAATGGTGAGTTAGCATCTGGGGAGAGCGAGAATTCCTGAGGTATCACTGGGGTGCCCAAGTCAGCTCGCAAATTATAGGCTCGCAACCGCACCGCTACTTGGCGTGCCTTCTGACTCGCACCGCTTTTTTTCCATGACCACGGGTTTATGGGTCTCGTAGGTAATTCGATCGTTAGAGCGTCGTTTAAGGACCTTAGGTGGTCGCCTTCAAACAGATGTTAGCTCCAACTGCCCACAGTGGCGGGGAGATCACACATGGTAAGCATTTTCGCCGGCTACCTTTCCCACGCTTCTCCTCATGACTCATGAGGGAGGGGGGGGCTTGGATGTACCTATACTCCTCCAGGATGCTTAATGTAGCCATTTCTCTACATAACCCATGATAAACGAATAATCTAATAGAATAAACAGTGTGTACATAAAATCTAGGTAAAATTTAAATAAAATATTGCAAATAATAATAAAAAACTTGCCTTTTATTTTGTTTTTGAATTATTTATTTATTATATTTATAAACCAAAAACGGCAAAGTATCTATAATAAAATACTATTTTAGATTAGTATTAAAGAAAGTGCTGAATTTTAGGTAAGTGAAGCTAATTCTAAAGTAAAGAAATCAAATAAACAAAAACAGGAACCTATTTGAGGAGTCGGGGATAGAGAAAGACCCTAACTTTTCTGAGCATGTCGCAGATCCGCAATAAAAACAAATCCCCCTTACATTGGAATTATTAATTTTCTACTATAATTGTTGCCCAACTCAGTAGGAGAGGTCTGGTTTCAAATTTCTCAAGTAAAGATCCCCAAATAGGTAAGTTCAAAAGTATGTGTGTGGGGCAAAGGATGAGACTAATTCCCTGGTCACTTCCCCCTCGTGATAACAAACTCTTGGATTTCTTGCTGTGAGCCAAAATATGTTGATGATAGGGTTTGTATTTTTATTAATCATCTTGTGGTTACGATCAAATTCTTTCGCTACATTGACTCTGCATCTGAAGGGGGCATAGAGAGAGAGTTTGCATTATGAGAGAAGATAGGGTGAAAGAAAATCCGATGACCTCGAACGGTTTAGGTATTCTTATTTTTAAATTTATCTAGATGGACATGGTCTAGGCAAGTTGAGGGGAAAATAAACCAGATTTGTACTTAGAAACCTCAATTACCCCTTATGACATTGGGTTGACCTTTATATCTCTAAAAATGGCAGAATATGCATCTCTAAGCACTAGATGGTGCCACCTCGTGGTCATCTTATATCATATTTAAATTCATTGACCTCAATTACTTTTGGTACCATTGTTTTCAACTGGCTACATTGAGCCAACGACCTATAGAGTTGCTTGCTTCGTCGCAGTTAAAAATAACAAAAATTACCCGTCACATTTTGCATACATTTTAGAATTTCTTACATGGGATTACATGTTTGTACGTTTACTTTGCGTGTTTTTATACAAGTTAATTATATTTTGGCTTCAAATATTCCATTTTTTCCGAACATTGTACCCTTTTCTTCCTCTGCCTGTTCTCCTATTCTGTTATCCTAAGCCTGTATAACGCCTGCCAAAAATGAATGAAAAAGGGCGTTAAATTGATAAACTATTCCTAGATAGAGTTTCAGGTGAGTTTCAGTTGGTGGCTTATACTGTTGAAAATTTAGTGGGTGTTTCCATTTCAAAATGGTGAGGTAGCATCATTTTTGTTTTTTATTTATCGTTTCAATTATACAGATACTAACATCATGTAAAGTTAATTCTCAGCTCTACTAAACAATGTTATGTTCTTTTATGAGGCTTATGATGAATATGCCTGTATGCATGCGTGGCTTTCTTCTTCCATACCTTGGACGTGATATCTCCGGTTGGCTCAATAGCCGTTCATCTCTTTTTATCCTCCAGGCAATTATTCATGCTTGCTACCTCCTCTCCTGCCATATGAAATTCTGACCAACATAAATCTTCGGGAAGGAAAACGAGGACACTTTCGTGGGACTTTTATTATGTGATTGCTTACTTTGTCACTTGCATGGAATAAATTAACGTTGAAATAGTTTTTATATTGTGGAAGCTCGATGAAAGATTGAGTTTCATTATTCGACTGCAAGTGACTTGTATTTTTTTCTCTCTATCGACGAGTATTATTCCATTTGTAACTTTATTTGTCTTCCTTAGAATGGTGTACTTGGTTGCATAACATCATATACGAGATGTTGTGAAGATTTCTAAGTGGAGTAAAGTTAGCTTAAAATTTTAAGGCAAGTTCTTTGAAGGGTATATCTTTCCTAATTGGATCCTGGTATTAGAAAATAATTTCCCGAGGATTGCGCAGCAGTGCGACTGTAGTTAACTTCGACTGTATTTAATCTCAAAAAGACGCTTATAAGTGATATTAAATCAATATAAATCCAAAAGAGAATAGAATTTCCAAGGAAAAAATACTGAAAATTTAGCCATAGTACTACTTACTTAAGGCAATATTAAATTTAATTTTAAGAATTTGAGCTTTAAATAAATAGGTAAACAATTATTTGTAATGGAGGTGGGGGGAAATTTTTTTACTACTGTATTTAATATCTTCGTGGAGAATTATGCCTTCCTCGCTTTCTAGACCCCAGTGTTTAGTATCGCATTTGATTCTTGTGATTTTTGATCGTCTCCTGATTCCCGGCGAGTCTCTTATCTCTGTTGAGAAACTCTTTCCTCCTTACCTTTTGCACCCCTACTGTTCTTTCTATTTATCTACACTTTTCTTGTTTTTGTCTCCCTTAATCTCATTATTTCTGGAATGAGTTAAATGCGATCATTAGTCACGCCACTTTCCATTCGATTAGATTCCTTCGTTGCTTTCATTATCGCTCTTTTCCTAAATCTCTCATTTTTTTTCTAGATTACGGCTATATTTCCTCAGTGTATTACAGTATTTTCGTGTTTTCTTGTTTATCTTCTGCAACTAAGCGATGGTTGAGTCGCAGGAACCTAGAAGAAATTAGAATGAGCGAAGGGGAAGTAGTTAAAATGCTGGGACATTTACAGCCGTAAAATGGCCTGGTTAAGACGGTTTCTTGTTATAAGTCCTAAAGAAGGTATAGAATGAGATAACACGCAATCATACAGTCGTCTGAACACCTTCGAGGTTCCGATAGACTGGATGATGGCTGATGTCTCTCCAATATATAAAAAAAAGCAACTGAAGCTCTACTGAAAACTACTGGCGAATAGGGGTAACTTTGTTAGTGAAAAGCTTATTATAGGGACTACGTACAGATAGAACCACGAATTACTTCATTCAAAATTTACAAAAGCATACAATAAAATAATCTACTGGAGGTTTTTGATTTAGGTGTGCGCAAAGGGTATTAGTAGAAAAATTCGTCAAAAATCGAGTACTGGTTGTCTATGAGGCAACAGATGGTCGTTATCAAGGGTCAGACCTCTCGCTGGTCGCCTTTATCGAGATAAAACCATAAAATCTCCGTGATAGGACCTTTTTTATTTACAATCTATATCAACGATATACAAGATGTCTTATTTGACCAAATAACCCCAATTTTCAGACAGAAGAATGATTGGGGTTCTAGGGTTATGCGAAAGGGCGAGAAGTTAATGGTAGACCTGAGCCGGAAAGGGGAGTGTTTAGACATGGGGAAGATGCTTTTCAACTTAGAAGAGTGTAAGGTCATACATATTGGCCATGCAAACGCCGGTAGGAGTACTCTTAAACAAAGTTTGTGTCTCTGGATCACAGAGTTGCAATTTTCAGTGGAGCTGGTTCAAATGAAATGTGCCACCTCCAGTTTCCCAAGTTTTAATTACTTCTTTTAGCTAGTTTGAGTTTGTTCCACCCTCATATTTTCACCTTAACTCCTTAACTCTTTACTAGCCTTTTAAAAATCTTGAAGTACATACTCCTGTTTGTTCGTTGTGTTATTAAAACTCTCCGATCCAGAACTAGCTGCCAATTGTATGATAACTTTACTTATATCACGGAAAACACGGCACTAAAGCTTCGGTTTCCATTTTGAGCCACTTTTCATTAATATTTTCGAACATTTTTAATGTGGAAATTGATATTTAGCTAAACTTTTATAGAAAACGTTTTGTCTTTTAAATTTACCAATGATTAATCATATAGGGTTTATTAAGTATACACTACTTCCTTTTATATCATCTAAGCATATTATATTTTTAGTTAGTTATTTCCTTTTCCTCAGGTTGCAGAATTTTTGCACACGAATTTTCTATTCGATCGTTAACTGTTCGAGGGTTTGCTTTACTACTATCAAAGGTTTATATCTTTGATCTCTTTCGGAAGATTCCTTTAAAACATTTTATTTAAGACACGTTTAAACGTTTATGAGAAATCAGTATTTCATTAAATCTTATACTTCATCATCATTTGGATTATACAGTTTAATTCGTATCTCTAAATTTGCAAATAGGTCTTGAGAACAGTACAATATCGGGCAATCAATATGGTTCTCGGCTTTAACTAAAATACAATGGACAGTCACGTAAGGAATTAAAATTGGAATCACTAGAAACAAGAAGTTTCAAGGGGAAACTGATTCATTCGCTTTTATTTTTTCCTTCCGTTTCTTATTTTTCCTTGCTAGCTTAGATTTCAAGTTTACTGAATCGTCCTTTTATCACACCAATTAATAATAAAAAGGCTTTAGAGATATGCCGAAGAGATGTTTCGGCGCAACTTCCGATTTGAGCCAAGGTAAAATGGAGCCCCTATTCAAAATCAGTCAATTTACTTGGTTTGATTCAAACGTAAACAAAGACAAAGGATCTCTCTCTTTATCCATATGAACCCGATAAATGCGGCCTTTTATTTAGACTTATTTCGTCACAGATTTTGGCATTGCTTAATGGATGAGAGCAGTTTTAAGCCATGTTGTAAATAAAACGTTGACGGAAGATGTTACGAATCCATTTTGTATATTTAGAAAAAGATGAAGGCAAAAGATCACTAGGTTTCTAAACACACTTCTATGGGAAGATTGCTATTCTTTAGGGGAATACGGATACTGGTGTAATCAAACGCGGCGTCCATGGGAGAAGAACTGGACATAGAGTAAATAAGGAAAGAATTTACTCTTAATGGAGAATAATTTGGAATTGCAATAATCGAAGAAAAGTTTGATAAATACAAATAAAAAATAGTGGATTTAAGAAAAGACTTTAATACATTTTTCAGCTCTAAACAGTTGAGCCCTCCTACCTATCCAGTGGGAGTTAATTTACTTGCAATGGAGGGAATGGAAGAGGAAGGAAACAGAAGTAAAAATAAAGAATAAAAGATGTAAAATAATAAAAGTGAAAATAATAAAAAAAAAGAAGAAAGGCTACTTTGAAAAGTCTGTCACCCTAATTACAGTGACAAGGAAACTGTATTTCAAACTTTAAAGAAATTCAACCCTTTCTGGGCGCGAATGAAATATTACACAAAGGAATTAATCTTCAGGGCAAAAGTATGGAGTATCGAGCGCTTTGTGAGGTAGTTAATCGCCATTTCTCTAATTTAATGAGACAAAATCTTGATTCCTTCTCTATCCCCTATACAGAAAACTGTTAATTGAAAGGTTTTGTAAATGGAAACCCTTTTTCCAAACCAGCTCACAATTCCATTGTTTTCGGTATATCCCACACCATTCGGTTAGGGTTCCTACTTTTAAATATCTATCCTAATATGTGCATATTTCTTCCCTAAAGCTTGAAATAACCCTGCTTCGACTTCTTATTGAAGGATGACAATGCTCACTATAAATGCCCTGATCATTTTTTATTTTTCTACTCCATCTTTTCATCTTATTCACTCCTTTAATATCCTCTAATTTTTCGCTACTGAATGGCCATACTTTTTTATATGATTATTTTTTTTATTCATTTTACAATAATAAAATCGATTTTCGGTAGATTGAAGGCAAAGTAATAATAATTTGACGTCTAAAGGGGGTAGAGAATATATGGGTTGATTGTAATGGTATTTAATTAATCAATCCATTATTGGCTGGAATAGCTCCTTCCTCAGAGGATACTACTTAATACATAGTCGCTTCAGGATGTCAACATAAGTGCAGCCATTATAATTCACAATACCTCTCCCAAAACCTACACTTATTAAAGAATATTTTTTAAATTAACAATCACCTTTTGCATAAAATCAACTATTTAACAGTTCCAGGTGGATCCAATATGTATCAGACCGAGGTCATGTCGTAACTTTAAGAAGGAAAGAAAGTACCCTAAAAGACCTTACGGTCCATTCAATGAGGGTACATTTGGACTAGCAGTCAAGCGGGCACATCTCTGCTCAAATGCTTTACGTTTTTTCACGGCCATTTTTCAAAACCCTGTCTAGTCTTGACTTAAACTGGTCAACAGATTCACTGTTAACAACTTCCAATGGAAGTGCGTTCCAACTACCGCAGATACTGTGCGTGAAAAACTTTTCGCACAGATCGCGGTTGTAATGCTTCAGTTCAAGTTTAAGGCCGGATTTCTGGTTCTGCTCTCAACAAGTGTGAAAATATCCCTGTAGTCAACATTGTCGAACCCTCGAAGTATTTTGAAAACTTTGATGAGCTGACCACGCAGTCTACGGGTTTTCAGCGAGAACAGATCTAATTCCCTTAATCTATCTTCATAACTGTTATGTCTGATAGAGGGAATCAGTTTGGTTGCCCTGGCTTGCACGCGTTCAAATCTCGCGGTGTCTTCTTTTTGAAATGAAGGACCCTAAAATTGTACGGCATACTTCAGGTGCGGTCGGACAAGTGAGTTGTACAAACACAGTACAATCTTTTTGTTCCGATATACAAACTGGCGCTTTATGTAGCCTAGCATCCTTTGGGCCTTTTTCTCCGCCTGAATGCACTGTTTCTAAAACTTGAGGTCACTAGTTATTGTTACAACCAAGTCCTTCTCAGTTTCTGTGGATTCAATAGCAGTGCCCTTAAGGATATACTGAGATTGGGGGTTTCGGTGGCCAATATGCATCACTTTGCCTTTGCTTACGTTAAAAGGCATTTGCCACGTGTCCGACCACTCCCGAATCCCCTGAAGATCTTCCTGCAGGCGAGCAGTATTTCCATCCTTTGCAACGTTCATACTAAGCTTGGTATCGTCGGCAAGTTTGGAAATCTTGGCAACCATGTCACCGTCCATGTCGTTGACGTAGATGATGAGTAGTAGTGGTACCAGGACAGAACCTTTAGGCACCCCGCTAGTAACGGGAACCCACTCAGAAGCCTGTCCATTCACCACCACCCATTGCTGTTTGCCACTTAGCCAGTTCTCTATCCAACCGGCTACTTTTCCATCTATGCCCAGCGCTCGCACTTTCCGGAGAAAGCGGCGGTGTGGTACCTTATCAAAGGCTTTCTGAAAGTCTAAGTAGACCACATCCACTGCCTTGTCCCGATCGTGCTCACTGAAGAACACGTGGAAGAATTCCACAAGGTCCGTCAGGCCTGACCGTTGCCTTCGAAAGCCGTGCTAGGAACTCCTCAGTAGCAGGCTTGACTCTAAATGCGAAGTAATTTTGTCCACCATCATGCTTTCCATGAGTTTACCGACTATCGAAGTCAGACTGATAGGTCAGTAGTTCGATGGTTGGCTACGGTCTCCTTTCTTAAATATAGGAGTCACCTTCACGCCAGTCTCTAGGAACGCATCCGGTCCGGATTGACATGTTGAAGATTGCGCTCAGGTGTCGTGACACTTGATCACGCACTTCTTTCAACACTTTAGGTAGAAACCCATCCAGGCCAGGTGACTTATTCGTCATTAGGTCACTGATCTTTTTTTTATTTCTCCTTCGGTGAAGTCGATATCCTCCAGTGTTTCCTCCGAGTAGGAATCCATTGGCTCGGGGATGGGACCACACTCTTCAGTAAACACTGAAGAGAAGTAGTCGTTGAGGAGGTTAGCATTTTCTGCAGCTGAGTGCTTTAATGTCCCCTCCTCATTCCTAAAAAGGCCAATCGTTTGACGAATTAGTTTACGTCTGTTTACATATCCAAAAAAATCCTTGGGATTCCCTTTATAGAGTCTCGCCACTCGGAGTTCCTCAAACCGCTTAGCCGCCCTTATGCTGGACTTCACTCTTCTGGATAGCCTCCGATATTCGTCATAGTCACCCTAGATCTTCGATTGCCGGTACACATTTCTCTTCTCCCTAAGAAGTTGGCCGATATCTGGATTAAACTACTTTAGTTAAACAAAAGACCGACAGAGGCATTTCAAAGGGATGAAACGCGATTGAAGACTCATGAATGTGGTTTTGAAACTGTTCTACGAGTATACAACAGCATCGCACACTTCTATCCTCGCGTCAGTCAGTCCAGCACGAAAACCTGCAAAGTCTGCTCTTCTTAAATCAAGTTTTCTCGATTTACTAGTTGCAGGCCCTGCCTTCGGGGCTTTGACTACAAATCTAATTAGTCGGTGGTCACTGCCACCGAACTCTTCGCCAACAGAGAGGTCCTCAACGATGTCATCCTTAGAGGTGGAAACTAAATCGAGGATATTGTCTCCTCTCGTTGGCTCTCTCACCATTGAGTCAGGAACTCGTTGTTCGTGAACTCTAGGAGTAGTGCGTTCTCGCCACAGCGTTCTCTGGTTTCCCAGTCAACTTGTGTGTTGAAATCACCCATGACGATACACACTCTGTCTTCGACAAGTTCTCCTAGTAGCTAATACAGATCTCTGTCCTTTCCAACGAGTTGGGCAAGAGGTCTATAAAGCACTAGGGTCTTGTATTTGGCCCGAACTATCTCTAGGTCAACACCTATTAGTTCCTTGTCGGATACAATGTTGCAATCCGTCGGGTTGAGAGTATCCTTGACATACAACACCACACCGCCACCCTCTCTGCTTGGCCTATCTTTCAGGAAAAGCTGATAATCGTGAATCGTTAATCGTGAATTTACCTTTAAAATCTCGGCTTGAACTTTTTATCCACGACTCTGTTATGGCCACCATCTCCAGTTCTTCTGTTGCTACGAGGCCACGGAGCTCAAGAAACTTGTTCCTGATTGAGTTCGCATAGAAAAAAGAACTTTCAGGGAGTCCCCTAGTGTAGGACTCCCTACGATTTCCGTTTCCCGGCTTCTCTGTTTTAGTGTTCACACCCTTTTTGACGCCCTCCGAGAAGGTCGTTTCAAAAGTGTCACGGGCGTGCTAATGCACGCCCGCTCTCGCTCTGTTTCAAACGCTCCTTTGGGTACGTTTCACAACATCTTGAATTAGGTAAGCGAGAAAGGCCTTCTCCTCAAAGGAGAGATGTACCCCGTCCCCTCGGTAGAGGTCGTGTCCACTGATAAGGGTACGATAGGGGTCCATGAAGAAGACTCCTTCTGCCGTGCAGAGATCCGCCAACTTTCTGTTCACTGCGACGTTTCTCTCGTGAGCAGTTCGGGATGGAGCTCTTCTCGGAAGCATCCCAACCACGACACGTTTGCGGGTTTTAAGCCATATGTCATCCACGGCTCCCATCAACGTTTGGATGGTCTTACCATTGAGGCCACCCTTACCCCCTCTGAGGTAAAGGTTGTTGCCGGAGTCTAATTAGTCGGTGTTTTGTTCTCCACATAGGGATGAATAACTTTTAATTTACAAATTATAAATAAACATAGTACTGCTGTGAAGTAGTTGAAAAAGGATTGTATTTGAACATTAAAGAACGAATGCCCCCTAATGACACAATGGATTGGAAATTTAATGAGATATCGCAGAATAATTAATTAAAAATCACGGTAGGCAAAGCTCTGGCCAGAATAAGCGCCTTTTATTGTCCCTATGGAAATATTATGCATTAGAGATGGGTCTCTACCAGTCGTCTACACCCATTTCTGGTATAAATACAATGGAATATAATCAACTTCCACAAAGCTGAGCTGATGAGGGTTTGGGCGATCATGCGTTCTACTACCAATTTTATGGGCAGCTTAGCTTTATTAGTTCAGTGTTATTTTAATACAAATATTGTTAGTGATCAGCATTCCCGGTCCTTCATTGAAGTTGGTAACTACTCTGATTCGAACATGAAACTCACCATGCTTGGCCGGCGAATTAATGAAATAAAGTTAAAGACCGCTGGTCATAATTACCAAACAACTTCAATCATATGGTAAAAACACTGCGGCTACGAAAAATTTGTCCTTTGGGGATCTCTAGCTATCCCGTCGTACTCATAGTCACCCGAAAGTAGGGTCCACATTCCAGGAAAGAAAGCAGAGGTTTACTAGAATTGAGCACCGTTCCGCTTTCTAGCATTTTGATTCGTCTCTTCGTAGGGCTTTTCAAGGTAATTCCATTTATGGTCTATCTAGAAGAGATGCTCTTGATCATTTTTGCTATTGTTATTTAAAAAAAATAGCATTGAAATTGTACTAATTTCTGCTAAATGCAATACATTAATACAACATAAGACCTTTGGGCGGAGAAATAATACTAGGTTTTTGGCCTTTTGAAAATGAGAGAAAAATCATTTTTCTTGTCTTTTCCATTTCAATGGAGGCTCTCCCTGGGATAAAAGGAGCCATTTAGCCTTTTCCTTTCAATAACCTAATTATGATGAAATCATCTTTCCGATCCAATAACCTCTTCTCAATTCGATTGGGCGGCAGAAAACCAGCAAAAATATCATATATTTTTAAAGGGAGAATTGTGACCAGCAAATAACATTAATGATACTAGAGCACTAAACAATATGATAATCTCTGCATGTTTAGTGCCAGTAAACATCTTTTGAGGCCTCTGTAGTGGTTGTAAATTAATGTTGTTTTTATTCAAACAAAAACATATTTTTTAATATTTTAAGGGAAGCAAAAGGCATTTATACAGATAACAATTTTTTATATTCTTTAAATTGAGATCTGCTTGCAAACTCCAACCATCTTTGTTTCAAAGAGAAGTCATTACGTATCTTTGTGCCAGAATCCGGATAAGGTAGCACTAATCCTTTTTAAATTAGGTTATTTATAAGTATACTCGTAAATATGTGTTTCTTTCTCTATACCTGTCTGTAAGAACGTATCTCATTTAGCTACTAATTGCATTAAGTAACAACAACTTTGTCACAGAAGACCAATTAGGGGCTCTTAGCTAATTTCCATATGCTGATTTCAAATGTATAATTTTATTTTTTTCTTTCTATGTCCAGATTTTGTATAAAATGTACATCAGTTTTAGTTAAATTTTCTACCACGTCCAGATTTAAGTTTTAGTTGGCTTAATGTCAGAAATATGAAACTGGCTATTAAAGATTAAAGTCCTTTTTGCCAACTATATACAGATTGGAACAATTTTTATCAATAAAATTTAGCCCTAGTTGGAAACACATAGTCTAGCGTATAGTAACGGGCATCAGCCCAACGGTCAGTCGTTACGTGACAGTCAAGCAGACTGATTTTGAATCTCTGCTGATGAGCAAGTGGCAGGTTGTAGTTACTTGTGTGTTTTTATAGCAGTTGTTTTGTACTTCGGTGTATTTCTTTTTATTTTCCACCTTTTAATAATTTACTTTTAGGTTGTTTTTTTTTCAGATATCGTAAGATAATTGAAAATGGAATGCATTAGATTTGGTTGTGGATATCGGCCAAACAACTTCTCTTTTGTCTGTAGAGAATATACACCTAAGCTACAACGTAGAAACATAACAACATAGATTAAACTTGCTTACAAGCGTTATTTTGACTGTAAGTAAGGAGATCCACAGCGGCAGTGGGTACTACCTATTTACTGTACACATGCAATGCAATATTAATACTTTGAATGAATAGTAAAGAAAACTATGCCGTTCTCAGTCTCTATTGTTTGGAGTGAGCCAAATGAAATCACATCAATGATTTTTATTTTTGTTTGACAAAGATTTATGGTTTCACAAAGAAAAACAAATCAAAGATTACGTAAACAAACTTAAAATAATCAATGGAACCAGTACCACATGATAAAACAAATCCACTACTAGTTCTACCGATAACGATAACAGATAGCAGTTCATCTTAGGATTCTGCTAGTGATAGAGAAACAGGGAAAAATTACATATATGCTTTAGATGCAAATATTTCCCCAAATTTGTTAGGTGAAGCGGAGTTAAATGACATAGTGCGCGATTTGGAATAACAAAAAGAACAGTCAGAGTTACCTGGAACCAGAATTCAAGAATGAAATATTCTCCAACCAAACACCAAAGTTCCCCATTTCCACCATAGCCATTTGAAGTTTTCATAATTTACTTGCTGGAAGATAACGTTTGTTTCTGACAAGATTCCAGTGGTCTGATCGAAGGGATTGTCTGTCGCTATGGTATAAAAGAATGCGAAATATTCATTGATTTAAGTGTATATAGCTATAAGCTTGTATTCCGGCAATAAAATAAAACATTCAAAATAGGTGTAGCACATGAACTGTCCTTAATATATCTAATGAATCGATGAAACTTTGATAAAAATCATCAAATATATGGAGCAAACCTGGGATATTTGTGAAGAACTTAAAGGTTTATCATTACTTCTTGGATTACAGCTAAGATACACAGATCATATGTGCTTTTATGTTTTCGAAAGGGCAGAAATGACAAGAACCACTACAAAAACATAATTGGCCATCTAGAATTGAATATGCTGGTAAATTCAAAGTGAAAAATCCAACACTTATTGAACATCAAAAAGTACATATTCCATCAATTTACATTAAACTTGGCCTTATGAAAAATAACATGAAAGGTATGTATCATCAAGGTAGTGGTTTCCAACAATTAAAAGATAAATTCAAGGGAATATGAATAGATGCTAAGCTATAAGCTAGAGTCTTTACTGGGGCACAGGTCTACAGTGTTATCCACGACTCATCGTTTCCATTTAACCTAAACGAGAATTAACTAGAAGCATGGACATCTCCTGTTCAAATTGCAAAAATATTTCTTGGAAAGCACCAAGCTGAAAACCATCGTAAAATCATAGAAAACATGCTTAAATCTTATGAAATAATCGGATGCAAATTCTAGAGGGATCCACTAAAATAGTAGTATTTCCCCACCTCCTAAGATATTACTCCGGGAGACAAAGCGAGCCGTTACTCCACCCATACCTCCGACTTCACCCTTTTTGGACTTGCCGCCAGGTCACTGAGAAATTCAAACCGAAGCCTGATGCTGAAATTGAAGACTACCTCCCTGCTGTCCCAATCTCCCCCTCCCCTCTCTCGGGTCGGGAGATTTCTCATCTATTTTGTAGGTTCGCCTCGAACAACTTTTATAGCTCTAGCCACTGGTCGTTCCGTCTGACCCGCTGATCCCTACCTCTTACACCTACCCGCAAGGAAACGCTTGGTTGTCACGGCCGAAAACGAGGGTTCGAGAAGGCCCCTCTCTCTCTCCCCCCATTTTGGAGAAATCTGCGTATATATGATATATTTTTTTGGCCCCCCTTCAAAAGATCTCGAGAGTGGCCGAGCCCTTCGCTCGGGTTTTAATCGACCTAATAGGCCCGATTCGTGGGTATGTATAGATTAAGTTATCTGTGGTTACACATATGTAAATCCTGTGTAGTGTTATATGTTTTTTTCTCTGTTGGTAAACGTTAAAATTGTAGCTTTATAAGTTCGCCTCTTGATCAAATTAGTTGTAGACATTTTTTTCGCTCCAAAGTGTTCTGTGATGTAAAAATGTCTTTAGATAGGGAGGATTGTAGAAGGATCCACTAGAATAGTAGTATTTACCTACCTCCTAAGATATTTTTTAAACTGTTTGACTCCCATCTATTCCGAAACATCGATGATATTATTTGCTTATAGCCAAATTCTTAAAATGTACAAATTTTTGAACAAACTAAATTTAATTAAATTTACTCTTGAATGGGAACAGAACGCAAAAGTTCCTTTCCTAGATTGGTTAATACACCGCACTCCGTCTGGTTTTAAATTCTCTGTCTATCGTAAGCCGACTAATTCTTCTTCCTATAACAATTTCATTTTTACAACTCTCACCACGTTATCGTAAAAATATATCCGTGTTTATTCGTGCGCTCCGCGTGGTTCGTCCTGAATTCTTTGACACAGAAGTTTCTAAAGTTTTTGACATAGGACACAAACTTTCTTGTCCTTTCGAAAGTACGTGGAACCTACATTCAATTTTTCTATGGCCTTTCTTATATATATATATATATATATTTATATCACAGTATTGAGACAGCAACCGGAAACGAAATTGTGAAAGTTATTCTCTACCGGACACATAATATTCGACGAGAAATTGTTAATGCCTAATTGATACGAGTTTTATATTTATATATCGAAATGCTCGCGGCTTTCAGATTCATGAATTTGTAAATAACGAAAAATATAATAGATCATTTGTTATATTAGTAATATTTCTATGAACATATTTTAGTAAGATATTAGATTCTTAGATGCTTCAACATAATTCTTGTCTGGTTAAACTGTGATCAAGTGATTTTCTCCAAATTTTAATGAAAATACTGCATTCACTATGCAGGACCTTAAAGTTATATATAAGTAAAATGAATTTTATTACTTCCTATTGGACACGCTTGTTCATCAGGTTTGAAAATTTCGTTCTATTCTAATCTTTCGTTGAATTTCCAAGAGGAATTTGATTTGGTTTCGTTCGCATGCACAGTTTGATCTATTAGAATCAAAGGCTTATTTCTCTTTGATCTTTTTCAGGCGAGTCCTATAAAAAATTGTATTTAAGAGACGTGAACTGACAGGATAAATAGACCTATAATCAAACCCATCAGTAAATTACGGGAGAGCACTCAAGAATTAAATATCGCTAAAATATATACGAGATCTATTATAAAGATGCGGGGTCTTCTAAGACTCTTGTGAAGTATTTGTACATAATAAATTATCAATGATTTAATAACCAATTAGATCTTTCGTACAGCGTCAATGTGAAATTTGGGATGAACGATATTTATTGACTCTCCAAAGTAAAGTTTTGCTCATTTGATTTAAGTCATTCGAACATATTTATAAAACCTTTAACTAAATTTGAGGAATAAAAGGACCAAGCATGGGCTACAGCGAGTTAATTCATTTTGTGTTATACGAGAAGGATCCAGGTAAAATAAAATGGTTAAATTTTAATCTTTTAAAGTTTTAATAGAAGGACTCGATATTCAGCCCGTTCAATCCAAAAGACGAATCAGATATTTTTCTTGATATTTACCTTTTGTTCGTGAATTAACCGGATTCCTTTGAGATTGCTTCTAGCTGCTTGAGATAGAATCATTTTCCATAATCAGGTTTTCAGTTCCAAAACCCTTGGTTGATTATAGTGGAAGCTTTAACACCAAGAGTCCAGACCTTTAAGGTAGAGAAAGAAAGACAAAAGTGGCTAAGAAGAAAATAAAACTGTTCATACAAATAATGGATTAGTTAAATCTTAAGCACGAGGTCTGTGATTAAAAAAATTAAGAAATAACAAACTTGAAAGATTTATAGGATATTCGTTACTATTTCCACATGCGATTATATTAAGAGAAAAAATCGTTCTAAAAGATGCCAATTAATTAAAAAAATAAACTCATATAGATATAAATCACAAAAATATGCGTGTTACTAAACTGCTATGAGGATAGATCAATACTAGTGGCAAGATAAAGAAAGCTTTCAAGAAGTGAGTAGAAGGAAATTGAGCAAGGCCCTGAGAGAACCAATTGGAACATCCTAGGCTTTTGTAAGGTCATAGCTAAATAAAATGGACATTAAAATACAGAAGTTGATACCTAATCTCTTACAGAGGTAGAGAACTAATTACACTTCTCTGATGTAGGTTGACTCAAGCATCCAACATAGCAATCTTTGCAAAAATATAAGTACATGAATCCAATAAACTAATCAAACTATTAATGCGATTATCAAATAATATTGTCCGAAATAAATTTAAACCTATCGAATAAAACACACTGCGATGAAGTGTTAAAAAATTCAAATTCATATTAATGAATAACAAACCCAGGCAAACCATAACTTTAATTTAAGAATGAAGGAGTTTAATACTAAGATAGGATAAAAAAACCTAAGATATATACTACAACTGACCATGTGAAGTCACTACTACTCACTATAAGTGAGGTTCACTTATAAACTGCGAAGGAAAATTGTTCAGTGTATTTGGGTTGATTTCTAATTCTAACCGACAAAACTAAAACTCTCGGATGCAGCAAACGGAAAATTACGTCCTGGGTGATAAACAGTAAAATGGTTGACAGAAGATTATCATGTGAAGTGCTTTTCCAACGACAAAATTAAGAAGGCTGTATTTTTCTCGTTGAGGAAATGGTTTCCAATCATTTTAGCATGCGGCTCCCTTTGCTGAGCTTCAAAGCATTGCGCCTCCCTTTGCTGAGCTTCGATGCAATACGCCTCCCTTTGCTGAACTTCGAAGCATTGCGCCTTCTTTTGTTGAGCTTTGGTGCAATGCGCCTCCCTTTGTTGAGCTTCGATTCATTGCAGCTCCCTTTGCTGAGCTTCGATGCAATGCGCCTCCCTTTGCTGAGCTTAGATGCATTGCGCCTCCCTTTGCTGAGCTTCGATGCAATATGCCTCCCTTTGTTGAGCTTTGAAGCATTGCGCCTCCCTTTGCTGAGCTTCGATGCATTGTGCCTCCCTTTTCTGAGCTTAGATGCATTGCACCTCCCTTTGCCGCGATTCGATGCAATGCGCCTCTCTTTACTGAGCTTCGATGCAATGCACCTCCCTTTGCTGAGCTTCGATGCATTGCGCCTCCCTCTGCTGAGCTTCGATGCAATGCGCTTCCCTTTGCTGAGTTTCGGTGCAATGCGCCTCCCTTTGCCTAGCTTCGATGCATTGTACCTCCCTTTGCTGAACTTGGATGCAATGCGCCTCCCTTTGCTGAGCTTCGATGCATTGTGCCTCCCTTTGCCTAGCTTCGATGCAATTAACCTGCATTTGCTGAGCTTCGATACAATGCGCCTCTCTTTACTGAGCTTTGGTGCAATGGGCCTGCCTTTGCTGAGCTTCGATGCAATGCGCCTCCCTTTGCTGAGCTTCGATGCATTGTGCCTTCCTTTTCTGAGCTTAGATGCATTGCACCTCCCTTTGCCGAGATTCGATGCAATGCGCCTCTCTTTACTGAGCTTCGATGCAATGCACCTCCCTTTGCTGAGCTTCGATGCATTGCGCCTCCCTTTGCCTAGCTTCGATGCAATTAACCTGGATTTGCTGAGCTTCGATACAATGCGCCTCTCTTTACTGAGCTTTGGTGCAATGGGCCTGCCTTTGCTGAGCTTCGATGCATTGCGCCTCCCTTTGCCTAGCTTCGATGCAATTAACCTGCATTTGCTGAGCTTCGATACAATGCGCCTCTCTTTACTGAGCTTTGGTGCAATGGGCCTGCCTTTGCTGAGCTTCGATGCAATGCACCTCCCTTTGCTGAGCTTCTATGCAATGCGTCTCTCTTTGCTGAGCTTCAATGCATTGCGCCTCCCTTTACTGAGCTTCGATGCAATGGGCCTGCCTTTGCTGTCCTCATTCCTGGATTTTAGGCTAAAAAAGGACACACGATGAAATTTTTATTTCCGGTTCAAACAAACGATACGAACTTTTTTAAAGTTTATTGACAAAGCAAAATAAATAAATCAAATTTATTTTTTTAAGAAACTTCTCACGGAAATTTTTAATTCACACATCTTTCATCCACTATAACTACAAACACCAAACTTGAAAATAATTTACTTTTGATTTATAAATTTTATAGATTATAACGGATAGAAGCATGATTTTATTACACGAGGAATTTTCAATAATATGTCGAAACAAAGTCAATAGACCTAATTCGACCCATAGTTAGTTTTATTTTAATAATTCCCGGATTATCCTTGGAATGACCTTGCCGATCTTATTATTTGAAGGAAAATTTAAAACAACATAACTGTTTTAAATTTCGTACGAATCGGCCGAAAAGTTACGATGTTATTGCCAAATGACTCAATAAAGTAAAATAGTTACTTTACAACCGACTGACCAACGAACCAACCTAGTAACTTATATAGTCGCACGCGACTAAAAAAAATGCGTTTTTATATGATAGGCTTATTCTCTCTCTCTCTCTCTCTCTCTCTCTCTCTCTCTCTCTCTCTCTCTCTCTCTCTCTCTCTCTCTCTCTCTCTCTCTCTCTCTCTCTCTCTCTCTCTCTCTCTCTCTTGCGGAAGCCCAAACCACTTCGACCGCAGCACTGGTGTTACAGAGAACCCGTGTGACGAAATGATCCATTTTAAAGGTAACTTTAAATTAATGTTTTAATTAAACGAATATTACTCACTTTTTATGAGCCAATCTAGCGACTGCTATTAGGGCAAAACTTACCGTAATCTCCTTACAGCCTAATGTTAGGCTAGCTTAAAAACCATAAACAAGTAAGCAAAAGACCAAATACATAAATCCTCCTTAAAACGAAGACTAAGGCAAAGAACAAACAAACAAATAAAAAACAAAAAAAAGCAAGAATAAAGAAGCACGCTCCAGCGTCGGGGAAAGGACTGCCTCACCCTGGTGCACGAAAATACGACCTATTATGAAATTTCAAATAAAATGGAGGAGGCCAGCATTCTCCTAAAAGTCAGATAGTACTCAAGACTGTGTACCCTAACTCGTTCCGAGTACAAGGTACAAGCGGTAGCGATCCTTCATGTCCCGATGCCGGGAAAGATAACGTGAGTGAATATGACACAGATAGGGATATTACACAAAATGTGCCGAAAAGTTTTGCGAACAAAGCAGTCGTCGGAATAAAGTGCAGTCTATGCACCACCAAATGAAGGTGCGTCCCACGAGTGTGCCCTATTCTAAGAGGACAGCAAGCGATCTAAACCCTTTGCAACATTGTAGAGGTAAGTCTATAGGAACAGTCTCGGTAGATGACACGGAGGTTTAAGTTCCCCTCACCGTCTCCCATCTTTCATTGACAAGGAGCCCGGAGGGCTGCACTGATTCTTGGATTTAGTCGGTGTGAAGAAGAGCCGAACGCTGGTTTGGTCAACTAGTACTCCCGGACCTTTTGGCGCCCTCATCAGCACGCTCATTCGCTGGAATTCCCGCATATCCAAGAAACCTAACCGAAGATAATCTCGTCATCTTCCCGGCTCGCAGCAGCCGTGGCGTCAAAGATACAAAAAACCAAGGTGTGTTGAGATTCTAATAACCTGAGAGCACCCAGGGGGATTTGTAAGTTGCTAAAGATCAGAATCCGGTCTCTGAACCGGACACGACCCGTTATCACCTCTAGCGAGCGGTGTATTGCGACTAGTTCGGCCGTGAAGACAGATACAACGCCTTGCATTGCTCCGCTGACTTCAAACAGATTTTTAGGGTGTGAAAACAGAATTAGAGCAATCTGTATAAACTGGCACGGAACCAACACTGCCGTCTTAAGGCAAAAAGCATTAACTGCAAAATTGTCAATTTTGGGAAAACGCAAAAAACGGATTTCGGCCTCAAATAAGGATCTGATAACATTAATCGTAATTTTTTTTTAGGGGGGGTAATTGTAAGCATTCATCTATATGAATCTTGCAATATAATTTGGTTTAATCAGTTAATAACTTCAATATATTCAAATTTGTTCAGTAAATTTTGACTTAATGCTTTTTACCTGAAAACAGTTATAATAATTGGGTCATCTTATAATAAAATGATTTTTGTGGAAAAATGGTATAGGTATACCTATATCTAAATAATTGATAGGTACCTATTATATCATTAGACTCTATTGGTAAATACATATTTTATCATTTTAACTTTTACCAGAAAAGTTTGGAAAGGACATAAAAAAGATACATTGTAAAGCAATATTATTACAGAAAACAGAAAGAAAACATTGTAGACAACATAACTAGGTAGGTAATTGAAAATATTTTTTCCTTAGTTAATGCAGGAAACCTAAAAATAAAAAAAATCTTTGGTAAAACTTTAGTTTTCCTACATACCTAATTGCAGCAAACAAAAGACAACACGATAATGAAAAAGAAATATTTGCAAAAATAATGAAAATTATGGCAAATCTTATAACTGGATAATAGAGCAAAAATAGCTCAAAAGTATACCTAGGTATATGAATAGAGTTACCTACCTATACGTAAGAATATCAATTTAATTTTTTTCCAACAAACAAAATCTTGCAATTATTGAAACCTCATTGCTGCATACGTAATGTCAGCAATCAAAAGAAAAAAAATTGGGGTTTATACGCTTCCAAGGAGATCTGGGCTGTTCTTGCTTTCTGGTAAATTGATCCAAAATCTTTTCCTGTTTTCAGGCATTAAACTTACAAGCTTGTCTAAAATATTTTCTTTCTTTTTTGAAGATAAGCCTCTTGGGCAATCTGACATAGGTTTTTCCAATAATTTTTTTGTGAAATTTAAACTAGCATGAACAAAGTCTGCAACTTTAAAGTCTCCCTTGTAGTTGGTTTTATATTTTAAGATACGGCTACCCTTTTCAAATTTTGCTTCCACAATCTCTGCTAACAATGGAAGGTTTGTTTCTTTTATCCCTTCACGAAGCCGAGTTTTTCTCTTGACCGAAATATCCGGAATATCGTTAAAACAGGCACTAAAATTAATATCTAATACTTTCAAATTTTTAAAGGATGCATCAATAACTGATTTCAAATCTTGATAGTCATAGATATTATCCTTTTTCCTAATATTTTTTTCTATGTGGCCGTGGATGCCATCGGCGGCCATGAAGGTGTGCCCAGGCACTAGATACTTAAAGGTGATGCTATTGACTTGTTCACTGGTGTTAACAAGGATTATCATTGCGCTGTAAAGTGCCCAATTCTTATTTTGGGCGGCGCAATTGTCAGCCCAAAAAATGAAATTAGCAGCATCTCTTTCTGTTCTTATTAAGTCTAAATAAGCATTGGCCACATGTTCCTTGTTTCGGCCAGCAATTGATTCTGTCCAGAGGACTGCATAATGATTATAAGTTGATTTTTCTTTTTGGCCGATACATGCAAATGTCTCATTAAAAATTATCAGGCGTGGAGTAAATACACAAGTTTTTAAACCTTTCATAATAGGTAAAAGAAGTATCTTTTGCATATCAACAGCAAAAACTTGGGTTGTAGAATCCCATTTTTGAGAGCAATCGTAATCATATGCTCTTCGTGCATCTTTTGCAAGTTCATTATGCATAGTCCATTTTGCTTTCAGTGATTTATCTAATATACCTGAATAATTTTTAAAATATAAACAGGTGTCGCAAAGATCAGTAGAGTCAGTTCCAAATCCAATATTTAGTTTGTTAAACACTCTTGAGTATGTAGCGTAGGAGCAAAAATCAGGGTTCTCTTCAATAAATCCTTCACTGTTAATTCAGGGGATAAATATCTTCTATTTGGAGCGTGCTCCCTCCTATAATGCGAAATTTGGGGATTCATCTTTTCTATGTGATCAATAATGATTTCTTCATTTTTCTTGTTGCTAGGTTCATGTTTTCCCCTCATATCAAAAAACTCAAAATCACTTAAAGAATTAGATCCACCTAAACTAGTAGAAGCTTTTTTAAACACATCCAAAATAATGCGATTACTTGAAAAGCCTATTGTGTGTAAAAACATTGTCTGACACACTTTGAATTCTGACCCTGACTCATTTAAGAAAGTGTATACGAAGGTGCATGACTTTGTAAAGCATGAGGAATTGGAGCGTCTGCGCTCAGTCGTGGGGTTTTTCTTTATTCTGCCTAAAAGCCACTGCTTTTGAACAGATTTGTCCATTTTCCAAAACTCACTATGTATGGTATTCCGCAATTCCGGAGAAGTGAATTTAGTACACTGTTGCTTACACGAATCTTTGCAGGGAGGAAGCAATGGATGTTTTTCTCTTTGAGCTTCTAATTGAGCTTTAGCTGTTCGTAATCTCTTTGATTTTTGTATTTCATCAGCTGCTGCAGTTTCTTGACTATTTTGTTCAGGGGGAAGAAGTTGAATATTCTGAGAGGGTTCTTGAGGGCTTTGTTCCAGGAAAAGAAGTTGATTATTCTGAGCGGGTTCTTGATGATTTTGTTCAAGGGGAATTTGAATGTTCTGAGAAACTTCTTGATGTTCATTTTCATCTATAATCCTATTTGATTCAGCATCATCATCATTTGGAATTACTCCACTGTAAAGGATAAAAAAAATTTATTAGCTTATTAATTATATAGAAAACGATATAGAAAATTGAGCTATATATATTATATATGTATATACTATGATATAAGTCTGATCTTATCTGTGTGTGTGTGTGTCACACTAGGCAGAGCCTAAAAAAATATATATATCATCTTATGTAATTTGGGGCTGTGGGGTGCTTAAAACTATTTCCAAGTCCGTATGACCAATGGTTAAAAAGTTATGAACCAAAAACTTGATCTATATATAACTTTTACATGCACAGAAAGACATCCAAAACTCGATTTCACATAAATTTTAGTATATTAACCTCACTAATTTAAGAGAAATTGTACAAAGAATCATGTTGTGCTCAAATAAAGGAAATGATTTCTCGGAAAAGCACTGTCTTTTGTTAAACAGCTGTACAATTTTTATTTCTTTCATTCTTGAAAAATACAGGGTGGGCCAAAAAAAGGGGTATTATTAAAAAATTTACTTAAAATTTATTTTTATATTTTTAAAACTAAACCGTAGATAATGTTTAGTTTAAAAATAGGTATAGAAAAATAAAGTTTTAGTCAGTCTTTTAATAATGGCCCCTTTTTTTGGCCCACCCTGTATATTTAAAAACAAACAAAAAAGTTAGGTTGACATTCAACATTAACATTAGCTATAGAATTTAAACATAATATCATCAGTTAAAAGAAGTTACTCACCTTTTCCTCAATTCCCTAAAAACGGCTTGTGCACTGGTAAACATTACGAAACAATTTATTTAGACCTTTCAATTAGAAGGACAGAAGTGAAATGAAATCCCTCTTTCAAATTATGATCGAGATATAGGTACCTGAAATTAATCATGTTTTGCTTTGTTCAAACAGATCAGAACCTGCAGAAACATGACGGAATGTCAGCTCAGGCTGAGTTCTCAATGCGAATCATATTGTATAATCTACTTAATGCATTTTGTCTGCAACTTGCTAAGGGAATTCAAATTGACATTTGCAGGCAAAACGCATTATCTAGCTAAAGTTTTGTACTTAATGCTTTCTGCCTGAAAAGAAAGGATTAATGCTTTCTGCCTGAAAAATCCTTTTATTTTAGGTGGAGATAATGCTTTTTGAGCTCTCTTAAAATTTTAATGAATTAAATAGCATGACTGGCAACCTTCTAGTTAAATGCGTCTCGTCGAGACGAATCCAACGGTACCAAAATCTCAAAAATCGCATTTTTTCAGTTAATGTTTTTTGCCTTAAGACGGCAGAACATGACACGAAGTGTGCTGCAAACAGGCCGAATGCAATACTCTCGGCGCTGTACAATTGTTGGAAGCAGAGGCAAGGCGACATATCGTAAAAGGTGGTAACTTTTACGAGGGCGTCTCTGGCAGAAGCAGAGACGCCACTGGTTTGAGAGCTACATCGAGCTCTCGAAGGAGTTTCCTAGCCCTAAAACCAAAGGCCTTAGGGCATCTTTTCGCAGCATAGGCACTGTGAAGATCGGCTGCAGATGAAGTGAGAACCGATAGCGACGGAGGGAGGTGACGAGTTCACGCGTACATATGTCTAATGCATTCTGCACGGTACATACTGAGTAGCATCTCCCTAGAATCGACAACTAAGCTCTTAATATACAAAGTTGAAAGGCACCGGTCACCAGGTGGAGGCCGGTGTAGTGGATTGAGTCCACCTTCCGCAATAAACCTTTCGCTGTGGATGAATAAAACTTGCATCCTTCGTCAAGCTTCGAATGAAGAAAGGATCAATAGAAAATCAATTTACTAATTTACTATCCTTATCACACCTCAAGTGCTGAAAGTCACAAAATGAAGAATTTCTATGGCACGGGTACCAGAGACCATTTGGCTGCGAATATGATCCTTTCATGTGAGGTGTCGGTTGAAAACAAGTCTAAGAAAACGGTGCGGATCCACCATTTCCAGGCAAACCCTTTTTAGGAACAAGTTTGGGTTAGGTGAACCCGTGAATAGCGGCAGAATTGCCCCACCTTACACTTGGACAAGTAAAAATGTATCCACTATGGTTCGACATCGCGAGAGTTGCGGTTCAAGGTACCTTTGAGTTTACGCTCCAGAGTTAGCATCTGGGGCACACCAAAAGAAATCAAAAGGTCGACTACGTAGATTGTAGCGAGAACATCTTCCAGCAGCACTGAGGTGATACCGTTGATGTTTAGAGCAGAGTGTGACACTGAGGTGACTTTACTGCAGGACATCCTTTTCCTGCTCTATGGGCCAGAGAAGGCTCTTTCCTCCCATACGGAGACTCGACGATCTCGCAAAAACTCAGATAAAAAGATTTTAAGGCGTTCTTTCACCCATACAGTGTAGATATTTTCCATGATACGGTATCTCCATACGGTATCCTATGAGTTTTCCAGATAGAAAAACACTTTATCGTAGGGCTGTCTACGAAGGAAGGCCTCGCAGTCTGCATTTTGAATTTGGCTCAGCGCATCCGACGTGAAGTGGAACTTGCAGAAGCGGTACTGTGCAGAAGACAGGTGTTCTCCGCTGTCCAAGAGAAAGGCTAGTCTAACAGTTACCAATTTTTCTGTCAACTTGCAAACGCAGGAGATAAGAGAGATTGGGTGGAAATCAGCCTCTGGAAGTAAAATTAGTCGGCGTCCTTCAGCTACATTACGACGTGAACTAAATGCTGGCGGAGCAGCATTCCGACTAGAGAATGGGAAGAAAGCGGTCACGAAGGACTCCACCACAGACGCGGGGTCGGGGTTTGCGCTCCAATTTTTCTAGAAAAGGACAGTGGGGTCTTGCATAAACTTGCCTCGAATTCTTTTGACTCGCTTCTACACTTCTGTTTGAAGGATCTTCTCGTTAAGTGAAGACAAGTATACCTACCAGAAAGAGCACCGGACGTGCTTTGAAGCATAACTGAACCTAGTCCGTTCACGGAATTCACCGAAAGTGAAATCCTTCGAGCGGCAATTATAGCGTATCTAGGCATATTGCTTCTGTTTAAGAGCCCCTCTTACATTCGGTTGACCACCATGGAAGCGGTCTGCAAGCAAAACCGCCAGGTTGTTCGATGAATAATAGTTAGGCCCACGGCGATGAGTTTGCAAACGAATAACACATCAGCCTCATTCAACGAACTAAACTCCTCGAATTATTTTAGGTAGGAGTTATTCAAATATCATTTTATTTACCGCTTCCGCCTAAAAGACGCCTGAGTGGTGCTTAACAGGGTCATGGTGATACGCATTTCCCGAAATGCGTACCACCATGACCATGTTAAGTACCACTCGGGCGTCTTTTAGGCGTAAGCGGTCGATACAATGATATTTAAGTACTTCCTACCTAAAATCAGGCTGTGCATCCGGAGAGCAAAGGGATAAATATGTCAAAACATGAAAATGAAGCTGTTTGTGGGCATCGATACCTGAACCCATTCACATTTACAACACCTATTTCTGACTCGTCGATCAGGATGGCAATTGATCGTGTAGTCTCTCCAGAGGTGGTGTATACCGTTCAAATCACCGAGCAGACGAAAGGGCCTCAGCAACTGTGCCAGGATGCGGTGGAAGTCCCCCCGTGTCGAAGTCGGCTGACGTTTGAATAAACGCAGAAATAACAGTATACCATCAATCCATGTCCACCTGCATTTTTACTGACTGAAAGGGCGTATTTAAATCAAAGAGAAAAACGGAGAAATCATGCAGGGTGTTAATCGCGCATCTTCTTGCCTGGGCCCCGCAGGAGGGTGGGCACGGAGCACGCGGCCAGTATGATCTCGTGCAAAAGGTTAGCTGCCAATGAACGGAAAGAGACGAGCCCATGCAACTCCTCCCAGTTGTCCCGGAGTTCAAGCCAATTACATTTGAAGAATTTACAGTTTAGGCCTTGCTCAGAGAAGATGTGGGAATCTCTTCGAAGAGAAAACTCTCACCGTAAATATCGTTCGATTCCTGGAGTCAAAACTCAGGTCGCAGTTAGTTGAACAAAGCGCTGAAGAAACTGTCACCTTTGAGAACTTATTCGGATTGGTTGAGCTCAATATGCGCGTCATTTCCTCCCTCCGTTTCGAAACCTTTAGTGGGCAATGCTGCTACGGATGAGGGTGGTTCCTCTTTTGGAGGATCCACCTTCTCAGTGCCATTTATTCCAGCCATGGGTGGGGGCGTATAACCCAAGGCTTTATAAAACCCTGAAAACGGCCTCACTACCTACAGGAAAGTTGCCTCTTGTGAGTCTAACGACTCACTGGAGGCGGGCAGCCATTTCACTTTACGGGAAACAGTCAAACTGGAGGACGGGGAGGAACCCTGGTTTTAGCCGATGCAAGCTCTAAGGTAATATGTTTTATGGAGTAGTCTTTGAGTTTCCTCGCATAAAGCACTTCTTTCACGAAGTTCATGGTAGAGTGCGGTGTCATACTAACTTGTGAGCTATTAAGTGTTCCAAATGCGCCAATCATGACAGCCTCGGATGAGTCCGACGCATTTACCAGGGAAACTCCCTCCAAGAAACGGGTCACCTTCGGCTCTATACCAATCAAGCTAGCTAATGCTCTCCTCTGATGGATCATAATGCCCTTGGTCTACAGGCTGCCATCAGTAGAGAGAATAACCAGAAAGTGTTTGAAGTTTGCCGGCTAGAAAACGCCAGTTAACCTCTCAATGAACGGCTTTGACGAAATCGAGGCTCTACTCACCGCTCCCTGAAGACCAACAGAGGGAGATATACCTTTACCTGTCCTTGTCTTCTTCTTGTTCTATTTTCTTTTGGGGATATGAGAGCGAGGAATGAACCCGCTTCTCTTTACCCCCGGAAGAAGCCCCTAATTCCTGATGGACCGTCCTTAGTAAGATCCTTCCGAGATGGAAATGGTTTTAACTGTCAAATCGGCACCAGCCGAGGGGCGAGTTTGCTTTTCTCCTCGTCAGTTCTCGGGGTTCTAAACCGCCTGGGGAGAAACCTGCATAGAGGCAGACTCAGGTTTAGTGTTTGAGACCGATACCTGGATTGATGCAATGGAATATCTTGCCGTTTGGTTGGGTCACCTTGGGGACAATGTCCATCTCAGATGTGGGTGGTCTCCATGTGGTCATACCCCACAGGGCATCACGGATCTCATTCGTGTTACTTTCCACCCGAGCGAATTACTTGCCGGCGAAGCGACCTCCATCAGGAAAGAGAAGTGGGGGCAGTCAAGCCGACCCCTGCAATGACAAAATACATGACTGTAGGACTACAGGGGCCACGGTGCGACAGTTCCTGCTTCCCCCTGCTCTCCTAAGGAGGTTAGCCATACACTTAAACAGATCGTCATTTTAACTTGTATCCGAATTTCACCCTCCGGTCTGACAGATCTTATCCAGCATTAAAAAGTTAGGGATGGCATAAACTATTTACTACTATCATAATCAAGGGTTGTGCTACAACACCAACACAATTAATTCGAGGTAATAATCCGAGATTAATGTGTAAAAATCTCGAAATGCTTCGGGACGTTGAGAATCCGCGTGTCAAGTGTTATGTTCGGAAATAGCACTTAGATGCAGAAATCTATAAGTAGAATAATTTCTATCTGAACTTGCTAAAATTAGAATAAAGGCAACAAACAACATTTAAGATTATTTAGACTACAAGTAGGAAAATAAAAAAGTAATTACAAGCACTTTTGACTTTACTCACGTACTGAATGAAGCCTTGGTAACTAAATACGACGTTATAACTTTTCTATTTTCTGTAGCAAATGCGCATTCTTTTTTATCGCAATTTGCGATCTATTGTCCCCATTCTAATTCATATATACCTTCATATCTTCTGAAAAGCTTGAGTTTTTCTTCATTCTTCTAAAATAATAATTAGTGTGTATCTATTTTCAAACCACTTGTATACTAGTATGTACACAAATTTTAAAATAAAACCTTGCAATAGTTATATTAACGTCTATTTACACTTCTTAATGAAAATCCCGCTTTTAAATTTATATAATTCCGGAGTTATTTAAAATAAGAATTTTTCCCTCGCGGCGGATGGAATTAGCAGTAACAGATGGATAATTTGTATAAAAGTCCGATTTTTTACCTGCGGCAAAGCGCCAGGTCTTGGCATCACTTTTTATTCAAGAGGAGTAAAGTTCAATTGTACCCATTTAGGGCCATGAAATGACCCATATGACCATGGAACCTAAGTTTATTCAT
Organism: Ceratothoa steindachneri; assembly: GCA_963969495.1. NCBI lineage: Eukaryota > Metazoa > Arthropoda > Malacostraca > Isopoda > Cymothoidae > Ceratothoa > Ceratothoa steindachneri. The sequence goes on along the minus strand of OZ018317.1, from coordinate 95,088,405 downwards.
CCTGGAGATTTCAAATCTACCATTGTATTTGGCGCTAGGTGGCGGCATCTAGTGGCAGAAGCCTCATTTACCCATTCAAAGACACTTGTAAGTGATTTGAACCATGGGAGACAATCCATGCTATAACCATTTATCGTCCTATCACAAAACGCCGCAGGTCATTAGAGAGACTTTCCCTCTTGTCATTGGCTATAAGCGTTGCTTATATAAAAGTATTTTCTACATATTTCTCGTTTGAATTCACACAATCGTTGTGAAATTGATATTTTGAGATTTACGTAAAATTGGATTGATTCTATAAGCACTCCCCTACTAAATAACAACTTCTTAACTAAAAGCAAAGAAACTTAGGTCGGAAGTTTGAAGCCAATAATTATGGCAGTTAAGAAAGATCTAGAAGGAAGAGAAAAAGTTTTTTTAAGTCGCAGAAGAGAGGAACAATTTCTCCTTTGTCCTTTGAATTCCCAATTAATTTCTCTCTCTTTCATAGTCCCCATCGACCTTTCAAAGCGTGCCTTAAAAAGTTATTTATTCCGAAGGTTTTTTGCTCTTCCGCGTAGCCGAGTGGTCTAAGGGGCGGTTTAATTGAGATCAAAGCGGTTGCTCGCTGCCTCAGTGTGCTTGGTTCGAATCCCACCCTTGTACAGATTTTTTCGAATTAGGAAATAACTTTTTCCGAGCAAAAATTATCCTAAAATATCTCACTCTACAAGTTAATAGTGATTTCCATAAAAATGTACGACTATTACTTAAAAAATTATCTAAATTAGTTTTAAAATTCAAGTCGAGTAACGCCACCCTTCCTTATTTTTATGGACTTGTAAAAACGCACAAACCGAACTTTCCTCTATGCCCTATTATATGTTCTGTTGGTTATGTTTCTTATGCTCTCTCTAAATGGCTTACCTTTTTTCTTACACTTCTAGTTGGCACCATTTCTCATTCACATGTTACCAATAGCTACTACCTTATTTTTAAACTCAGTGCCATTCAGTATTCGAATAATTTTACCCTTGTTAGTTTCGATATCGGCTCATTATTTACCAAGGATCCAATTGAAGATATTTTTAATTTCCTTAATGATAAATTGCAAAATATTGTTCTTCCCGTTCCTCTTCCAGTTTTTTTAAAAACTTTAACATTTAAGTTGCTTTCAAATACGAGTAAACTATACAAAACATTCTAGTTCACAATAATTGTAATAATATTGCGGGAGTCTATTCGGTCAAATGTTCTGTTTGTCCAAGTAAATATTTTGGACAAACAGGAAAGCAATTATCTATTCGTATTAATCAACATAAGTACAATGTTAGGAGAGCTGTAAATAATAGTGCGTTTTTGTGTGCATGTGCCAAAAATAAGCAATTAATTAATTAGAATTCAGCCAAATTCATTTTTCGCTAAAATGACTCAATTAAAAGAAACCTTGTTGAATGTTCATATATAAGCCAATTTAATAACTTTAACTTTTCCTCTGACCTTTTTAAAATTGCTGTTGTTATGAAAAAACTCATTCTTAAAGAAATTAGCTTTGAGTTATGTTCTTAATTTTTTTTGCAATTTTCATTTTCATGGGAACCCGATTTGTCAATTTAATCATTGCATTGATTTTGTATTAACATTATTTTATTTCTCTTCCTCTCTTCTTATCCCTCTCTGCTTGTCCCTCTTCTCTTCATTTCAAATTATTTCTCGTGTCTCTCATAATCTCCTTTTTTAGACTATCGCTTTATCCGTTAAGCGTTTTAACCCTTTTGGGTCTGTTCTTGACTCTTTCTGCCTCTCGGTTTGACCTTGCTACCTGTTATAGCGAAATCTTAATGTGAATTGACCCATCCCTCTCCTACTTCCTCATTGGTGATTCCTTCTCTTAGAGGCGGTCCTTTATCTTTTACTAGCTTATATATACCCTCATTATATTATTTTCTCTTGTAGTTATCCTTGAAAATGAAAGGAATAAAGCTCGAAAGTACTTGGAGGCACCTTTTCATTTTTCTTTCGGGACAGTGAACCTCACGTGCTACTTTGTGAGTTATTCATTTCACATTTATATATATATATATATATATATATATATATATATATATATATATATATATATATATATATATATATATATATAAATATATATATATATTTATATATCTCTAAAAGTAGCGCGAGAGAATGATGAAAATAAATCCATTAAACCACATTGAAAGAGAAAACGGAATAATTTTTCCTTGCAGTAATATTTTTATTACATTTTTTCGAAAAAATTCGTGCAGGTAAGCATGGATCGAATCGCTTCCCTGCACGGATTTTTTCGTAAAAAGGTAATAAAAATATTACTGCAAGGAAAAATCATTCCGTTTTCTCTTTTAATGTGGTTTAATGGATTCATATATATATATATATATATATATATATATATATATATATATATATATATGAAAAGAAACTCACAACTTACACGTTGCACGTGAGTCAAAATTATGATAAATAACACCCACAAGGAAAATGGAAAAATCCTTTTTCCATTTTCCTTTTGGGTGTTATTTATCATATATATATATATGTATATATATATATATATATATATATATATATATATATATTTATATATATATATATATATATATATATATATATATATAAGTTTTCTTATTTATATCATTCGTATTTCTTTAGACGAGAGCATACCTTATAATTCTTTAAGATGGCCTTGCTCCATACTTTATTGTTATCTATTGCTTTATTTCTTTTTCCTAAGCACAATTTTTTCTCGATCTTTGGAAGAGAAAGAAAGCAGAGAAAGGACAATGGCTCTTTTCTTGCAGTACCACTCTTGTAACAAACAAGCGTGATTTTTTCTTACCCTTATGGCTTCAGGCCTTGTATTGACTTATTTACTGAAGTACCCTTTGTATATTTATATCTCATTACTTATTATATGTATAATATAATATATACATATATATATATATATATATATATATATATATATATACAAATTTATATATATATATATATATATATATATATATATATATATATATATATATATATATATATATATATATATATACATATATATATATGCGGTCAGGTAAGGGAAGTAGTAAAAATCCTTAACACGAGAGAAAAGTCTCCTGCAGGTTCATAACCTTCTTCACGAGAATTTATATAGTGAAGGAATTAGATCACGGAAAGTGTTCTCTGTAAATTTCCAAAAGATATGAATCGAAATTAGCTTACTGTGACGAACATTTTAAGAATTGCATTTAGACAAAAAAGAAAAGGGTTAAACCAGAATTTCGAGCTTTGAAAACTACAAATGCAACTAAAATCAAAAGATGAGTGCCTGAAAACACTTATGTTTACGGAAAACCAATTTTTCAACCTGCTAGATATCCTTTGGTTCTCAGAGAAACAAGTTGTAAGGCTCTTATGAATTTTTATACCATTATGATTAAAACCAAAAACCGTTCCTAATAAATAAACAACAAAGAAAAAAATATGTTGTTTGCCCAGATATATCTACACGAAAACTTACTTACGAGGGGCGGTCAATAAGTTTTGCAATTCGTATATAAGGAAACGAGATATGAGGAAAAGTGTTTTATTATTTTTCAATACAACTACCCTCGACTTCAATGCACTTGCACCACTTGTCCCTGAGGCTTCGAATGAAAAATGAAAATATTACTTGCTTTATAAACCTAGTCAATCTTTGGTTTGAGGCCAAAATGTTTGTCTATTCTACCTTTTAAACGACCCAATTGTAGTGCAGTCAATGGCGTCATGGGGGAGACCATTCCATAAGTTGACCATTCAGTTAAAAAAAAAATTAGACTCGTGAGAGTTAAACGGTTTATCTTAAATTTTACGACCATTTTCCCGTTTGTAATTAGATCGGTCAATTATAAAGTACTTGTTACAGCTCATATTAACAATGCCTATAACGATTTTAAATACTTGAATTGGTCACCTTTTGGTCTACGCTGGGGCAATGGGAAGAGATTTAATTCCTTAAGATGACCTACGTATGGCTTGTTTTTAAGAAGTGACAAATATTCTTCTCTTCTCGCGGCGAAACTCTCATGGAAAACTTATATAGATGAGGGAAAGCTTCTGCCGCAAATTTTCAGAAAAGTGAGAGTACAACAACTGGGTCTTCCCTTCTTCCAACGCTCCTGCCAACACATCGCTTGTTGTCATGTACTTCCCGAGCTCTCGGGACCTATTCTCCATCCTCAATATTTACCCAAGCTTCCGCATAAGACCTTTTTCTGCCTCCTAAGTTAAAATTCCGGTTAAACGGGCGTCGTTTTGGCACGATTGAGGAGATGGAGCAAGAATTGCAGAAGGTGCTCAAGTCCGTCACGCTTGAAGATTTCGATGGACGTTTGCAATCGCGATAAACGCATAAGACCACTGAATATTGCTCATGGGGATTGTTTGAAGGAAATAGTTGTACCTAGAAGGTAGGGTAAGTCATTATCCTGTTATAGGCAAGTTACTGCAGATTTTGGATTGGACTATATATACTTTTCCCTTTCCACGACAGGTTTGGAAAGAGGTTGCGCAATTTGTTTTTATTTTTTCAAATTAGGAAATAATGAAAGCTGGTGTAATCAGCGAGATCATTTTAAGTCAATGGAGGAAAAATACGGAGTGAAAAGGACAGGTTTCGCTTTGTGTAACCCTTTTTCAAACACTAATCTCAATTGTCTCTTTCCTTTATCTCCCTTGTGTATATAGCTTATCCCTTTCTCATATTTTGCCAACTAACAATGTTTTCATTCTCTTTACAAATCTTCATAAAATTTATCTGGTCTGATGCACTATTCGGGTGCATCAGGCCATGTTCAAGCTAGTTCTTGACATATTTGACATATTCGCAATCATGAAATTTTATTAAGGATGTCACAAATGTTGAATCTCTCTTCTTGCAAGTGAAATATGTTCAAGTTTCCTTTCTCCCTCAAAATATCTTGTTCTCAATGAAAGGAAATTAAAATTATTTTTGCTATATTCATAAAATTTATTGTAAACTACTCTCAGGGTTTGGAAATAATACTAGAGTGGTGCATTTTTAGACATGCTTTGAAATAGGAATATAAAATTGAACTCATTCACAGTCTAGAATTAGGTATCGAAGGTCCATTAGGATTTTGAATACCAAAACGGAATATTGGTAGTTAAACGAACAATATGTATCAATGTTTAGTGTCAATTTCGCACTGTAACGGAAAAGCCTAATGAAAGCGCTTCATCCTTTCGTATAAATGATGGTTAAAATAAGCAATATGAAAGCCTCGTTTGAGAGGATATTAAATCGACCCATTAAATACAGACATTTGCTTGATATGGAAAAGATTGATAAACCATTATTATAAAAGCAACAAATAGAGATCACTCGTTCTATTCACAATTACAACCATCTATACAAATTTGTGTTTTTTTTATCAGTGTTTTGGCCAAATTGTCTAAGCATTTTTCTGTTAACGCAAGTATCTTTTTATTTATGAACGTTTCACTGTATGTCTTTGAAAATGTGCCTACCAAGCGCATTCATTTTAATCTTAACTATACTAAGCTCAGTAATCAAAAACTGCCGCTTTTTACCAAAATGGCTTTTTTAAAAGAAAATCACGTTCAATTTAATGGGAATTCTTCATTTATAATCACGTTCGGGTGCTAAAGAAACTAATTAAATATATCTCGAAGGAAAAGGAAAACTGCCATGATTAATAAGGGTCAAACTTCCCTTGGATTTATGAAAAGGAACGAAGAAGAACTAAAACCATAAAACCTATATTCTGAAAAAAAAGTAAAAGTACAAAAAGAATTGTAAAACACAGAAATAATTCCAGCCTCAAGGATTATTGAGGACTATTACTCTTTGATTATCTATATACTTTATAAAAATAATGCTTATAACATTTACTAATGAGTCCCAATGCTGTAATATTTATTGTATATATAAACTTAAATAATAAACGTTTGTATACAATTATATAAATTTGTATTCAAAATATTTGATCATCCAGAATTGGTTACAAACACCTAGAACCCTCACGTATGAGTAGAATAAACAATATTCGGGATTTCCGTTCAATATCCTCAAATACTGGGGCAGGTCTCTTGAGATCCCATATTGGGGATGAATTTATGTTCCCTAGTACTTTTAATCTCTAACCGCATGCAGAAGAATTCTTGGGGTTGACTGTTTCTTTGTACCTAAATGCTCATGGGCGTTTAAATTATTGATGAGGCGCCTTCATGATGGATTATTCCTTACCACTACGTTATTTTTAATGGATTACAATAGTGGCTTCTCTTCTTACGGCTGAGTGGAAAGAACTTGGTTGATTTCGTCGTGGCTCTTCCTCTAATTGATTACCCAAGGGAGTATTGCTTCCTCGTATTTATTCCTAGATATTTACGTTACAAAATCCCAGGCCCCGCTATCGATGATGCGGGATTTGTTCTTCGATCCTCGTTTCTCAACAATCTTTCAATTCATCTATTTATTCTCCAGTTTCTGTCACATCTTGCATTTTCCTGGAAGAACGCGTTACCTACTGTATCCCTAAGATAGCTTCTGCCAACTTCAAGCATTAGGGGTTGGATTCATTTCCCGTCGTCACAGAATGAAGCCAAATGATGCCGAGGAAGGATGCGAGACACCACCCGATCTGTGTCCTCGCTTGATCCCGGAAGTAGCCAAGGGGTCGTTCGCCTTTAAGAGCCAGTCTGAGTGGATTTTGTCCTTGACCGTCATTCGTTGACCTCTAGGTGACTCCCGAGTGGAGTTTCAAAATGGTTCTTTGATGACGAGGACAATTTTGGGGATCACCATCTTTAAAGATGGTCTCTACGCTTATTCTGTTTCTCGTCTTTGTTATGTAGCAGATTGGTCATCCAAACGACAGACCACTAAATTTTGTTTCTTTTCTCTCCTAAAAGAGTTTTGCTCTGGGAAGTCTCCGTAATGTGATGTCCCTTCTAGAGTCTTAGACATTGTACCAGGAGTATCGTCAGACCCTCCTGGTTTCAGTAGCTCTGGCAGCCTCAAATAAGTTTGAATCTCCATAGGCTTTATACAGGTTATCCAAAAAATTACCATATATAGAAAAATATTTGTGGTACCAATGGGCTCTAATTAACCTCTGTTTAAATTAAGTATTCCGAAAAATGTGAATAAGGCATAGCATATGTTGAGACCCAAATGACAAATCCACCAAGCAGAAAACTGTTGTTTCTTTTATTTTAATACACTTACTATATACTGCGTCTTTTGGGACACCCTGTACGTTCTTGGCATTCCCATTTTACCCTATATGGCCACCTTTTATACGAGACATTTCACAGCTATTTCCATGTTCTGCAGTAGATTCAGTAGGCCAGTTGGCGACCAGCTTTCGTCCATTTAACAATGGTGAGGGGTGAGGGGGGGGGGGGCTTGTTCACCCTTTCTTTTGGCTCTGATTCGGGTAGTAGTTTCTAGCATGTCTGCATTCCGTACACTTTTTTTCTCTTTAAATTTCCATCATCATTCCTTTATTTATCTATACTTTAACGCACTCACAAGGGGATGTCAGGTGACATCTTTAAATTATTTTCTCTCCTAGCCCCATGACCCGGAGTTTGAACCACCTACCCTAATGCCTCTAGGTAGCTCTGCAGCTTTATGCCTTCCACCACTTTCTTTACAAAACTCTCATTATACACTTTCTACGTGGACGGCCTCGTTGCTATTACTTTTGAAATGTGAGGAAAACGATGCTCTTGCACTAACTTGTTTCTAAAGCAGGACAGTCTTCCCGCTGTCTAATAGCGTTGATTGCCGAGTTTTTGTTGGTTCCTCTTTTTAAAGCATTCAATCAATCTTGAAATGACGCATTTTTACTCCCATTAGAGCAGTATACTGCTTCTTTATCTTTGGTTTGACGAGCCACAGTTATTGCAAAGAAATTCTGTACCGATATTCGAGGTTACGGCGAATTAAAAAATGTTGAGGGGTAGAAAATAGGATACTAATCACAGAGCTTTTTACCGCATAATTCTCCACTTTTATAAAATGCTACCGAATCAGAAAACGGGTCAAACCTTCCTCATAGGAGTATTTTCTGTTAATACGAGCTTCTATGTATAGGCCTCTTCCTCAAAGATTTCGTGTATGATTTATTGGTTTCGAACGCTCAGGTGGTAATAAAGGGTTGGCTTGAAGGGTAAGGTGGGAGTAGATGCCAAGTTTAAATTTTTATGGTTTTTTTTGTTTTTATCTCCCTTTATTTTGTCCGGTTGTGGCAAAATACTGAAAACATTTAAAAATGAACTTTTATTATATTTTGTATTGAAATGTTACGTTGGAACGCTCGCTCTTGCTTATTAGCGGATTGAAGAAGAGAGATTGTGTTGAATTCTGAGGCATCTTATCACTTAGGCTAGGTTTTGAATAGAAAATGGAACAAAAATGAGAGGCAATTCCATTAATAAACAGAGAAAAGTAGATAGGTGAGAGGAAAAACAAAAACAAGATCTTTTTTGAAATTTGGTTACCAAAGTTTTGATTGTAAGAAAAGAAGAGTAGGTAAATTATAAATTTGAAGTGCCAAAGTATGAACCCTAACTTGCTCTTGTGGGTGATATAGGCGGCATTTTCTTGTGCACTTTAAGATGCGAAAGCTTTAATAGCCTTCAAAAGTTGATCCATTTTGTGATATTCAGTTCTAGATTTTACAAAATAAAATTTTAAATAATATTTAAAGTTTACAGTTATTAAATATTCCTATGTTATTACACTCGTAACGGAGCTGATTCACTGCTCGGTTTAAATTATTTTGAATCACTCATTTTTTTCCCTTTCATATATATTTCGTCAGCCAAATGGTCTCGAAATTATAAATCTATCTTATTCAAAGTTCTTTATACAGTGTGATACCTCTATTTATATTTATAGTTGACTACTTTTTATACTCTCAGTTTTAAATATATTGATGAAAAAAGTTTCAAAATAGATTAGATCTCATATATCCGTTCGCGAACTCGGGCAAAGAATGATCAAATATATTGGCCTATTTACTGAGGAAATTTGAAAACTTAAAGCTTACTGTTCAAGAACGTTTGTGAAATTGGGAATTGGCGATAAGAAACATTAAGAAAATAATGATTGCGATTAGTTGTATGGCGCTCTTCAAAGACTTAGACCACAAAGCGCCTGCCTCTATCAAGTAAACGAAAGCTTGAGAGAAGAAGTAATATCATGGTAAGTTTGAAGGCTCTAAGAGAAGGGAATGAGAATGTAGCAGCAGGCTCATAATTACACATTCTCGGAGGAAATATAGAGAAAATACGATCAATGATTTTTAAGTGAGAAGAGCCAGTGCATAAGGTTATGATGGGATGACGTAAGGTGAATGAGGAAGACAGGTGTAAAATAGTTGCGTGCTTTGGGTCTTATATGTAAGAACAAGGAAACTTATGGGTGATTCTGTATCGAATAAGCGTTCAATTCCAAGCAAGAAAATTCTAAAAGAGAAACGTGCCCTGCAGAGAACACAGGAAGTCGAAGTGTAAGCCTATGATCGAGCGAGAAAGCATTTACAGATGTTAAGGGTGGAGGTGATGAAGGCGGAACTGGCAATCTCAAAGGTTTTGTGGTCAAAGCGGGAACGGATTAAGCTAAGATTACGAAAAATGAGGAAATATTAACAACAAGAGTTATGAGAGATAACCGACATAAAAGGTGACACCCACTTATTTTTTACTGTATCGAAAAGGCGTGGTTGGGTGTTGGATGTAGCCGAAGTTAAGATAGAGAAAAATTGTTTTGCAAGCTGCATCCACAGAAGTGCCCACCAGCAATGAATCTGTTTTGTTTTAGGTGAGTTTTAGAAAGTCGACCAAGAGCCATTAAGTGATGATGTTTTAAGCCAGTAAGTTTTGATGATTATCGGAAAACTAAGCTAGGGAAAATGAGAAATGGTTCGCGTGTTATCGGAATAGGAATAAAATGATAGACCAAGACGACGCATATGAATACCAAAGGGAACAAGATAGATGCGAAAAGAAAGTGATCCAAGAATCGACTTTTCTCCATAAACATAATGCACCATTGGCGTCCGAGAGATATAATTTTCAATATAAATTTATTAATTAGGAAATGACAGTTACGAGCGGAATCGGCTAGGGGAGGTTCTAGGGAAAACTAGAGATTTACGGTGGTGGTTCAGAAAACAGTGTGTATAACAGTATAAATGCTACTAATGGTTCCAAAAGTACCAGAGGAGAAGAATGATCAGCGTGGGTTACACTACAAAAGTTATAAGTTACCTGTAAGAGAGCTTATTCAGTTCTGTATTTTGCCGTAAACCCCACAGGAAATTCTCATCAGCTTTGGAAGAAGACGGGTGATCTAAAATTCGGTTTGGCACCACTCTTTCAATGACTTTTGGGAGAAATTGAATTTGAGAGTTTGGGCGGTTGTTTGCCGGGCCCTTAAGTTACAAGTTTGTCTTCCTTAGAATTGGGCAAAGAATAGCGTGTTTAATGTCAGATGGTACTATAATTCCAGACAAGAGGGAGGTAAGAATAATATTATTGAATTAAGGGCAATAAACAGTTAGTAACTGTCGGTAGCGACTTAGAGGAAATGAATCTGAAAGAAAAGATCCTTATAGAAGACGGGAGGAAAATTATTCCCCACTGAAAGCTAAGACGAAAGAAAGATGTTCGGGAGGGGAAGAAAAGATGGAGTCACTTGGTGGAAAGAAAATAAAGCCGAGTGCCGGAATGCATGCGGACTATCTTGTCAGAGGAGCATGTAGAGATTTCTTCCGACCAGGTAAAGGGAAATGACTGAGATTTCAGAATGGCAGGGAGATTAGAAAGTAGCTTGAACATGGTGTGTGGCTTTTTTTCTTTTCTACAGAGATCCATCTGCTGAGAACCTCACTGGCGCTCATCAATAAGAAAATATATGAATATATATAGCAAGGAAGAAGACTCAAGAGGCTTTTGTCTTTGCACGACAATCATAGTCAGCCCGAATTTGTTTTCTTCGGCTTGTCTGTGAGGCTCAGGAGTCAAAATCGTGAGTGAGAAAACTGGGGCACGCTTTCGGCGAGTGAGGGTAGTGATAAGGGGGGCACGTGAATTTTGAGACAAGAGGAGAGGATTAAGGAAAGAGAGCAAGGGGGCTCCTTGATGGCAATTTAGTTGATGTCATCGTTTAAAGGAGGGTAAGGCATGATCTATGGTCATTTTTTCTTGGTTAATGGAACAGAGCCGATAATTATAAGGCTTAATAGCAGTGTTACGATGTTTTGGTGAATACGTAATAAATAATCTATAATAAATTAGGAAATGGTCATAAATGCTGTTGAGGGTATTTATGTTGAGGCTATGAATTGGGAAGGCGAAGGCAACTATGACAAATATATTTCCATATGTGTGAGTGGGAGATGATGGAGAATGATAGTAACAGAACGTTTAAAAATGTTAAGTTGTTGCAGCTAAGAGCGATTATGAAGGTGGATACTAAAATCTTTAGGAATAAGTAGGGTTAAAGATAAGTTGGAAAGTCTCTTAAATGTGATATAGTGTGATTTTTGTTGTTTAAATTCTTAAAGGATTTTTTCTTTTTGCAGCTAGACTTCTACTAATGGGATTGGGCTGTTAAATTGCCCTGCGACACAAATTATTCTAAGTATCCGAATAAGAGGATTAAAGTTAATTACAATTCCTTTCTTCAAAGAGAGAATCTTTATTCTTTGATACCACTCTCCAGTTAATATTCAATTACTCTTCTAAGTTTTTGTCAAGCTAACCTCTTTTCCCTTAAACTTCGAGCTGGTTATATTTTCATTAATAAACTGATATTCAGCCCTTTTCTTTTTGCTTTTGATAGGAAAACAGAAAAAAGGTAATCACCTCTCAATCGCCGATCTTATGGACACTTTATTTTCCTTAACTTCCTGGAACTCATTTTCCCCTCAATTCTTTGTATGCCACATGAAAACGATCCAAACGTTGCCCATTATTCCATTCATATCCCGCAAATTTTGACACTATCTTGAATTAGGTCGCAGGTAAGCGAGGCCAACACGCATACTTTCCAGGGAATTCAGTACAAATATTATCCATTTGTGGTAAAATATTTTGTAATATTGCTCTCATTTGTGCTAATTTTGCTTTTACTTTCTTATCTCATGTGCTCTGGCATAAAAATGGCTGCTTATAGAAATTATGCTACACCATATTACGTAGAAGTAGAGCGCGGGTATGATAATAATTTTTAGATTTTTCTACTTTTCAAAATGAGTGGACTCTTCGAATTTTCTGATTCACTGTCTATAAAAGCGTACTTCATAATACTACTTACCAAATGTTTTTTATTACATTTAGCTAGCTATTTTAAAGGCAATAATGTTATTAGTTATTTAATCTGCTCTTGCGTCTTAAGAGTTGCTATATGGGATCTTCTTTTTTATTCTTTCTGTGTTTGAGGAAAATTTCATGTAAATCCTTCTGGATAAGGACCAAATAACATGTCCACGTTAATATGCCTACAATCGTATTTTTTATTTAAACTATTTTCTCTATTCAGCATTTTGCTTTGTCTTTGACATCGGCTCTTTATTCTTCCATTTCCATTTTTTTAATTTAGTACCTCAAACCCACCATTAGCTGCTTCATTGTCTTCCTGCCACAAAAATTAGACGCCCTCATTCCAGGACACCGTCATCTTGAGAGTGGAGTGCTCTGTCTCTCGAGACCTACTTATAAATCTTTCTCAGAAACGTGCCATTCTCTTAACCCTCTCGGCTGTGAAGAGACAATTCGTCCTGGAGGAGGAATGAGACATGTTTTGGGAACTCTCATAAAACTTAGTTTATTGATCGCTTAAATATGATTGCGGGTAAAGCTCGCCGAATTAAATGAGGCAGTCAATCAAGTAATGGGGAATTGTATTTCACGCTTATAAAAATATAAAATTTATTATGAAATTAAGAGCAAGAAAATGTGTTTGTGAGGTAGTATAAAGCATGAGCTAAAACTTTTTTATCAGATTTTACTAATGATTATTAGGTTTACATATTTTTCTTTCGGGTTTTATTATCGGTAGAGTTGATAAAGATTTCCTTCACTTGCGGCCTCTATAGAATGAAAAGAGAATTGAGGTTTGTACGTTTTAATAATCATGTTCTTCCTCTCTTAGCTGTCATAAGCAAGTGTCAGCTCGGACTTGGGAAACCATATTAAAACTGACATCATCACAATCAGTGGATCGTCTCTTGTCCCTAGGGCCCTCATTCATTTCTTCCCCTGTCCCATGCCAGCAGGGGAACTGAAACTATATATTTTTAGCACTTATAGTTACTTATTTACTTAGAGTTGCCTTCCAGCATGGGATCCTCACGGATCCTGCGCCACCAGTGTCTTTAGAGATCTTTTATTAAGAGCTTTCTGCATATGCCTTTCCTTGTTTTTCGTTTAAAATTTTATCTAGATAAATAGTCCTATCCTCGCTAAAACAAAAAAAAATTTAAGTTTTGTTTGTTCTATTACATGAATCTGCTTAATTTTTACTTTTATTTCATCCCTAGCAAATAAGTTCTATTTGTCGTCTTCTCTATCAATTTCTTGCCCTTTTTCTACAGGAGACATTTCGTTTTAGTGTCTTCCCAGCTACTCCATTTATAGTCTCCACAAATATAAATTTTTCGTTAAACTTGAGGATTTTTTTCCCTCGGCGAAGGAAATAAATTCAGTTCCAGATTATTTTTATTTTTATCTGCTGTAGATACTATTAATTGTTTTAGAGATTTACCCTAACACATTTCTAGTGCAATTATGAGTATCTGAAGATAGCAATTAATATTTGATAGAAATACTTGTATTCTAAACATATATGATTTCTTTTAATTTGTCATCAGTATTTGTCAATGACTTCACATCACCATACAAAATGGTGTATTTGGACAAGTTTACCTCGCAAGTGGGTGAAGGGTGGAGCAGCAGCAATGACCTTGCTAACTGAAGCCTGGAGGAGGGCCACGCTCTTTCGTCCCCATTGCCATAAGTAAAGAATTGTTTGCGGCATGACATTCGAGGGCCGAGATTGTAATCCAGTTGACTTCGATATCAACCCTGGTTTTCAGTTGGCTGCCAGAAAGCTTTGCAATCAACCGATTCAAGTGTACTAAATCCCGTCGTATTTATCAGGCTAGAAAGCTGTTTTAACGAGGCGTACAATGGAATAGTTAACACGAGCGCTCTGCAAACCAAACCATAATTATTGATCCCCTTAAGATACCATAGGCCGAAATATTTAACCGTAACGATCCTAGATGTAAATTAATAATAAGTTTTCTCTGCGAAGCAAATACAAGCAATCTTATAAGCAGAGGACTTAGCTACTATGAACACACCTACACCGATTGACGAAGGCGACAATTCTAAAGACGAACAATACCTTGGCTCCGAATAATTAAAGACTCGGGCTCTCCGAAGAGAGAACTCTTAGAGAACGCATTAGCCCGAACGACGAAATCTTCAAACTGAAATCAATTAGTCTCAGCAATTAACCCATTTTTATGGAATAAGAACTAGATCCATTGAAAACTTTACAAGGAGACTGATTAAATAACACGCAGAGTTAATTGCTTTTAGAAATCCGACCTAACAACGTTCAAATTATGAATGAAAATGTAAGCAATATTCTACCTAACGAATTTAAGCCAATCCCTATGCTGGTATCACATTGATTTTCCAAGACAGAAACAAATCATAGTTTGTTAAGGACATTATAGTTAAATAACTGATACCGGAATTGAAATCGCTCACAAAGAGAAGGGAAGATAGTATAACAATTCAATTATTTGTACTTGTAATCACATCAGCATGGAAAACCAAAATCCTTGAGCGAAATCAAGAAAGTGAAGCAGAGCTATACCGTTGTCTCTTGCACAGTAGCTATGTTTTTAATTCAATAGAAAAGACAAACCAATACCTAAGAAACAAATTAATTAAATTAAATGACAAATAATAAATGTAAATGAAGAATAATCAAAATACCTTTGACACTGAATAGTAAATTAGGCTCCTTAAAATGTCTTCCAATTCTGCTTGGCAAAAGAGGAAAGTAACGAGGGAATACCTAATTTAAACCAAAATAAATACCCTGGTACTTACATAAACAGGACATTAGGAATATCAAGTGCCAAACCGAAATTAACCTAAGCCCTTATATAAACAAAACAAATTAAATTTCTACTGAAACTTCTTCATTATTTAAATCTTTAACAGAAATGAAAAAATAATGGAGGCCATCAAACTAATTTGCTCTATTCACATCCAAAAGAGTTGATCTATATATCTTATCACTATCAAAAATCAAAGGTGAACCTAACTCAAAATATAAGTAACCTTTACTGGTCCAGAACACAAAAATGGGTGCAAGGGAGTGAAAACTCTTAGCTTTCTCACTTATACTGGTTGGTTTGTCAAATATTTAGTTCTTTTAAGTAACGTAAAAAATGTTCCTAAAATTTTGAAAGCCCAAAAGAAAATGGTGTTTTGTTTCGGGTTGTCCTTTATGCTTCTTTAAAATCTCTCATTGTCTTTTTCACACTTCGTACGTCCTTTACCACTCACCCAAGGGGGTGTATGGTATTGCATGGGTATAATTTCACGACTGAAATTAAAATAAATTAGTTTTCTCACCTATTGGAATAAACCCTTCGTAGCAAGATTAAAAAAAATAATTTAATGCATAATTTTGAAGTACATAACCATTGTGGAATAAATTTGTTCCAAGAAGTTTGTAATGAGCTGTCTTTGTGGACAAATAAATTGGAGTTCATAACTGATTATACGACAATTAAACAGGATCAAGAAAATCAACGAGAAAGGAATTGAGATGAAAACGGTAAAGAAATGGGAGACCTAGTGATTAGAAGAAATGGGAGACCTTTTGATTAGAAAAGAAAATTACATTACGTGTGCCCCATTTTCATCCCGTTGCTTGTGCGAAAAAAAATCTTGCGAAAAACTCTTAGCTAAAACTTTTCCATTTTCATTCACCTAAATTTGGAAAGTACAGTGCCGAATTCAGCTTAAAATCGAGATAAAAATTCTCTGCCCCAGTCGGAGTGAAAGAGGAAGAGGTGAATCTCCTAAATCATACAAAAAGACGATAGATTGAACCTAATTTGAAGTAGGAAGAACTAAATCAAGCAATAATCCCGACACGTTTCTTGTTGAAGTTTCATTTCTTAATCTTTCCGACACAAAGGTAACAGAATTTTGTTGCTCCGGCGTAAAATATGTTTCAAAACGTCATTCTCGAATTCATTCCAACGCCAATCTTTAATCGGATGAATAGTTTACAACTCCATTATGCTTTTTATAAAATACATTAAATTAACTAAAAATTAAAGTTTTCCGTCTGTCCATCGTTCTACAGAAATATTCAGTAATCATTTTGACCGCGTTTATTCCTTAGTCGTCTTTTTTAGGAAACGATTCGATTTTCTCGTTTCTCACAGAATAAATTAAATAAAATTTGAACAATGGTCCTAAGATACATATGAGCTGGCGTTTGTTAAATTCTTGGGCAATTTTCTCTGAAGTTGGCTTTGATGTAATTATCGTACCACTTGAATTATTTGCAATATAAATGGATAATAAAAGGAGTTTGCGATGTAATTACGCAAGATGTTAGATCCGAGATTTTTTTTAACTGAGTTTAATCTACATATAATTCATACCTTAAGAGACTCCGTAAGGGAATGTATGGTACAACAGGGGTGTCCTAGCTACAAATGAAACCCGAAGAAGGGGTACGCTCTCTCGAGAGCAGTATAGCAGGAGAAGCTGATGCTCTCTCTAAAGTCACCATTTACATCTCTTTTTAAATCTACACTATCTTTTGCGCGCCTGTATAGAACCAACAAAGCGTCGAAAAGGGTATTTTAATGAATTCTCAAAGATCTGAAACAGAAGTAGGTAATTTTATTGCATTTTTGTAAAAATATGTTTAAGTGCTTGTTACTACGTCTCCGGGTTGTACATCTTATTTTCTCTATGAGGTTGGGTCGCCGCAAGAAAACCTCTTTTTTTTCCACCTGCTAAATTTTCAGACGTTCAGGAAAACCTTGCAACCTCCAGTTCTCTTGAGTCAAAATCAACTTTTACGGATACTGTGTTTACATAACTTCCAGACATTTTTGATTTTCAATTAAAGGACGACTTTCTCCCGAAGATTTCTCTCTTGGTTTCCTCTTTTTTTAATTAACAAATTAAAACATCCTGCCACACTAATTCTTTTTTAATGCAACTCCCATTTATATATTTCTTTACTTTATCCTTTCTTTTAGTCTTATTTTTAAGTCAACTTACTACAAAAGCTTGAAAGAAAAGGTTTATATTTGTCTTTTAAAAAACCACCAGCATATCTCGCTAAGATATTTAGGATTTGTGGATCAGTCGACTTGTGTTACTCCCGTCCTCGGACGGAAAGATAAGACGCGCTGCGTCGAATTCTAATTTAGGCTTCAATTAGACTTGCCTTTAACGTGATTTTAATCTTATTATGCGGTTTGTAAAATTAAGGCATCTTGGCTTATATAATTTTGGCCATTTAACCTGAACATAAATTATAACTGAACATAAATTTTGGATTTTGTGTTAACACATCTCTTTCAAGCTTTTCAAACTATTCATTAAGTCTTAGCCGCAGTATCAGTGAGACTAAGGTTTAATTTAGATCTTATTTTTGTGATTTTCATTTTAACAATTGGGTATTTTAGCTGGTATTGTAACTGATGAGTTTCTGACTATTAACTTTCCCAGTTATTGTTAGCGTTGAGGTTTACCTCTGCCTTTATTTTTCAAACTTTCCTTCTGTGCCAGATTCTGGACACCAAATTTTCTCTGTGTTAGACAATATATTGGTATGTGCCACTAGCACTGCTGGCACTAGGCAGTATGAGAGTAGAACCTAAATACTTTTGTTTGATTCGTCTCAAAACTTTGATGACGTTGAGTGAGTACTCATGGCCTTTTTAAGGTTACAAGGAAAGATATAGGCTTTTGAAAATTGTAATATCAAATTTATTTACGGATGGTAGAGTAAATACACAGACACGGATAGATTCCACCTCACACTGGGAAAACTCGCCCTAACTAAGGGAAATGCATCATTTATTCCCTCAAATATTTGTTTTAGTGAAGTAGTTTAATTGTAATTAATCACATCAACAGCAATAGCTTCCTTTTTGTTCTTAATAATATTCAATTCCACGGTGAATTCGTAAATCAAATGCAAATAGTAATTAAAATTTCTTTTTCCAATTTTTAAAATATGTCTTGATAATAAAGTTGAACTTTCTTTTCGTTTACATTTTTAATGTATATAAAAAAAAATATTTAGTAAAGTAGTTTGAATCATTGGTGCCATTGCTCTCCCATTGTTTAACTAAACAGTGGATATCTTTCTTGAAGAATTCATTCAGTTTAAATGAGATATGTTACTGGAAATTCTTTTTCTCCTCCTTTATATCAGAGTAAACTATGCAATTTAGGTGATTTAATTACTTAAATAAATGGTCATCATATGGTGAAAACTTAGGTGAATTTTGGTAATGAAACTGAACTTCCAAACTTAACGCAATATTTTTCAATAGACACAGTCTACGTGTGGGCGTTCATTGTCATGAAGGAGATCATGCGTTCCCTTGACCAGTCAAGAACGTATTTTCTAAGAGGTTCCATTAAACGTTCTAATTATTGAACATATAGGTATGCAGTAACTGTTTGTATATTGGTGAGGAACTTATCATGAATAACTGCTTTCACATACGACTAAATGAAAAGCTGGTGGAGGAAAATCTAAGATTGTTTTTTTTTGTTTGAGATCAGCCTATTGATTGTTATTTGCTGGTGAAGATCAGGTCTAAAAGAGGTTTTTTTATTTGGGATAAAGCCATTAATCATTGTGCTAAATTTTCCAGCAAATAGCTCACTATTCATCTCTGGTAACAATTATATTTAGAAATGGTTCACGGAAATTCCATGCCAATATAAATGAAACACTATTTATACGTCGTACACGTTGTCATTCAGACAGTTCATGTGAAAACAAAGAGCAATTTGGTGGACATTTCTTATCTTAATAAGATATCTAAGCGCTATTTTATGAATAGAGCTTAAAATTCTTGCTATCTTACGATTATCCTATCAAAAAGAGATCTCCAAATGCATTAAGAGCATGAGAACTTCTTGTAGGATAGAACGGCCCCTACCTTCGTTTTTTTTAGTTCAAAATCAGTTGGATGGATTTTTTTTTAAAATCTCTGGTGAAATTTAGGAATATTTATAACAACATTTCCACAAATTCGAGATTTGTTCATTGTTACATTTCTTGTATTCATATGTCCTTACTGTTTTACTGGCGTAATATTTCAATTGCACCCGGTAAAATGTATTATGCCATTCTTACCATTTGATTTTATTTAATATTTTCTTCTTGTATTTTCTCCACGTATTTGCCTCGCTGGCTACTCACTTTAGAGTTGCGGCCTTTTGAGTTCAACTATTTGCTAGGCAACTTCTGATCATTGTGCGATGCCGCACAAGCGCAAACATCATCCATTAACGCGCCCAGAATTGGAGGCCTTGAAAGGTCCAAATATCCCAAACAGGATAGGCTGGAACAAATGAGCTCAATCTATAGCACATAACCCATATTAGTTTATATTTAGTCACAAAATATTTCATTTATATGGGTCAAAAGGTTATCAAAATACAGGAAGCTACAAAACCACGACTTCGTCCCACTTTCATGTTGGGGGGGTCGAGAACCACAAAAGATGAATTTGACTGGCAGATGGGATTCCCTCTTACCACCATCTGAGCCTCCCTAGAGCAGCAGCACACCAAAAGAGAAGTTGTCCCCATGCATTTGATGGGGCCCCCTCAAACCAATCTCTCCGGGAAGGAACTACCCTCTCTTTTAAATCTCCGCTTAAAGCCATTTCACCTTCTTCTTTAGAGTTGCAATCGGCGACTCTATGTTTTAAGAAGCTTGGACACCTATCTTTGCTTTATGGATGGCCTATTATAAGATGCATAAATACCAGAAAACTGCTCGCACGCTGATGATGGGAGTGCGCAGCCAGAGTAGATCCGCTTAGATGGACAATAAAAGTCGGACATAATTTGGTCATGCCCCTCCTTTTTACACCCCAAACTTTTAAGTTCTGTGAGGACCCTATGTGTTCCCTTACGTATGCCAGTTAGCCCACAACCTACTGTTCGGCCTCGTCGACTCATAGACGAATATTGAGCAATGAACATTTTGAGCCATCGGGCAGGATCTCTGAAGCTTCGAGTGGGGATAAAGAATAAAGGTCCTTCCAGAAATGAAAGCAGACCCCAAGGTAAATATGCCCCAAAGGGCAGGGTATTTTCGTGGGAGAAGATAGTGATTCGGTGTGAAATACTCAAGAGCCTAAGACCGCTCCTAGGCTGGACCTAGTTGAGGGAATATGTTCTCCACTGGAGTCAAAGAGTAAGGGGGCCCTCCTCCTTCCACTGGGGCTTGGAGACTGCCTGGTTCTTGATTCTCTGGGCGAAGGACCAGGTAGATGCTAAACCGTCCGACCTAAAGTTCCTCTTGGTAGGGAGGGTGAAGAAGAGGTCGTACATCCTGACTTCTCAAGAGAAAAAAGAAAGGAAAGACTAGGCGTTCTTCTTCTTTCGGCCGGGGCCCGGAGATCGACTGGTCCATCTCTGGTTCGGCGGGTGACCAGGCCAGTGATCACACGTCCGGCCTCAGGACTCCTTAAGTCAAAAAGGATGAAAGTCAAATTCTCAAGTTAAATCTCATCCTCACATTCTATCATTGCCTCAGCGTCATGCAGTAGCAAGGGTAATCTGTAAGGAAGTGAAGATTGCGCGTTTCTTGGAAGGGAACCTTCTGCTAAATGCAGTTGACCATTCCTTGAAGGTCATTGAGGTTTTTCTTCGGACACTCGATGACTCTTCTTTACAGGTGACACCGCAGTCGACCATTAACTACGTCAAAGAAGCCTCTCATATAAGGGAATTCGTTGGTTACTTAAGAGAAAATATCTCCAAAGACTTGCGTAACCAAGGAACAGATAAGACTCAATGTTTAATAAGAAAACAGGGACGGTCTTTGAGACCTACCACTACACTCTTCCTCACGTTTGACCCTGACAGGCTCTCTGAGCAGGTGCGAGCTGGGGTTATTCGTGCGCGTCAAGACAGCCGTGTCAGTGTCATCATCGCGGAAGTAGTACCATTGACATCCCTTCACGTACACAAACGGGTCAGGCATACGTGCTAAGTCGAGGCACTCCAAATTCCTTGCTAAATGCTTCAAAGAATTGCGCGATAATGTTATATCGTGTAAGGTCAAGTTTGTTAATTTTTGCCATCTGCATCCTGCCCTTCCCTAATAACGTGACTCGCATTTATTCAAGAAGGATACTCTGGCCTTTCAGGCTGAAGAACGAATCTCTTTTCGATAGATAAAGGAATTGTTTTTCTTGATCTGCATACCTATAATAATTGAGACTTCCAACGCTTCTCAGATTAGGAAGCACCCACTACTCCTTCCCACTCCTGGACTACAAGCTCAGTAGCTACCGTGCTCAGTCGCAAGACTTTTGCGGGTTCTACCTACCCAAGGCGCAACCCTAGTAATGCTGGCCGAAATTCGGGCTCGAGTCCCGCCCCGGATAAAACGAGAACCCCCTTATTCCCCACCCACGCAAAATCTTTGAGAAGCGTGAAACGGCCGCGCACTTCCACCGAATCGTCACTCACAGAAGGAAAATAAGCGTAAAGAGATAGTGATGCTATTCGCAGGGCTTCTAAAATCTTCGCTCCAAAGAATGTGTATTAACAAGACATATTTAGCTTACTTTCTTTTATCGGAAGCTGAAAGGAAAGCCTAGGTAAGTCAGGCCTGCCAAATGAGAATGGACCTCTGTCTCCAAAACATACACGATATACGTATATGTGCCGAAGGTTTCGATGCAGGAGGTACTATTCGTATGTCAAGGCAAACATATTCTAGTAAGTGCTTGAAGAGAACATCACTTTCAGAAAATTCCGCAGTTTAAAACTCCGAAAGCTCTGTCTCCAGGTATGCTACTGACGTTCTGATAAGGATCTTCACATCCTTGGAGACCCCACTAGCTAGCTGAGTATATATCAGGAAGGATGTTTTACTGAATGAAATTATATGGTTTCTTAGCTAGTTGAGAGGAGTTGTGGAGATTTTTATCTTCCCCTCACCCTTTAGCTGTTTGTCTTCAAGACACAATGTTGAACACGTATCTCTTACTCATCTTCCATGCGTATAATCGTTTTGCATCCCAACCACTACGCAGTTGGGTTCAAGCGAGTGGATGCGCAATTTACACCAGACATGATGTCTCCGTTGACTCTTTGACTTTAAATACTTTCTCTTCAGTAAAATGCTTTGAATAAAGCGAACAGAAATATTAAAATAAAAAGCCCTGATAGATAAGTTTTTGTAAAGCAGATAAAATTATTTTATATCTATGTATATATTTTTGTCTGAGGTTGGTTTATTATGTCATTGAAGCTTTATACGATCGATTCTTTCAATCCGTGATTTGGGAGTCTACACATGTAAGAGTCCCTCAAAGTATATTTCAATGCATAATTGTTTCACGAATGACTTGCAATGAATAGACAAACTGTTTACAACCATTAACTATGAGAATCCCTCTCCTAAATAATTTATTCCTTCCCGTTTTTCATCCCAACTCAAGTAAAATGCGATCGATACTTTTATTTCCCACCTAAATTTAAAATAATAAACCAGAATGAAAAAAAATACGAAAAGACTAATTTTACTTCTCATCGCGGATATTTTTGCTCTTTTCTCCCTGAATTTCGGTGTCACACAAAATAATTGTGTATTATTGGAAAGAATGAAAGCGCTTTTCATTATTCAAATGAAAGCTTTGTATTTGCGACTCTTTATGTCTGACGCGACGTTCAAAATTTGAATGTTGTTGGTAGGTGATAAGCCAAAGGAAACGAGCAGGTGTGAAGTGTACAATAATAAGATGATTTACCACTTCATTTTTGTGACTTTTTTGGTTTTTCTTTGTTATTTGAAATGAAAACCTAAATAATGGATTGTTATTTTCGACGTGCGGCAAACAGCAATGGTTCAGAGGAACGTTTTGTAATGGAGTAATAAAAAAAATGATTACCAGATGCGATCACATTTTATGTTAGGGAATCCATGCTTTTAGTCGCGTGCACAAGATTCTATAGGTTACTATGTCGGTCCGTAGGTCGTCGGTCAGATGGTAACCATTTTAATTTTCAATTAGTTTTTTGGCAAAAACATCGTAACATTTCGGCCGATTCTAACGGAATTTGAAACCCTTATGTTGTTTTACATTTTTATTCGTTAATTTTAAGGTCCTCTCAAGGTTAGTCCTGGAATATTTGAAAGTTTTGAAGGTCTTAAGTTAGAGGGCCAAGTCAACGTGCGTGTGTAAGGACCACGGAGTGGGAAGTAGAGATGGCACTGGCTTAGAGGGAGAGAGATTTGAAATTCATCATCATCATCTACTTTCCCATAAAGTATGATCGGCGCACATCAATGCCAAAACTACCTGCAGATTATTTTGTTCATACGGATGTTCCTCTATAGTGATGGGGTGTTATGCACACCTATGGTTGCTATCATGCCCAATATCAACCACTTCATACCATGTCTGCCATTTGTTTCTCACTTCTCACTCATTTATTTAATCAACTCACCATTTAACTTATCTTCCATAGATTTTCACACCTTGCCAATCCTCTTCACAAGTTTATCTCCATCCCTTCTTCTTGCATCCCCACACAACCAAAATCACTCACACACACCTTCACCATTTACTAACGCTCTAATCGCACAGAAACTTCCCTACTAACATTTACAATTCATCAAGAGACAAAACTTCCTACTAGTACAAGGGTGACGCCAGAGACTCTAACATTATAACCCTACTCTCACTCCCAAATACCATTACCTTACTCTTTACTGGTTTTTAAGAATTGGACCGCGGCCTCATTGCGAAGGGGGCGAATAGGGAAAAAGCGAAAGGTCAATATCCCTAGAAAGAAGCGATCACTAATACAAGTTATAACTTTGGATTTTTCAAGTAGAAGAGTAGGAGTTGGAGGATAAAGTGAAAAAATCACCCTCTATATGCTTGAACCTGATCCAATTTTTAGAAAACTATATTCTTCGATGTGCAAAACGTTGTATTTCGGTCTCGTGTGACATTAAATACATTGGACATGCTTTTAATTCATCCGCCAAATTCGCTTATACAGAACCTGTGAAATATTTGCAATTTTCCAATTTGATACATGCTCTATTTGTTATTTCACCCTCGCTCTTTCTGCACAATTTTCAGATTTTATTTATGGTGATAGTTTTTCTATCTTCTTGCATATGCTATCGATCATATTATGCAAGCTATATGTATATAGAAAAGGTCTACATTCTCTTTTTCGCATAAAATCAGCTATGTTAGACCATCTTCATCTATCTTTTAGGTGATTTTAATGATACATAATGGGGTATTTTGTCATAATAAACTTATCACTCTCATTTCGAAGTGAAGACCACGAAAATAGATTGGTTTGCTATACATGACTCGTCTAGATTTTTATAGTTGATTTATAAAATCGCGTTGGTTATATAGATAAAGAAAAATACGGACCTAGACGAAGAATTGGTAAAATAGAATGAAAATGTCGATGTGTGTAACAAATGTGGTTTCATTTCATTTATATAAAGTGCGAAACACGCAAGTTTAACATAGCGATTTACTCCAATAGCAAAGTTTAACACTTTTAAATTTTCTCCGCAACAGTGATTAAATTTTGGAAAAAAATTGTTTTATTTTCAAGATTTGGAAGTAGAAAAAATTTGATTGCGATTATAGATTTTTGCAGTATTATTTTAATGATTTCAATAACTATTATCTTGCGTTGGAATGATTGTGTTGAATATTTTAGCGGCAATGAAGCATTGAAATTAATACTTTGGTTCTGACCTGCATGAAGGCAAAATTTAATATTCATTTCCTGATATTCTCATTTTTAAAAGACCAAGGGTAATTGAATGCTGAAATTCAATCGAGTTATATAAAACGTGCAGCTGTGCTCAGCTTCATGCTTTTCACAACATGACGTTAATATTTAGGTTTTTTTGCTTACCTTTATTATTAAAGAAGAACTTAAAGGGATGATAAAGATCCAATATCCGCATTTTAGTTGATATTTTGAGATAGCTATTGTGGGGGACTTTGATTTTGTCTTCCCCTGGTGATGGTGCTTTTTGTGGGTGGGTTTTGACGGAGGCGGATGACCTTTGATAGGCCCTTGTGGTTTTTGTCATCCGTTTAATTATGTTATGTTATGTTATGTTAAGGTGTATATGTCCAATGTCCAATACAAGGTTCAGTTTTTAAGCATCATTCTTACAAAGGAAATGTTATTTAACAACGAAAGATGATTGGTAAAGACATTTAAAAAGATTACCCAGAGCAACTTGGTAAGAAAAAATAAAAATAATAAAAATTAACAATTAAATCTCCCTACTAGAAGTGTGGTGTAAAAGACGGGTCGTTAAGTATAAGCTAAAAAAAAAGTGCTTAATGACCGCATTCCTGGAATTTCGTCCAGTTTGAGGACTGCGATCGGAAAGGGTGATTACTATATTATCCCATTACTTGGAAAGTTATTACTTCTCAACCAATTAAGAGCAAATGGGATCAAGGCTAGAAATGGCGACTAGGAATCTTCGTTTTAGTCCTACGATCAAAAGAATATCCAAATTTCCTTTCGCCAAACTTGTAAATTGACCTAATTTATGAAAACCGGTTCGTTTAGGTGGTTTTACCCCTAACTAGTTTTGTTGCTATCGACTACACAAGGGAATAGATAATCTTTACTTGTGTATCACAAAAAGGTGAAGTTTATGAAAGAGAAACGACCATTTGGATTATCTTCCTATTTCGTCGGTTATTGTCACTTCCATCAAAATTTGAAGTAAATTACACTCTTGCAATCAGTCAATTGAAGTTCTAATCAGAGAATTTATTCATAGTGGAAACAAGAAGTACAGCCTGATGTTTATTTATTTAGTTTCCGAACGCAGTGTAATGATATATAATGCCTAGGCTGAAACGAAATAAAAGATGCTTTAATAATGTGATGTAGCATATTGAAAGTGATCGCCTTTTGCTTCAATGACACGAATTATTCCGGCTGATATTTTTGCCCATTTTTTTCCAATGTACACTAGAGAATTTTAGAGTCTTTGATCATTCTGTGTTGTAGGTGGCCTGGGCAATGGAGAACTTCTAATTCGTCCACTGAACCAGCGGCTGCGAGTCAGCAAGGAGCTGTTGAAGGAGCAACTTTGCTCTTTTAACTCTCTTCTTTCTGGTATGGTTGAACACAGGTGTCCTTCAACTATTTCGAATGGAAGAAGTTTCAGATCATCTCTAATAAATTTTTACATGGTCACTTTGGCTCTCAAAGCAATTTCTCTGGCACGCCTCCTTGGATTTCGTCTGATCTTGTTCTTCGTGTTTTTGATGAGAGTTAGGGTTCTCACTGATCGGCACAGAGTGGTCATCATTTCTGCAAGACAACGGGATGTCTATTTAAGACTTTTAATAACCTTAAACACACAGATCTGGTCACAGTAGGATTTAATATTTTCAAAATATCGCCCACTGTCTTCCCGCTCATCTACAAATACATGTATTCTTAACATTTCCTGTTATATTTGTATGCGTGTGTTGTTTTTTATGAATTTACATTTTGATTTATACAATTCAATAAATCCTGAAAGAAACTTCAAGAAATTAATTAATTAATCGTAATCAAACTTTTAAAATAATTTATAACAAGAAGGCTACACTTTATGTTTCCACCATGTAGTTTTAAGCAATGTTTTTCTTAACTGGTCTTTTATTACATAACTCGAAAAAAATCGACTGATAAACCACATATGTCTCATGTTTAATATATTTTTATCATTTTCAGCTTCTAATTTGTGGTTCTTTTATTATTTATTTTTTGGACAAACTTTCGATTGAAAGTTTAGTTTTATTATCTTTTTTGTTTTCATCGTCTTTCGAATTGAGACTTTTTGTTGTGTACGTTTTCTTACATCTTTTCTCATTTAGCGCCATACTCAGCTGTGCCACCGATAGCTCCTTTGCTGAGTAAAGTTTGGAAGTTTCTGGATATTTGACTTTCCTTGGACGCTGCCAAAAAACATACAATTACTGCCTTTTCGTGCACTAATTCCGACATTTTGCTTAGTCACAGGAAGGTGCCTCGGAGTTTTGTAGTAAAGTTTCGCAATTTCATTTCATAAAACAAGAAGGGGAAGTCAAACTTCTCCGGCAGTAAAGACAGGTGAGGATATTTCCCCTCTAAATTTAAAACTGAAACCAAAAGCATCTTTCGCATAAGAGTTCTAACGAGAGATCTGTAAAGAAAGATATGAAGATAGAGGAAATGAAAATATATAGAAGATCTATAGCTCTTACAGCATAGCATCGGGAAAGAACTCATCTACGTACATTGTGGCACGGATGGATAACACGTAATTTTTCAGGTGTCAGCTGCTGCATGGCTCTCATGTGACACTTGACAACTCCAAGCGGGGTAGAGGACAGTGGAATAAATAACGATACAGAGATGTAACCAGGCAAACAAGAGACATTTCAAATATCCATTTAGTGGTTAAGGAAAAACGGTGAAAAGCAATAAAGCAAAATTTTGCATTCCAAAAGAGGTAAATTTGGAGAAACGGAAATAAAAAATATAGATCGCTTCTTCCTTCTAAATGATTTTCTAGATCAGGTGGAAGGAACTTAAAGCTATTAATAAATAAAAATAAAAAGGAATAAAGATCGTAAATCCTAACGGAGCAAAATCTAATTGATGCTAAGAAACTCCCAAGCAAACTCAAGCGCTATGCACTGAACTTGGTAAATCTTTGTACTCTCATGAGGCGAAGTAAAAATAAACCATAATGAGAAAAGGAGTTGAAAATATGCAATAAAGATTAATATAAACCAACACACTAATAATATTTAGGCAAAAAGGGTTAGAACTATAGCTGAAAAATCCACCAACCCTAAACGCAGAGAAGAGAACGGCAGAACTTCATGTCTCTTAGAACAAATTCGTATAATAGAGTCCAAATTACTAAAGTGGCCTTTCTGTAATATGACTCTAATCTATCCTGATTCGAATTTGCTTCATCAAACTACTCGTTCATCACCTAACAATAACAACTCAAATCTAGTGATGAATACTGCGAAACTGACATCGAACCATGCTACCTCTTATAACAAGTGTGTTCAACATCACGTTGCGAAAATATTTTGGCTTTCCCATTTTACCGAAAACCTTGTTAATCACTCTGGTAATGAGAAGTGAGAGGGGAGAGTGATGTAATTATAATTTAATTTTTAAGGGGATGAAGTAGCCCAAAGTTGAAAGAAGATTGCAAACGTTGACTGTATTTCACCGAAATAAACAATTACAGAACATAAGTATACTAAGAAAATCATACATATAATAAACACATTTCCGCATTAGCGCGCACACTTAGAGGCATGCATAATGCAGACAATGAATACACTCTTACAAAAGCACACACACAAATATAGGCACAAGTACATTCCACAAACAAAGAATTATTAATGTTAATATGTATAAGTGGCATAATGTTAGAAACTAGGAGTCCAGTTAGTACAAGAGCTGCAAGATCTTCATTTTCCTACATTATCGTTAGTCATATAGCAATAAATCTATTTCATACTTTTATTTATTATTTCAATCTAATAAAGAAAGAAATACAGGTT
Organism: Ceratothoa steindachneri; assembly: GCA_963969495.1. Classification (NCBI taxonomy): domain Eukaryota; kingdom Metazoa; phylum Arthropoda; class Malacostraca; order Isopoda; family Cymothoidae; genus Ceratothoa; species Ceratothoa steindachneri. Next base: position 95,059,441 of record OZ018317.1, on the reverse strand, counting down.
AGTTATGAACTCAACCCAAAACTAAATTATAACAAGGGACGTAGTATTTTAAAAAGTAAACGGAAAAATAGAAGGGAGGGATACGAAGAAGCGTTTCTAAATTCATCGAAAACTTAAGCACAACCCTTTCTAGGGGGGGGGGGGATAAGTGAAACCACCCCCATTTATTTGATTTTAAGCTTTGAAATATTGCCATTCTGAACCCATTTAATGGAAGACAGTTAACAACACTTTCGAACAGACCATTCCATTATGTTATAACCCATAACTCATGGAGATGGGGAAGTCAATGGATTGAGGATAACATCGAAGTTGGGGATTAAAGTTCCCATAAAGCCTCAAAAGGGGATTAGGAATTCATACCTTAGGGAACTTGGGAGCATTTTAGGTTTTTTAATTCAATCTTGTCAGAAAATGAGGGAGAGAGAGAGCGAGCGTGTGTGATAGAGTCAAGAGAAAGGGATTTCGAGCGAAGAAGCTCTGCTTCCAGACCGTCGACCAACTTCTGGAGCGCTAACGCACCAAAACCCAGTCCCGTTTATGGTGTTACGACCCTCACCGCTGATTCCTGTCATCAAGGCTGTGGGACCGAACCGATAACGCTTCCGTCAGCAAACATGGGAACTTTCGGCGTAGTAATATATATTCTCCATCCCGAGAATAATCTTCGAAGTATTCTTAGAGCTTTTGAGTCGCGAACTGTCCTCAGGTTGCTTCCACGCACACGGAATACAGAAGGTATTCACGCGGCATCATAAGAGGTCTTTGGAATCATTCATCGACGACGCGCAATCCTCTAGCGACAACCCCCGGTGCTATTCGGTCTCGCAGCAGGAATCCATAATCGGAACGACGAAACTACGTCTGGAATATCGCGCTCTAGTCCGTTTCATCGAAAAAATACCTTCCTCCGAGTACCCATACTCGTGGTCTTCTCCAGAAAATCGTAATAGTTATTTTCTTTTATCGTTGAAAGGGCATTACGCTCTCCGACGGAGCGTCTCACCTCGTGATCTGCTCTCGACCCCTCTCGGGTAATTATTGCAATAATTATTGAACCTCGTACGGCTACGATTCATCTCGCAGTCTTTTCCTGCTTTCACTCGGGTAAATAGTGTTCTTATTGAGCCTAGTACGGCTAAGACGATTCATACTTGTTATTTAAATTTCATTCATTTAGTAAACTGTGTTAACTAAATTTCCTGTATATATCTGTGAATATCTATTGTTGTCTGTATAGGATTAAAAGATTATTTTTGTTTTTCCTGTTTAAATCTTTCAACCACCAAAGACTAATTAAATAGTAGCAATACCGGCCAACGATTAATCCACTCTCGCCATTTTAAAATCCCTACGTACTCGAAGAGGAAATCATTTCCTAATTTGGGCTGTCGTCTTTCCTCCCCCGCATCTTTGGGGGAAAACAAAAGGGTCAGGTTCGAACTACCTGAATTCTACGACAAATCCTCTTTTCTTATTAGTTTCTTTTGTTGGTTACTTTTTCGCAAATGTTTTTTAGCCGTTTCCCCCTCCTCCCCCCATCTGCCATTTACTACCTATTAATGAGGATCTCATTCATGCCTTAAAGCACATCAGCTTACAAATTTATTCCTAGTTTTATTTAAAAAATCGCTAGTTCCTTTTCACTTTTTTAATATTTTTATCTTCTCTCTTTACTAAACACTCTCCTTGCTGAAAGATCATTCCTTCGCTCAGTGGATTGCATGCGATTCATTCTCAATGTCGTAATAATAAATAAATAAATAAAATCCAACGTAAATAAACACTTTATCCTTATATAATTCAAAACATTTCCTATTCTTTCGATAAAATGATAATAATAATCACATTGTTTCTTAATATTTATTCTCTTAAGTTGATTACAGATTGCTTAGACAAGTTAAATCATCGTATTTGTGGAATTATAGTCAAGCCCTACACCTAGGGAGCCAGGCTGGGTTTTTTAACTCGAGCAACTCTGTAGGACAAAAATAGAGTTGTAGAGTGGTCAGGTCATTTCCAAGGCGATATGCCCATCCCCCTTCCTCTTTCACTATGATGCAATCCTAGTGTGGGACCAACCCACTTGGATGCACCCTGTGTGGGGTTAATTTGCAATTTTAATCCCACTTTATAAAGCGGCAAAGACCACTTCTACAGAGGGGAACAATAAAACTCCCACAGCATGCAACAGCCTCCCTCCTCTCACAGAAAATTTCGCTCAATTTAATCATGGTAACGCTGATGGGTCCCACATCACAGGGAGTAGAATCAAAGCTTTCTCCCTTAATCTCCAAAGCGGTCGGACGGAGCAAAACAACAACGCCCTATTCTATCCGTTTTGTCGAACTTAAAAAAAAATATTTCTTTCATTTAACTCTGAAAATTGCCGTCATTTATTCAATTAAATTGAACTTAATATTTTTCATTGTGTGATTCTTATTGACAACTAAGACTTTCGTGACCCATTTTTGGGGCATATAAACACTAATCTAGTATTATTTGCTGTTAAAAATCTTTGAGGGTAACATAGTTCCGTCCCATTTCTGAATAAACTTAAAATTATAATATTTTTTAGTTTTTATTGATACTTGAGTTTTATTTTTCATTATTGTAAATATTGTTATTAGCGAAAGAAATTCAAGGGGCAGCGATTTGAAATAGGTTATGTGAATTGTTTGTCGTAGGGTATCCATGTTTGTTACGCACCCTTCATTTAAGCTTCACAAGAGGACAATATTTGCAATTTTTTTCCTTGTTATTTTTCTCTGCCCTTCGATCGGGAGATTTTGACACTCCTTATGATGATTTCTAATTATCCGTTGCCTCTTGGTTGACCCCATCGTTAATTCCGAAGCTGAGCCTCTTGTCTCTAAGTTTATCTTTTTCTCTCTCGTCGAGGATTAGTGCCTCCCTTAACAAATATTCTAGTGTTCTGTTTCCTTATTTTACTTTTTCGCCTCTTTTCTCTTCTTTCCCTTTTCTTCATCTTTCATTATCTTTTCTGTGGACTCATAATATTTATCTGTTATATTTCTGTAAATCGTCCTTTGTCATACACTAGTTAGCCTCAATTTTCGTCATAACTATTGAGAATGAGAAAAGCAAGACTATAATGAAGACTTAAGAAGATGCGTTATTTTCTTTCAAGAGGCTAGTATCACGTATCTAAACAATAAGCAAATCACGGGACTCATTACAAACAATGTTACACATGTGGACGCAGCAAAAGCAGACATAATTATGCAAAATTTGAGGAGGTCAAGCTATCATTGTAAGGAAAGTTATAGTTGACTCTTAAACAAATAAGAAGTAAATATATCAGCTCGAGGTAATGTTTCAGAGATGAAGATAAAGAGGTTCCTCCAGATTATCCAGGAATAAAAAGGTCATATGTTTATTAAACTAACGTTTCTAAAATGTTTATCTTTGCACAGAAACATGCTCGGTGTGACGAAATAAGTTAGAAAAAAGATAATATGGAGTGATTAATATAAAAGCAGACTAGCTATAATTTCAAGAAGATATGCTCGACTGAACATAAGTGAAACAATTGTTACAAAAAATACCAATCAAATGTAAAGTAGAGCGAGAGAAACATAAATGTATGTGGTTATTTTGCCTCTAATCCCTCAGAAGCAATTTAGTATTTCAATGAATCAAGAATAAAAAAGATTATGTGGTTATTTCGAAATAAATTCCTAATGCCAGCAAGAAAACATGCGTTGGAGAATACTATATTTTCAGCCGGACAACGATCCAAAACATATGGCCTGAGTAGAAACGAAATCGTATTAAAATATGCAAATTAATGTTTCGATATGGCAAGCAAAGAGGCCAATAAATATGTGAATGAAAGAAAAAGTTGCTTCAGCCTAAACAACTTAACGACTAACGGCGATTTCCGTAAAAAAACTTCCAGTGAAAAATGTAAGTCAATAAACAAGGCCTGGTGAAGAAAGGTCGCGTGCTCTAACTTATACTGATTTATGACCTTACGACCTTCAAAACTTTGAATAATTCACGGATTAACCTTGGGAGGACGTGGCCAATTATATCATTCGAAAGAGAATGTAAAACAATATAAGGATTTCAAATTTCGTTAGTATCGGCCGAATATTATCAATTAATTGCCAAATAATTACCAAGATCATCTTGGGATGACTTGTAATTATATCATTGGAAAGAGAATATAAAACAACACAGGGTTTCATATTTTGTTAGAATGTGCAGAATAGTTATGATGTTATTGCCAAATAATTCCTCGGCTAACTTGGGAGGACTTCGGGAAATAGATCATTCGAAAAAGAATGCAAAACAACCTAAGGGTCTTAAGTATCTGGAGAAAAATTTTAATGTTATTGCCCCCCCAAATTAATTCCAGGGATAACCTTGGGTGGTGCTAATGTAAGTGGTGTAAGTGGTATAGGTAGAGGTGGTGGTAGTGTAGGTGGTGGTGTAGGTGGAGTGGGTTTTGGTGGTATATGTGGTGGTGATGTAGGTGGTGGTAGTCGTGGTGTAGGTAGTGGTGTGTATGTGGAGGTGGTGTAGCTGATGGTGCTGCAGGCGGTGTAGGTGGTGGTAGTGGTGGTGTAGGTAGCGGTGTGTATGTGAAGGTGGTGTAGCTGATGGTGCTGCAGGCGGTGTAGGTGGTGGTGTATGTGATGGTGGTGTATGTGGTGTAGGTGCTGTTGGTGTAGCTGGTGGCGTTGTAGATGGTGTTAGTGTAGGTGGTAGATGTGTAGGTAATGTAGATTCTGTAGGTTGTGGTGGTGTAAGTTGTAGGATTGTAGATGGTGGCGCTGTAGGTTGGGGTTATTTAGATGGTGAGGTGTAGGTGGTGATGGTGGTGGTGTAGGAGTTGATAACTTAGATGGCGTAGGTCGTGTAGGGGGCATAGATGGTCGTTTAGGTGGCGTAGTAGCTTTAGTTGTCGTAAATGGTGCAAGAGTTGGTGTTTCTGGTGGTAGTGTAGGTGATTTCAATGGTGGTGGGGTAGGGGGAGGTGGTGTAGGTGGTGGTGGTGGTGGTGTACCGTGGAGGTGTAGAGAGTGGTGATGTATTTGGTGGTGGTGTATTTGGTGATGGTGTAGGTGGTAGTGGTGGCGATGTAGGCCGTAGTTGTGTAGGTGATAGATGTGTAGTTGTTGGTGGTGTTGTAGTTTTTAGTGATGTAGGTAGTGGTGTTCTACATAGATGGTGATGATGTAGGTGGTAGTGATTTATGTCTTAGTGGTGTAGGTGATAATAGCGTAGGTAGTCTAAGTGGAGGTGGTGCAATTGGTGGTTGTGTAGGTGGTGCAGGCACTGGTGGTATAGTTCATGTTTAAGTTAATGAAAGTGATGAAATGTGTGGTAGGTTTTCATAGGTGTGAAAATGTTTACTAGTTTTCTTCATGTCGAAGAGATCACTAGCATTTCTCTCTTTTTTCCTTTTAGTTTTTTACGTCTCATCCTTTTATAGTTTTGATGAACGTCCTTGACATTCATGTTCTTCCTTATGTTTAAATATTGGACTAACTTTCTTATTTCGCTCCTTTCAGGTCCTATTTTGCTAACTGGTTGGTTGTCTTTTCGTTAATTTATGTTTATGTTTGTTATATTAGCGGTGGGAATTTCGCCTCTTTTATTCAAGCTTTTTATATTCGTTGTTACTTTATTCTTTATATTAATTTAGTTTAAATATTAATTTAAGCACTTACCTTTTTATCTCTGTTCTTTGTTTTTATCCTTTACTAAAGTTTTTTATATTTACTGTTTTGATTATTCTCTTACTTATTTTAATTTAAACTTACATGTGGGCATTTCGCCTCTTTTTATCTAAGCTTTTAACTTTTGTTGTTAATTTCTATTTTATTTATAATTTCACTTGGGCACTTCTAATTTTTTATTAATGAGTATTAACTTTTGTTGATTTTTTTATTTTATTTTATTTTCTGTGTCGTAATAACTTGGGCACTTTGCCTCTTTTTAATTATCCTTATTTTCTTTTGTTGAGACAAACGAATTAACAAGAAAAATGTAAGTGAGAAGGAGAAGGGGCCGAGACAAACGAAGTAACAAGAAGAATGTAAGTGAGAAGGGGAAGTGGCTGAGACAAACAAAATAAATGCAATGTAGAAGGAGAAGGGGCTGAGATCCAGGAATTAACAAGGAGAATGTAAGCGAGAAGGAGAAGAGACTTAAAATTTAAAGTCTAAAAGAAGCAGCGATGGTTAAATTTTAATAAATTTTCTGAACTTCACCAATTATAATAATTTTAAAAGGGAATTCTAAACTAAATTTCCCCCCCTCGTTTCAAAATATCACGTTGCTAAAATATAGTTATAGAATAGAAGAAGAAGATATATAATAATATATTTTCCGAACTTCACCATTTGTAACATCAAACAAAGTGTTTTCTCCTCTATGTTTTTGCGTGCCCTTAGAATTATCTCACCAGAATACCAAGACAAAGAAGTCGATAGAATATATAAAATAGGGATAAATTTGTGCTACCTTTTGTACTTTCTCGATAATTGTTATAAGTCCGCAAAGCGCTCCTATTATCAAACTAATGTTAATATTCCTAAGTTTCAGTCCAAAAACTTATTAGTTTTACCTTATAACCATATTTTCATTAAATTACCTCGTTTACTTAGGCCTCTGATCATAAATGTTATTTTTAAGTACGAGACTACAATTTATCGCATCCTTGTCAAAAATTATCCCTCCCTTCCGAGGTGGCATTGTTTATTTGATAGGCTGCAACAACTGCCAAAATGCTATTATGGACAAACCGGGAAAAATTAAGCAACATCAAGCCAATGTACCTAATCGCAGTGAACAATCTGGGCTTTTTCTACATATGTACAATCTTAACCATACCATTAACTGGAACAGGGCCAAACCAGTCATAAAATGTAGTAATTATATTTCGAGAAATATATTAGAATGTATCTCCATTAACGTGTTCCCAAATTTCAACCTTAGCCCTGGTTTGTTCACGTTAGACCCCATAATCACTACATACATAAAATCTCAAATAAAGTGGTTTCAGGATTTTGTACCCCCAATTAAGGTTAGCAGGTGGGTAGTCTAATCCATCTTCCACTATTCAAGGCAATTTATGTCCAGCCTCTTGTTCATTCCTTGAAAAGGTCTTTAAGAATAAAGACGAAAGCGCTCGGAATCGTTTTTCACTTTTCCTTTGTGGGTGTATCTGCATAACTTTGACTAACGTGCACTTTGTGAGCTTTTTTCATTTTTATATATATATATATATATATATATATATATATATATATATATATATATATATATATATATATATATAAATATATATATATATATATATATATATATATATATATATATATATATATATATATATATATATATATATATATATATATATGTTAAGAGAGCAGAGTGGTTGCGCGTTTCCAGGCGTATACGTATGCTTAGGATAAATAAGCAGGCTAAATTTAGGAAGTTCATTACTATTTATAACTTCTTGGTACCGATGTTTCGGGTAGGAACCCATTCTCTACCCCAGCTTGCTTTTCAGTTGAAAAATCAAGTCTCCCTAATTGACTATATTTCATTCCTTACCCTCGCCCAACGTACAGTAAAAGCCTACATAACCAAAGTAAAACGGACTCATGCACGCAAACTCGAACGAATGCACCTCTCTTATTTAACCCTACCAGGTCCAGAAAAGGTAGTGTTTAACTTATCTGACTATCAGTTAACTTCGCGAGAGAAACTACTACTAGCAATTAAAGACACAGCAAACAACGAAAACCAACTACGTACACTGGAATCTCTTTATATTAGATTTTTAAATCCCACTTTAACTCTGACACAAGCTCATTTCCACTTTTGCCACAACTATAATCATCCACAAATTACACACGCCAAATCCACTTCCCCCAAAACAACCCCTATCTTTCAAATATTTCTATTATCTCCCCCTTTTTACAATGAAGACACCCAAAACTAATTAATCTCAGTTTTATTTAAAAAGAAAAACATATTTCCTATTCCTTAATAGTTAAAAGCCCTGCATTTTTATAATTTGAATATTACCACCTCTGCTGCTTCACATTTCTCATATAATTAATTTATAAATATCTGATAACTTATCTAAAAAATTCTTATCTTTGTATATATTTATAATATCACATCCTTGAGAATGGGTTCCTACCCGAAACTTCGGTACCAAGAAGTTATAATATAGTAATGAACTTCCTAAATTTAGCCTGCTTATTTATCATATATATATATATATATATATTGGTTAACTTTGGGTTAGTTTGAATCTATGACATCGAGCCTTTCAGCTATTCAGGCCACTACGCTCACTACTAGGCTACCATCCACATCTCCCCAAAAGGATGCTTCAATCAAGTCAGCTTTGAAGTGGATCAGTGAGGCTAAGTCCCGATATATGGCAGACGACAGCGTTAGTAAGAGAGACTCACGGGCTTCGTAATGAACGAGAAATCCCAGTAACATGTGACAAGGTAGAAATGATCAATAACCCATAGCAAATAAGGAATTTCGTGTTTTTATAAAACCACACAAAGATCATAGAGAGGTTGATAAAAAAGAGAGAAATAGCAAACGGACTTAAAAAATATAAACTCTTACCCGTTAAATAAGTTGTGCACTCTCCCTATGATGTAATATCATATAATATTGTTACAATGAGTAAATGCTTCACAGCTCGGGCCTGGCAGTTTACGCGCATGCGTGAATGGACGTTAGTCATGAGCGAACAACTTTGTGGCCTCAGGAACAGATCGAGCGTCTTATAGATTCAATATATAGTTAGAGTTTGCTGATATTTAACTAGTTTAATAATGTAAACTTTAGGAAGCCACCCCATATACAACGTGTCCCATTAAAAAAGTTAACCATAATTTGAATTAGCATAACTCAAAACCTATTAGAGATTCTTGAGTCCTACAAAACAAAACAAATTTAACAACTATCTATCTGTCGATTCTGGAAATTTCATCAAATTCTCTTTTATGATATTGATACACTAATGGGTTTAGTGGAGGCTATCAAAATTATGTTTGCGCAAGGAAGTAAAATAATCAAACTTTGAAGTTAAAATCAACAAATATATTTAAATCGATTTAAAAAAAACACCTCTTCATATGGGTAATATAATTTCATTTTTTAATTTTCTAAGCACCGTTACCTTCCATATCACCATTTCTTTCCAAGCACAGTTGCGACTTTGATCGCAATGATTGAACACCTTTTTTGCTTAACTTGTGATTTTCCTTAAGTCTATTGACTTCACGTGTGATACTATCTCTTAACTGGTTGATGCTTTGTGGTGGAGTAGAATATACTTTATTCTTTAGATCTCCCCATAAGATATAATCGCACAGTGTTAAGTCCGGAGATCTTGGGGGCCATTCAATTTCATGATTTAACGCCGTCCTAAATCCACCAAAGTCCATTGAAATGATTGCCGTAAATCTGGCGGAGTTCTGGAAATATCATTTCGTTGATCACGCTCAGGTAGGCAGCACCAATCAATTTATTCTCGTAAAACAATGAGGCGACAAGATAGCTATTCCAGCATATTCCGATCCACAGAGACACTTTCTGCTGACAAATGCATGTGTCAAAGTTGAATGCTGGGGTGTGTTTCAGCGGTGCATATTGCCGAATGTTATGGCTATTTATCTTTCCATTTGAGAAAAAGGCTGCCTTGTCACCAATCACAATGTTTTCCAAGAAACGAGCAAATTTCTGGAGAAGCCATTCGACAAATCGTATACGACGAGGAAAATCAAGAAGCTAGTTTCTTGCATGTATCTTATAGGGATGCCATTTTAAGTCATGTTTAATAATGCGGTTAAATTATGACTTTGACAATTATTTTATTCCATTCTTTCTGACTGATACATGTAGATTTTGAAGAAGTGTCATCTGAACATTTTCGATATTTTCTATTGTTCTAATGGTTCTCATACGAGCCAAACGACCTTCATTTTGATTTAAACATGTTCCTTCATGTTGGTATTTGAGAACATTTGTCCAAAATTGGGGACTTGCTTGGTGGGGGCCTAAAAGCCTACCTAGAAAACATTGTTCAAATAAATCTTGTACTTATTTAATACTGCCAGTTTTAATAAAGTTTGTGACTACAAATACGCGTCGATCTTTTGTTAGCTGCATGATTAAAAAGGTTCTACGGAAGTAAACATTTACACAGAAACGTTTTGATTTGTTTAGTAAGCAATAATGACGAGACCATACCACAGTGTGGCTGAAAAACCACTGTAAAAGGCCTAGGTTTTGCTTGAAGAATTGCACGGTGATCTAGGCTCCCTACGATTCTCTTGAAAGTGCGCGGTGGCCTAGCTTTCCTAGGCTTGGTTTCATAATTTTACTTCCTTGCGCAAACATATTTTTGATAGCCACTACTAAACCGATTGGTGTATCAATATCATAAAAGGCAATTTAATGAAAATTTAAGAATTGACAGATAAATAGTTGGTAAATAAAACACTTGTGCAAGACCCAAAAATCTCCAATATCTTTAGAGTTATACTAATTCAAACTACGGTTAACTTTTTTTCTGGGACACCCGGTATATTCATGCTTGACCTGATTCTGAGTTTTAAAATTGCTGTTAACAGATTAAACTTGCCTTGTAATTAACTACAGATTTGTTTTCTAAAAATTTAAGTACTTATTAAACTACAGCAGTCGTCTTGGGCGTTTGAAATTTAGAAGTATGAAATAAAACTTCTACGCTGCTAATGTAGCTGTGGTGGTAAACGTATCCCTTATATGGGGCTAAGCTTTGCATCTCTGGTGGAAGATGGCCATGATTTCCTAAGGCCTTGATCCAGGTTTTCCTCATGATTGCACCTAAAGTCTATCCGAAGAGTTAATTAATTGGAACAATTTTATTCAATGATTAACTTCAATGAAATCCGCTTTCGTTACGATTTCTGGCATACAAATCCGAGTTTTTCTTATTATTTTCCCATATATACATTTCACTCTATTTGTCTAAATTTTCGATTCAGGGTGATTCTAACTGAATAAAAACATTCAATATTATGTAACTTAAACCCTTCTTTAGGTTGACACTCAAGAAGATATACCTTCTTCATTGTCAAAGCAAGTTCTGTTTGGTCTTCCCTCGGATAAGATATCTAGAATGGGTAAGTGTTAAGGGTGATTGATTATATCTGAGGTGTTCATCTTCTTTGTGTGCACCACTTCCTTAAACTCAACTTGACTGTCATATTTTGGAAAAAATTATCATTATAAAAACTATTATTAGAGTGAAAAGTCACCACCACAATAGAAAAGTAAGGAGCGCTTTTTCGTTCTAGGGACAAATAAACCCAAAGTCGGATACAAAAGAGGTTCGTACCGCAATTGTTTTGGAAGATATAGAGCTTCCTGAGCCCATTATGAAGCCTTAGCATGGGCTCTATAGAGCGAGAGGACAAAAATCTCTATCCATGAAATGATCAAAAGTATATTAATGTCATCACTAGTATCCCCACTCAGTGGTTACTGAACGCTAAAAGGGAAAGACTGATGAAAGAAAATGATCTTCATCTGAAAGTGAATAGCAAATTTGAGAATGACAAAATTGCGATATTTAAAGTAATCAAGAAGCACGGGTAAATATATTAAAGTAAACTCCATTAAAAGAAACTTGTGATAAATTTGGTTTAATACGATAATCAGCAAAATAATTAAGTTCTTTTAGGTAGAGCGATTCCTAAGCAATTAATGAGAAAAGACCTTGGTTCTGTTCGCTCTAATGCGTAAACATGTAAGAACTGACGTTTTTTACCACACATTGGACGTGTACATCAGACCAAACTTCAGGCAAGCCTATAATAAAAATATACATACAGTTGTTGTTCTGAAAGAGAAGTAAGATTTTTAAGAACCCTTTATGAAAAAATAGTCTGGAGAAACGACTTGGTTGCCCTGAAGGAGAGAGCTCGTGCGTCGTTTTCAAGGACTCTGTTGTCTGCCAGAGAGGGTGAGAGCCTTATGAAGACATCAAATAGGGGGCTTTTTTGGCAATGAACAAAGAACTCATTAACTTGCGATTCGGAGAGAAAAATAGCAACAGTTTATGTCAAGTCACGCATCCCCTTTTGCTCTCTTCACTTCTTGAGATGGAGTTATTTATTGAAGTAGTTTTTGTCACATATAGTTCATTTTCAGTTATTCAAACCCTTTTGTTTCTCCCAACCTTTGAATGTATGTTATGATATTTACAAGATTTTATTTATCCTGCGATTCCTTGACTTTCATCCCGTTGCGACGATTGAAGTTGGTACATTTGAGGCGTTTTCTTTGAATGAATCCATTTGTATGAGTTTGAACTAGGCCCTACTGAACTTAAGTAATCGATGATAGCGAGGATTGCTTTGATCGACCCGGTTTCTTGGGTTCTTTATTCTTTGTTTTCTTCGTTCTATCATAATGTAACGAAAGTAATGTCCGATTTTCTAGAATAAAATTTATATAGTATTTATTACAGTAGTGCCTCTTTTTGAAGGTGAGTAATGCTACAATGAGTAATATATACCTGTTTCTTTCAGATTATCAAAATTTGTTCATAATATTCCTTAGTTTTCACTCCTATGTCCTCCCATCTAAAGATCCATTAAAAATGTTTTACTTCATGAGCTTTTTCAAAAATTGAATGCAAATACAGCGGAAAAGTCCATTCAAAGCGTTTATGGAGATGATGCAGTAAATGAAAGAAGTTGAAGGAGGTGGATTTTTTTCCGTTTCCGAAGTGAGGATTTCAATAAGGACGGAGCAAAAGGTAGTACAAAAGAATTTAATTCCAAAGAGGTAGAAGCTGTTTTCACAGCAAATCCTGCTACTACTTCTGAAGAACTCGCAGAATAATTAAGCGTAACCGTAACCTATACAACCTTCTGAACTTAATTGAAAAGGATTCGAAAGGTATCGGTAATTGGAAAATGGTTCCCGCACGAACTGTTCATGGCGAATCTCTAACAGTGTGTTGCTTGGTGTAAGTCTTACCTTTCACGACACGGTTAGGCAGATTTTAGGGGCATGCTTGTTACTGATAATGAGAAGTGGATCATTTATCATAAAGTTATCCCCACCCCGTTGATGAATCAATTGAGTATGCCAAATTTCTCATTAGCTGAAAGAAGAGACTTTATCCCCAAATTATCAGAATGAATATATAATATAATGAGGGAATTGTTCATTACGAAATGTTAGACAACAATCATACAATTAATGCCACTTTATACTGCAATCAACATTTTTGCTTGAAAAGAGAAGGAGTATCATTTCCCATCACGAAAATAGCCGCCCTCACACAGCTGGAATGAACACAGATCTCTTGCAGGAGCTCAGTTAAGAAATATTGCTTCATCTTTCATATTTTTCTTCACTGGCTCTTTCTCATTATCACTTGTTTAGGGGATTGTAGAACCATTTGGATGGTATTAAGTTGACATCAAGAGAAGAGGTTGTAAACGAGTTTGATTCATATTTTGCATCTAAACCTAAAGAATTTTAAAAGCGTGGCATTTATAAGCTTGTTGAAAAATGGAATGAGGTTCTAGAAAACATTGGAGGTTTATGTTTATGATCAACTATTTCCATAGTCATAAGTTTTTTCTTTTTAATAAATCCTTAAAATCTGACAATAGTTTCGTTCCATCCTGACAATATCAAACTTTTTATCTTATTATTTGTTTCATATACCTCTCCTTTTCCAAAACTGAGTAAACAAGGTCCCGTTGGATTACATTTGGAACAATTTCGTTCGCATTTGGACCATCCCAGTTAGATGTATTCTATATTAAGTTAAGTTGCAGTAGAACCTCCACTTTCTAGTTGTTGTATTGACCGCTAGCACAATAGGAGAGGTACTAAAGAATTCTAATAGCATGCAATAGCCTCTCTCTCCACTTTAACCTAATCCCTCCGGACAGTCTCACAGAAAGCGCGGTGCCACGTAATTGTGGTAACGTTGGCGCGGCCTACAAAACAGGTTGTAGGGTTAAAGCATTCTTCTTTAATCCTTAATCTTCCACCAGGTGGTCGTCGGGAGCAGAGATAAGATCTGATCACGGAGAGGTATAAACAAAAACAACATTTAATTGTTAATGTTGGCCGAGAATACATTTTAGTGGGCAGCATATGTTGTTATAACATTTCATCTCTTTTCGTTACTGATTTGATTTATATATACTTCTGTCACTAGCGTGGTACACCACTCTATATCATACACTATACACTACACCTATAGTATATGTGTGTGGGGGGTGAATTAATCACTTACTGGAACGCGAACCGTGAAGGACTGTTCGCAGGGATTAACGACCGACTAAAAGATCAAACTTGAGGCGTATGATTTCAAATCCTTAATAATCAGACAGATTGCATAAATGGCTGGTGAGACTTACTTCAATAAGCCGAGAGTTCAAGGTTCGTTAAAGATGAAACAACAAAAATATATTTTTATTTACAAACATCAAAATAAGTATTAAAAAAGGCAAAAGGGAATTATTTAAATTGAAATAGTCTCTAGATTATTATTATGAGGACCGATTATCAAATATAATTAATTGATTAGCGTTAATAAGCTCAGATAAAGAGAGGGAACTTGACAATACTAATAATGGAGGGGGTTTAAGTCCTACGGGTCGGTGACTTCGAGGAAGGTCCTTCTTGCGATGAGGCGAGTGGGGAACGTTTCGATGAGGCAAGTGGGGTACAGTCCAAATGATACAAGTGAGGCACGATCTGAACCAACTTCCGATTAAGATAGCCAAACTTCAAAGATGACGTTCGACGGGAAATTTTGGAATTCTCGTAATTCCACTGGAAGAGGAAACTTCTTTTCCTCAAAGGTCATTGATGGAGATTTTCTTCTGTTCGATTAAATGAAGGGAGACTGATGCGCAAATTCAAAGACTTGCCGTTCACAGAAGCTACCAATTGACTGGGCTAGAATCACAGTGGAGAAAGTCTTGCTTGCCGGATGAACGCTCACGAGACTTCTACGAGATGATGAAAACGACCTTGTGGTGCGTGCATGACTCCTTAATCTCGAGTCAAAACGAAGTATTTCTATGGGCGATTCTAAATGAGAAGGGGAAATTTGGATAAAGGAGTCACAAGCTCCAGACATTTTAATCCGGAGTCGTAGTCGATTAATCATTTAACAGCAAGGCGCAAAACACAGAGGCTCCTTATCACCTCGTCCCTCCGGGAGGGGGCAGGCTCGGGACGTTTTCTCCAATGCGCTCATGAGTCGAAACTTATCGAATTTTTCTGAACGGGAAGTAAAATTTTCCAAGGTAGGGTACAATCGCACGTGGTCTCCAATAAAGTGTAGGTCAGAGGTTGTTCTTTTACACCCCTCCCTTGAATACGATGGAAATTTTATGAGAGAGAGGGGGAAGAACAAGGGACATCGCAAATTTGGATGGGAGGAATTATTATTAAGGCGTCAACCTGATAAAAAAAACGGGGGACCTAACCTGTATTCGATAGGCTTACAAAAAGCTATGATTTTAATCTGAGCCCCCCTCCCCCCCAAAATTAATGTAAATAAGTGGGAAAAAAATCACATTTAAATTAAGGAACCAAATTAAATTTTGTCAAAATGGGTATTGGAACAACAAAAAACAAAAAACACGATATTACATAAGTAACTACAAGAACCATAGATGTATGTACAGAGTTTACAAAAATAACAATCATATGTACATGATTAGTTTACGGGTTTACAGGCGACCTATAAATTAGAAGATTAGGCGGCTTCGTCCGCCTAATGGAGCGTCACGCATCCAATTCCTTCGTCACTCGCATCCGTCCTGATACCGAATGGTTTAGAGGGATTAGCGACACTCAAAATGGGGGCGGACGCTAGCTTGTCATTGAGCTTTTGGCACCTAGCAGTAGCTTCGGGATTCCATGAAAGGAGATCTGGGGATCTCTACTGAAGGAGGGTACATAAAGGGGTGGAAGTAGACGCGAAGATAGGGATAAATCTACGGTAAAAGGAGGCCGATCCCATCAATGACCTAGGCTGTTTCTTCATGCGGGAAAGGATCATCTCGACAATGGCTCTGACTATTTCGTCCTATGGGCCCATCTGATTTTTCAAGCGAACAGGCTCCCGAGTGGTAAGGACGATGTCATACTCAAATTGATTGGAGCAACTGGGGTTCTCGGAGATGATATCTTCGAATCCATTTTGCAATTGGTGCAGCTGACTCTTTTGAAGAGGCGCTAGCCTGAGAAAGACATCCAGCACGGGGGATGATGATTCCGTGATTCCAAATAAAGATGGAATAGGGTAATCACCATCTTGTTCAATGCATACTACTTACACGACATTAAGAGGGTCAGCGGGATACACTGCCTTCAAAGGGGACTCTTCATCGAGGGCCACAATATTGTTGAGACACGCACGTCGGTGATATTTCTTCAACATATTGATGTGGAAAACTTTATCTCCTGAGGGAGTCCGAATCAAGTAATCCACTGGTCCTTTTACCTCTAAACTGGAAAAGGAGCCCTTTCACTGGCTCAGGAGTTTGTTACTTGCCGTGGGAAGTAGCAACAGCATCTCCTCGCCAGACTTAAAATTCCTTTCTTTCGATTTTAAATCGAAATAAGTTCAATACTTCTCCGGATTTTCCTTAGCATTTTGGTACGCGATGTCGGCACATATCTCGAGGCGTTTTCAGAGGTCTAGGAGGTATGAATAGGAGGATTGGATTTTGTTATCCAGACGGAGATTGGTGAAAATTTCCTTTAAAAGAGCAAGGGGGCCTCGAACAATACGGCCATAGAGTACTTCGAAGTGGGCGAATCCTAGGGCTTCTATGGGGGATTTCGCGACATGCAAACAGTTCCACGGGTAAAAATCGGTGCTATTCTTGCGGCTGATCTATACACAATTTTCTGAGGATTATTTTTAATGTGCCATTTAGCTTTTCGCAAATTCCGTTTGCCGCTGGGTGGTAATGGGTAGTAAACAGAGGTTTAACCATGAGGAGCTTGCCGACATACTCCATAAGCTCGGAGCTAAATTTTCTTGCTCGATCCGACTACCATAGGAAAACGGGTAGCGAAGTCTACCAAAGTGAGGACATAACTGTGTCCTTCACTAGACGGGGGATAAATAGGGCAAATAAAATCAATGGCCACACGGAAAAAAGGTTCCGAGATGATCTGGCTTTTCTGAAGGGGGGCTGGCTTGTCGCGCCCTTTTGCTGATGTCCTTTGTCAGGCATCGCATGATTTGCAGTAATCTGCAATTTCTCTGGCAGCACCTCGCCAATAAAAATACTTAAAAACCTTCTGAGTGGTTTTATTATGACTAAAGAACCGGAGAATAAACTATTGTGAGAAATCTGGAGGACATGGGGGACGTGAGAGCGGGGAAGACACAAGGAGTGTGTTTCAGATTCGGTTCCGTCAGAACATTAACGATATAAGAGCTCATCCTTGACAAGGTATGAGATGCTTTTCCCACCACGAGAAGACTCTTGCTTCTAAGTCATGGCTTTCTCCCAAGGGGGGGGGGACGTTGCGCAATCCTTCTGGGCGCAGGTTAAATCCTCGTTCCGGAGGATCCCCATCTCGGGATCGACGGGGTTTTCTAAAGGACCGGGTTTCTGGGAAGCTTTGGTGGCCTGGGCACGGGTTACCACGGGTTGTGCTACCGGCTTACTTGTAATCTGGGGGCTCTGACCAATCAGTGCAAAGCAAAACTTGATTGGGGCTGCTACGACTTCGACCCATCTAGTCAAATACTTACATTCGATGTGGCATTTTACAATAGGGAAACGATTCTCTCGGCTGAGGTAATCATGGACAGCAGCGAACCTTTGGTGGCCAGGACCGACCGGGAAAAGTAAATTCTCGGATACCACGATGCATGTGCAACCAGTGTCACGTACCAGGGTGGACAGCCGGCATCCGTTCACGGATGCCGGGACTCGAACTCTTAGGGGACTCCACTAAAAGAACAGTCGAACTCTTCCTACACGGTTAGGACGGGTTATTCTTTTTAATCCGGCTGGGGATTAACTCAAATATTCCGGTAAATGAAAGATACAAACACAAAGAATGGGTCCCAACTATTAACCTTAATTTTAAATAGTTAATAGACTACTGATCCACTGCTCTAGGACTAAATTGAACGTACTTCGTCCAAAAGAGAAAAATAAAGAAACTTCAATAATGAGGGGGAACTACTAAAATTCAAAGGGGATGTAAATCAACTAAACTGAATTGCTAAGTAAAATACCCCACACACTTTACACCAATTTTGCTAAGTAATATATATAATATATGTCCTGGTACACCACTCTATACCATACACTACTCCTATATTATGTAAGGGGGGGGTGACTTAATTACCTACTGTAACGCGAACCGTTTAAGGACTGTTAGGAGGGATCAACGACCGACTAGGAGGTTACACTTGAGGTGTTAGGTTTCAAATCCTTAATAATCAGACAGAGTGCATAAATGGTTGGCGAGATTTACTTGAATAGGCCGAAAGTATCGTTCAAGGTTAGTTAAAGATGAACTAACAAAAATAAAATTTAATTTACAAACATCAAAATAAGAATTAAAAAATTGGCAAAAGGGAATTATTTAAATTACAATATTCTCTAAAGTATTATTATGAGGACCGATTATCAAATATAATTAATTGATTAGCGTTAGTAGGCTCAGATAAAAAGGGGGAACTTGACAATACTAATAATGGAGGGGGTTTCAGTCTTATGGGCCGGTGACTTCGAGGAAGGTCCTTCTTGCGATGAGGCGAGTGGGGAACGTTCCAATGAGGCAAGTGGGGCACAGGCAGAATTAGGCAAGTGAGGCACGATCCGAACCAACCTTGCGATCAAGATTGTCAAACTTCAAAGATGACGTTCAACGTGAAATGTTGGAATTCTCGTAATTCCACTTCTTTTCTTCAAAGGTAATCGATGGAGATTTTCTCTTGTTTGATTAAACGAAGGGAGACTGTTGCTCAAATTCAAAGGCTTGCTGTTCACAGAAGCTACCAAGTGACTGGGCTAGAATCACGGCGGAGAAGTTCTTGCTCCTCGGATTAACGCCCATGGGACACTGACGAGACGAGGCGAGGACGACCTTAGGGTGTGTGCATGACTCCGCGATCTCGAGTAAAAATCGAATATTTATATGAGCGATTCTGAAGGGGAAGGGGAAATTTGGAGAAAAGAGTCACAGGCTGTAGAATTCTAAATCCGGAGGAGGAGTCGATTCACATTTAACAGCGGCACTTTCTAGCCTCGTCCCACTGGGGTGGGGGGGGGGGCAATCGGGACGATTTCACAGGATTGGGAGATATTTCCCCAATGCGCTCAGGAGTCAAAACTTATCCAATGTTCTCAAACAGGAAGTGACGTTTTCCATGGCGTGATACAATCTCACGTAGTCTCAAATAAAGTGGGGGTCAGGTCAGAGGTTGTTATTTTACAGTTATCATCTTGTTATTCTATTGCTTCAATCTATATTTTTTCTTTCTTTCCTTTTCCTTATGCCTACGATCTAAGTGGCAAGAGGTACGATTTATTTCTGCCTTCTACTCGGTACACTGCCTAGTCACTTGGGTTCAAGTAATGGAAGAAGAAATTCTCCACTTCGAACTTAGGTTAAGTAATTTCCTTCCATTGCTGAGAACTTACATGACATAGCTCTATCAAGCGAGATAGGTGACACTGCGTGTTTATAAGGAAGCGTGGCGGAGAAGCCGATAAATTAGAGCAGGAAATAATCTGGGATATAAAACAGGCAACACTTACGAAAGGGCAGCTACTCACCTATGAAACTGAAGTTTGAGTAGAGGTTGCTAAGTGTGAATGGATCTGAAGAGCTAAGGGAAAGAACACTTTGACCCTTCTTCCGCAGAGGTAAGATAAGACTTACCAATTGGTTTAGGGTAACTTTTTCTTCTTTCAGTTAATAATTTTGTACTTGAATTTAAACCCTTTGGGATTTATTTATATACGAGGGGCGGTCAATAAGTTTTGAAAATCAGTAGGGCAAAACAGATCAAGGGGGATGGCTGTTTGTGGGGGTGTTAGGACAAGTTATGTCAAGTCAGGACCTGCAGCCGCACGCTCCTGCCTCGTCAATTTAAGAAGGAGTAGCTAATCGCAGATCGTCAGTCACAAATTTTTCAACAATGGAGAAGGTTGAGACCCGTACAGTGATCAAATTTTTGACCAAGGAAGGAAAGAATGCAAAAAAGATCCAGGAACGCATGGCTGCAGTGTACACCGACTCCGCCCCTTCCTATGCAACCATTGCTTACTGGAATAGGAAGTTCTGCCATGGTCGTGAGTTCCTTTAAGATGACCCCCGTCCAGGACGCCCGTCAGACGTGACCAACGAGGACAATGTGGCCCGTGTGGAGAGGATGATCCTCGAAAATCGACGGGTGAAGGTCAAAGAAATCGAGCAGGAACTTGGAATATCACATGGAAGTGTTATCAACATCATCCACGACAATTTGGCCATGACCAAGGTCTGTGCCCGTTGGGTCCCTAGAAACCTCACGCCCCATGATCGACTTCAAAGCCCTCAAAGTTCGGAGGAGCTGCTGCTCTTGTACAACCAAGACTGGGCGGGATTAGAGTCACGCATAGTAACAGGTGATGAAACGTGGGTCCATCACTGGGATCCCGAGACCAAGCTCGAAAGCATGGCCCGGAAGCACAGGGGCTCTCCGACCCCCATCAAGTTTCAGACCTAACCCCCAGCCGGAAAGATCATGGCCACCATCTTCTGGGATTCTGAGAGTGTTGATGGTGGACTATGCGCCTCGTGGAAGGACCATCATAGGCCAATATTACGCCGAGGAACTGGCTGGATTGAAGAAGTGCATTCGTCAGAAGCGGCACGGCAAGTTGACACGCGGTGTCCTGTTCCTTCACGACAATGCCCCTGTCGACAAGGCCAGAGTTGCACAAGCTTCCCTGAGCGAGTGCGGATTCGAGGAGCTAAACCATTCCCCCTACAGTCCAGATCTGGCCCCTAGCGACTACTTTTTATCCCACCAGCTCAAGGCTGCACTGCGTGGACGCCGGTTTTGGGACGATGAAGATGTCCAGCTCGCCGGCCAGGAGTGGATTGAACAGCAGTCGGGAGATTTCTGGTTGTCGGGAATCGAAGCCTCAGGGACAAGTGGCGCAAGTGCATTGAAGTCGAGGGTAGTTATATTGAAAAATAATTAAAACACTTTTCCTCATATCTCGTTTCCTTATATCCGAATTGCAAAACTTATTGACCACCCCTCGTATTTCTGTTTATGTATTTGTATTTCATAGTCCACCTCATGTGATGATAGAGAACAGAAGAAAAGGACAAATTTGTGATATCGGCCTATTTTTTCTAATTCAATGAAGATACATTAGCAACAAAGACATTTACTCAATGAAATGGGAACGAAGACAGAAGGAGAGAAGAAACTGAAATTTATATGAATAACAAGATAAAGAATAACAGGTTAAAAATTAAAAAATTAAAGACCATACCTCACAAAATTTCATTAAATGGACAGAAATGATGCAATATAAACCACCTAAAACAAGTTTCTCTGCAGATAACAGGTGTTTAAAAAAATGGAATCAACCACATATTTTGGATGCAGCTCTTTGAAAAATTAGCATCGCTTGTATCTTAAAAAAATAAAACTAATAATTCGTATCAATATCTGAGTGAGTAATTACGGAGTCAACCTAACTGAATTCCGTTTCTAGAGTGGAAAATTAAAAACTCTGAGATAAGCAATTACGTGTGGTCCCATCTTTCACAATCATTTTGAATAATTCAGTTAAAATTAAAGGGTGGTCAAACTTTCAGATGCATACCGGTTTACATTTGAAATGAAAGGGGGAGAAAGAACCATGTATTTTGAACCGTACCAATGTTTGTTGTTGTCCTCTCTACGGTGCGTAAACCTTTCTGTCGTAAAATTCAAATTAGTCTCACATGATTTTTTTAAATTCGATTAAAAATACGAGCTGTAGTAAAATTTTCAGTGGAGAAGAATTAGATGAAGCTATCCCATAGTTGCATTATTCTAAAAAGGAATTTGTGCTGTAGAATCGTGAGTCGCTTGAGAGTTCAATTTTAATGGACCACTGGATCAGCTGTCATATTCTCTAGCAACGGGTGCTTAGAAACCATACAAAATAATAGGTCCCAAATCTATGACCTAATAAATTGAAAAGGCCCTAAGAAAAAGAAAGAGAGATATATCACTTCTTCATTAAAAATGCCTTGTTTCTTAATCACCAAAGGTGAGTTTGTTCAACGTTTATGATATACGCACCTTAAATAAAGCAAACACACTCGTTCTTCGGGAAAACAAGTTTAAGTAGTCTTACTCTATTTTACTTCTAAGTTATTGTGTTTTTTTACGTTTAACCCCTTATTTACACCACCCAATGATGATTTCAGTGGTAGTCTAAGGTAAACTGGGTTCCCAAAGAACGGGTTGCACAACATATAGTAAGCCACACAATATCGTATCGAGTGAAATTGTTTCACTATCCAACGATCAGCAATATCCACTGAGGCTTACCTTTATGAGAAGTAGTGTTTCTCATCGAATACGTCTCACACGTTTCTTTTGTTGTTTTCAGTTAAATTCTTAGCCTTTGGTCTTTTCAGGAAGAGATTTTAAGTAATAGGTAAAGATGTTTTTCACTAGACCTACATTGCTCTCCTCAGTTTTGGGGGTTTGGAATATGCCCTCTCTTTTGTTAGGTGGTAGTCAATACATATTTCAAAATATGCATGCTTCTTCTGTTTTTCATTCTCCGGATGACTTGCATGCTGTAAAATACCATTTTTATTTAACTGTTTTGCTAACACCGTTGTTGATCTAATGACCTTAAATACATGGGTACAATTCGCAAATTGGATTATGTTGGTCACTTTAATGCCTTATTTTTGAGATTTTATTTATTTATTTTATTTCATCTTTGGTATGTCAGAACACAGTAGGTAATTCAATGTGGAGAATCAACAAACTTGCCTAGAGAAAACTTTGCCTCCGTGTACAGATTATATTAATCGTTATTCGTTCGGTTTCAAAGATGCTTGAAGAACTCAAAAGAGCCATCCCTCTCTTAAAATTGTTGAAAAAGAAGCATCTTTACTTAGTCGAGAACTTGTGCTTAACTGACAATGGAAGCTGTAAGAATTAGAGAATGTACAGTCATGGGCAAATGTTTTGAGACTACTGTTTTATCAAATTTGGGGGCGAAATATAAAACCTTTAAAATTTCAATCTCATTTTATTAATAAATCCAGTCAAATAACTCCGCATACAATATTTACAATGATGTCGTTTTGGAATGCTGAAAACAAAATTTGTGATTATATGTTGACTGATATTGCGCTATTTTTGTTCACTAAGCACCCGAAACTGATCACAATTGGATTGATTCTGATTATCAACCACCAATTGGATTATTGCCCACAAATTCAATATTATGTACAAATCTAGCTAGTTTCCAGGCCAAGGCCACAAAAATTCAATGGTATTTTTAGCACAAATAATTGTTATTGCTTTTTCTTTGTGACAAGGTATGCCTTCATGCTTGTAACGTGCTCATGAAGCACGTTACAGGATCATTTTGAGTTCGTAGCAGTGTTCTTGGGAAAAGATATTAGCAGTCCAGTTCCACAGATGAGAAGCACCAACTGATATGGAAAGTGTCAGTATGCTTCATCTCCTAGCGAGAGATCTTGCTAACGTTCCAAATAAGAGGAAGGTAAGTTTATCAAAGACTATCACTTTGCCCCAGTCTTCAACAGTTGATGCTTTATATTTTTTACACAAATGAAACGTATATTTAAGATTCTTCGTGGTGAGATGAGGCTTCTTCGCAACCCTTCTCGACTTGAACTTCAGAAATAAAGTTATATTTTCATCAAGTTGTTTATAAAAATCCAAATACGAACTTATTTGGTTTGACATCCTCAAGAAAGAACCGACCCCTCTCGCTACAAGTGGTTACTCATCAGTGACTCCAAGCAACTCACGTGACCTCGAAGGGTAAGCAAGCACACAACCGACGCCTAAAAGACACCCTTTTCAAAAATGGACAACGCCGATAATTCCACTCTTTAAGCACAGTTTCTGTCATCTCCCTACCAGAGTTCCAAAGCTCTTCCCCACAATCTTGGCTTACCTAAATTGAGTTGTTATTCAATCTCGACCGCATTACCAGTGACGCCCTCAAGCTAAAATCACTTATAAAGGTCCCTTTCCTATAGGGTGGTAGATGGCATTTCACCCCTCTTAAAGAACCCTGCTACCCCCTCTTACCCTTCCCTCCGGGACGTAATCCTCGAAAAATATACGCCGACCATTGCTCAAAAAATGGAGATGTTAGCCCGCACATCCCAACTCTCCCATCTTGCACCTGATGACCAATTTCGGAGATTTTGTGCCACTCTAGGAGAAAATGTGTGAGTCAGGAATTTCTTCAGGAATCCTTTGTCCAACACTCCCAACCCACATTAAAAAGGCCCTCGAGATTCTGGTCCCTAATACCCCTCTTGACCAACTTGTCACCGTGGCCAATCGTGCCTCAATCGTAGTTCGCAGGCACGAGTAACGGCCATTGCCAAGGCTCCCCCCCTCCTTCTCAGACCTTCGGTCACAAATGCAAGCAGCCTTGCCTTTATGAATTAGGAATTGGAAAACCTCTCCCTCCAAATTGCATCCTTAGAACACTTTAGGGACCCATCAAGAGGACGATCACCATCGCGGTGGCACAGCTCTCTCCTTGCCCTCACCCTGACTCCAATTACTCTCACAACTCTCCTACACTTAAAGACGGTATTTGTTGGTATCACAGGAATTTCGGTCCAATAGCATGACGCTGTATTGCCGGGTGTAAGCAGTGAGTGCCAGGCCGGAATTTCCCAGGCAGCAGCGATGGAGGATGTTGCGTCATTGTGTACTCCTCTGCCTTATTTTTACGTCACTGATACCATAACGGTTAAGAGGATTTTAGTTAATACTGGTTCCTTCCGAAGACACTTTGCGCTTCGTCATCATTGGGGTTGTCTAAAGTTGGAAACCCACCGACGAATTGTTTTTCCATCCAGTTCGGGATCATGACGACGAAGCGCAAAGTGTCTTCGGAAGGAACGTTGCGTCGTTACGACGGATTTACCGTTCTTAAAAAACTCTTCAACAGCAAATGCACGATGCTCTCCATTCCAGGTCATGGTTGGTTGCTAAATGAAACACAAAATAAATGACATTTAATGTACTTCATAAAAATAAAAAGATTTTTCTTGTATTCTCATGTTTGTTTTTTATTAACCTTTGAAATAGGGGTTTGTTTTTTATTAACCTTTGAAATAGGGGTAACCTTTCTGTCGCACCCTGTTTGATGATTTAATTACAGAGACAAACAACTGTAAGATTTTTTAACACAATCTCATTATATTTTTACAAGACAGAGATTCCCCTCAACCAATTCGTTTTTTTCTTCGATTTTCATACTTAGTTGGTACGCACAGCTGGACAAAAAATGACCTTTCGACCACCGAAATTGAAAAGGAATCATTTTTATATTTAAATGTTATCATGTAAATAGTGTCTTAATATTATTAAACACTTTGTACAAATTTGAACTAATTATTCTGTATAAATATTTTTAATGATTATTTTTACGTTAATACGATTTGATGTATCGAATTAACATTCGGTTCACAAGAACTAATGTCATTTGTACTCGTATATTATTTTTACCAGTAATTATTGTATATCTTTCCTTATACTTTTATTATTCTACTTCTCATGCCATTAAATGTTCATTATTATATTTTTACCCAAGTGAATAATTCCGATTGAATTATATCATTGTTTTGATTCGAATGCTGTCAATTATTGTTATTTTTATCTTATTTCATAATTGATATATTTTGAATGTACCACACAAATGTAACTAACTATATTTGCTAATTAGAAGGCTGGGTGTTCTTTGTAGTGATTCATGTACACAAAATTTGTACACATTAATGAACTCGTTCTTTGCCGCAGTAAGATGTTCCAGCTAGAGAACATCTGAGCCTCCTTGTTCATTCATCTCCTCTTCAACCAGTATTTATTGGCCCTTAACCTCTAACATCAATAATTCTGTTTTCCAATTCGAGGCTATTGTCAGATTCACAAGACCTTGCTCTCTCTCTCTCTCTCTCTCTCTCTCTCTCTCTGTCTCTGTGTCTTTCTCTTTTTCTCTATAAATATATAAACGAGACACCTTGTACTCCTGGCATCAGATCACTCTTACTAAGGCGTTCGATCACATCACTTCCCTCCACTGAAAAGGGGATCTAGGTTCACCAATTTAAGCCTTTCATCTTATATAAACATACAGATCCAAATACAGAATTTATTTGGTCAGACATACGTAAGAAAGAACCGACTCCTCTCGCTACATATATATATATATATATATATATATATATATATATATATATATATATATATATATATCACTTGACTGGTCTTCAATTTTAGTTGTTAATTTGTTCGACAATGCTGCAACTGCCATTAGCTGTACGTATTTCTTTGTTCTAATCCTTGTTTATTATCTCCAATAAAACTGTAAAGCTTTCCTTTGCATATTGGTTTTAAATTCTTTATCAAAATACAGTATTTTTAATTTTTATGGTAAAAGCTAGAGTTTCTGAGCATTTTTGCAAGATGTTTAGTGGGAAAGGTGATCGGAAACTAATCTGTTTATTCCTATATGTAAATTTATGTCGTATACTCAACTTCATACCATTCTCACGAAAATCCTATTAAAGATATCCAGGATCCATCATCAAGTCTAATCCATTCGAGGAGGGGAACGGCATGGGTTGAGACAAGGATAGACGTCTTTTTGTTAAAAAACAGCCACTGGATGATTCTCTTTTAAGCGAGGGGATGAAGGTGTTGTTGCAAGTTCTTAGACTTGCTCATTTTCGAGAGTTTTTTTGCTGTATTTTGCTTTACTTGTGTTATTTTAGTATAAGTATTAGTAAATGCTATGGATAAAGGCATGGAAAGATAAAAGGGAATTAGGAGAAAGAAGGAGCAATAATTTTTAGAGCTTTGTGCAAAAGAGGTTAAAAATTAATATTCGGTATGCCTAAAAACACTAATAGATGAAAAAGAATACTTGAGCCCACTACATTATCAATACCATCTAGTTTAAGAAATGTGCATCGAATCCTGTGGCATCAAATTTTTATCAAGATCAAAGGCAGTCAATTAAGCGAATTTACCTCTTGTGGGCAAGATTACGAATACGAAGAAATATAACTTTGATCTTCTTCCTGGAGGCAGCAAGAAGCTTTTCCCCTTTCTCTCCATAAGATAAATGGACCTCATTTACTTGTTGGGCGTTGGGCGTCCCTTGGACGAAAGAAGCCTTGTTAAACAAATGCAAAAGTGGGTGGATCATCGTATTCTTTTTTCTTGCTGGTAATCCTCTGCCTTCCTTGAAATGCATGGGTGTTCATTCCTACCGTTTTGTGTTTAGTTTCAGACAACTATATTGACTTTTGAAAATGCATACATTGAATATCAAAATGTCATCCGACTTTCTGCATTTGAAATTATCGGTTCTTGTTTATATCAGTTTGTGAAGTTTCTTGCTGTTTGTTCCTTTCCATTCTTTCTTATGGGCATTTACCGTGTAATGTTTCCTCCCCTGATCCACTGAAGTTTTATTTGTCCTTGGAAATCAGTGAATTCAACTTTTATTTACTCTGATGAAATATAAACCTCGCTTTACAAAATATAAAATATTAAAATCTAGTTTAAGAAAGAAGGAATGTGTTGCATTTGTAGACGAATGAAAGGTTAAAGGATATAAATACGGAATTAATTTAACAACTCTTATTTCTTACATTGAATTTTATAGTAATATTTGGTGAGTATTCTTAAACATATAAATTATAGCGCTTTCAACGCCATTCCCTAAGTAATTTTTCGATGATCCTCTTATTGGCTTGTTTTTTAGTTGACTGCGTAGTTGCCCATCTTCCAGTGAGAGTAAATTGAGATGGCCCAATCTCTCTTCAGACGATCTGTTTCTAAGTGCAGGATTTAATTTCATCGAGCAGAAAGAATTGAGAATGTATACAAATCTAGATGAAAAAGAAATGGTAGGATTAAGGCAGAATTGTAAACCTCGTCAATCGAGATTATCCTTTTCAGGATAAGGTATTATAGACACTTATCGAACAAATTTACACAAATATATAGTAGTCGGAGGATTACCTTCGAGTGCTCTGGATTAGTGGATTCGATACCAACAAATACATAGCTGCCTTTTGAATCCGCAACTTTTCAATTTTACCTCGATAAAAATTCACGAGTTGTATCGGGGTTCGTGATTGCGAGAAGTGTTTTACAATATTATGCTAATTCTTTTGGATGGATGTGAAAGAGTATTTAAAATTGAGAAACCTTTGTTGTCCAAAGATGGTGGGAAACCTCAGATATCCATTCACTCCGTGATATATTCATTATGTGCGTGTTTTTATTGTTTTATCTCTTTTTTTCCATTTAGGTTAATTTATTTAACTCCTTTTGCCTCTCCGACTAGAGTTAATTCCGTTAGTATTTTGTTATTTCTTTCTCCACCGACAGTTAATTTGTTTGGTATTTTTGGAGAATGTTCATTTATCACCGACGTTCACTACCTTTATTTAATACTTCGTAAAGCGAGAAATGTTGAGAAGCTCTTAAGCTAAAGTAATTAATCGGTGTTTTGCCTTTCAATAAAAATTTATTTGTCCAATTTATTATCTTTTTCCGGAAGATATGTAAGCTAATTAATATCTGTTCGATTGAGAAGTGTTAATTCTTTTCTGTTTTGCAATTTTAGCCTCTTTTTATGACTTTAGATAAAGTTTTCTCACAAAATTATGGTTATTTGTAGTCTTATCTTGCCTTTTGTTTTGTATAACTCTGACAGTGCTGTTGTTTGAAGTGTTAACAGTTAAGTGACTGATAACTATTTTTTGTCCTCTTTTCTTCTTTTGTTTCCCAAAGCGTCGTTTTAGTTAGTGTAATATCATTTTTTTCCTCCGTGTAATTGGGTTTTTAAATTCGATATTTTAAAGTCTTTTTGCGATCCTTTTCATTTTTATTATCCTTAAAACTGGTTTCCTAGTGTGAAAATCAAATTAATTTGGGGATGAGGTAATAATCCATCGCTACGAAAATCTAAGTCAAATTGGGCCAAGTTATTTAAAAAAAAAGGCAAACAAATTGGCAATCGCTAAAAGTTTTATAAGAAAGTAAGAATGTGGTGAATATATGAAAGTGCAATTGAGCCGAAAGTACATATAAAGAATAGCGAAATGAATAGACTGCTAAGGGTCTAGAAACACAAAT
This sequence comes from Ceratothoa steindachneri, assembly GCA_963969495.1. Classification (NCBI taxonomy): domain Eukaryota; kingdom Metazoa; phylum Arthropoda; class Malacostraca; order Isopoda; family Cymothoidae; genus Ceratothoa; species Ceratothoa steindachneri. Next base: position 95,029,971 of record OZ018317.1, on the reverse strand, counting down.
GGGGTACATCCTGCTTGAATCTGGCCCGATTTATTAGCAAAATCAGCTCTTTTAGGGGATAATTGATATCAAAACCTCTTCTGAGTTGCTTTTATTTATCTTATCTTCTCTCTTTTCTCCCCTACATAAGACATTTACTATTCAATTCCACGAATAATATAGTTTATTTGCCCTATTTCTAAAGGATTGGGATCAAACACGCTTAACATACACGTTTACTATTCAAAGGTGTCTATGTTGAATTTCATAATCGTTTGCTCCATTTCAAGATTTTATCGCTGAATTCCAAATTTTGTTACTGAAAAAAGAAAGGAAATCGCATTGAATAACTTTTCATTTAACCATACATTTCTTCTACCATAACTTTCGCACTGTCATTGCAAGCTCAAACCTTAAATATCTAATACTGATATTATTAAATCTTTTTTATTGAATATATCGATAATATATTTGATACTTTCTTTCAAGAATGAGAAAAGGTAATCTTGAAATAGCGGTGGCCTTTGTCGGATATTGCCTTCTTGGTTTTACAGTTTTGAGCCGTTCCAAGATGTCGATACGAACATTAAAAATATATGGACGACGGGTTAAAATCAGCCTTGAGGTGTTTAAGGGTGGGTGGGAAATTGGTTTTGTTGGTAGCTTGAAAAACAAAGTAGTTGGCGTAATTGTTTTTAGGGAGAAATTGTCAAACAATAAAAATGTTTTTTAGATCAATAGGCCATGATGAGCCTCACACAGCCTCCGCTCATGCTTGAAAACACCAAAGGAGTAGGATTGAGCGTATAGCAGCAGAAAGATTATTTCACATTCCAGGAGCAAATATCGAAAAATCACGATCACTCCTACAACACAGACGAGTAGTCTGAACAGAGTTTAGGGCATATCCAGAATGAAGGGTGCTCAGGATCCGGGGTATGCTTAATGTGGAAGAAGGTTAAAAGGGTGGTGTGGTGTTTAAGTTCTTATATGTAAGAGCTAGTATCTTGATAGTAATTCTGAAGAGAAGTGGAAGCCAGTCTAGTTCAAAAAGGAGATCGCAAAAATTCGAGAAATCTCTTTGGTGAAGACCACCACAACTGGCCGTGTTGGAAATCGCTACCCGAAGATTTTATTTCTCTGATGTGAATTGACTACCGTCTATTGAAAAATGGTTTAGTGTGTTAATATATAATTTCCCCTACTTTTTAATAGTTAGCCTTTTACTTCATATGGATTTCCATTCTCTTAATATAATTCCGTACTCCTTCTTCCCCCTGGGATCTCTTTGTTCTTTATCTCTTTTTAACAACTTCATCAGTCGGTGCAGTTTTCCTTCTTCATTCCCCAAACACCTTTTCATTCCCTGAAAGGCTTCAGTTGGATGTTATCGTTGCTCATTATGTAGCTGTCAATTTCATACTGGATCCCTGCGGATATTGCCCAGGGAAAGCCGTTTGTTGTCCCACCACATGCTCGCTATAGATGTCGATATTGAATAAATTAGTGCATTTTTGTGAGCTGTATTCTTGATGTAGATGTAGTGTCGGCTGCTAAGAAATCTAATTCCTGTTTGTTAGAGGGAGGAGGCCTAAGTTAAATTTATGACATTATAAATTAGGAATTAAAATCATGAATCTTGCAGGAAGAGATCCCTGCGAAAGAGCTTAGAACCCTTCCGAAATCTAGTTTGACTAGGCATTTTCCTCTTATGGTTATCTATGTTAGTTATTCACACATTTTCACTTTGCCTAACTTTGCCACCTTCTAATCAATGATTCTTTGCCTGAGATTTTCCCGATGGACTTTCTTTATAAAATAGAAATGTAAAATTAAGCAAATCGGTATTTTCTTTATAAGCTGTTTTAAAATGTAGTTATTCCTTAAATACCTATATATGTATTTTTTATAATTGCAGGTAAGCAAGATAAAGGATATTTCACACAAGGAAAATTCGTCTACACTTACTTGATAAGTCATTAATGAAGAGAATGCTGAAGGAATCCATATATTAGCTGTAAAATAAATGCGGTAAGGTTCTTTCTCTTTAATTACACCCAATAGATCCTAAAGATATATTGGAAGTTCCCGAACAAAGAAAAATTGGTGATTTGGATGCTAATTTTTGTTCATTTACAGGCGGAAATCCTTAGCCATGTTTATGGAGGATATTTATATAATAAGCAGGTTGCCTGTGATTGTTCACTCAGAGTTAGGTGTAAATCACTTGCCAAATATTGCAACGAGACCTTTAATGTTTTGACACGTAACACCGTTTTTTCGGAAAACTATACGGGTAACTTTTATGTTCAGGCTTTAAATTATTGGCTTAGTGGGAAGACATGAAAACAAGTCGCATGATATTCCTTGATAAAGGAATGATGAACATATTCATAGAATTAAAATGAATAGAAATGAAGAAAATTATTGAAAAGGAACTAAGATGACAATACTACTAATGTAAATGGAATAACCTTAAAAACACCTGTTGGGGATAGATATTACAAGTCCTGCTAAAAATCTTACTGAGAGGAACAGGGTTAAAATACTTTATTTTAACGTGATTATTTAATAAAAACGAAAATCAGAAGACATTTCTGGTAGTCAGCTTTTAAATAAAAGTGTGTAAGGAAAGTACTGAGTTATGGATAGTGAATATGTATGGGGGTAGTGTCGGGCAAAATTCCTGCATTTGTTTTGAGGTCTTGCATTTTTACTAATTGAAACTACAATGCTGAAAGAAACACGTAAGGTTGTAGAAAAAGCTCTGCTATAACTTTTTTTCTTTTCTTTAGTGCTCAATTATCTTGATTTTCAAATTGGTTGAGAGCTCTCCACTTTTAAATATGGTGTCAGGTTGTTGAAGTATCACGGTAAATGCAAAATAACTTTGTCGTTGAATAGGCTCCCGACGATATACTATATATATATATATATATATATATATATATATATATATATATATATATATATATATATATATATATATATTCTTTGTGGCGATTATTCTATATTCGAGTGCGGGGTGATCAGATGGCCGAGAATGACTCTAAAATGGGCCTGGAGACGGCTTATTTATCTTCAATATACTTAAGAAGTGGAACGAAGCCCAAGGATAAATAATAATGCAAACATTAATAAAATAAAATTTTATTAATTAATCTAACAAAACAACACACAGAAAATATCTACATAACCAGGGATTAAAATGGGGGATACACATGAAATGAATAAGTTCATGGTTTTTTTTACTAAGTGGAGAATTAAGATTTGGAAGGATTTAAAATGACAAAACAAACAAGAAGGGAAATAGTTAGCAAAAATCCGTTTAAAGCACAGAGTTGAGTCGGCACAAAGTTAATTAGTTAAATGTAATGCGTAGCTTACGTATTTATGGAGGCGTCGTGCAGAGGAAGGCGATTTGGAAGGAATCTTCGGTCCAACTGGCGATTTCTTTTCCAGGAGAAGGGGTTTTTAGGGGGGTTGTCATTAACGAGGGGGAAAAGACTGACTTCCAGGAGTGAGAGCGAAGTAGGGCTCGGAAGTACGAGCGATCCTTGAGACAGAATATCGGAGATGTTCTGGATGAACAATTGAGGTTATTGGTGTAACCAAGCGTTCTCTTGAAGAATGTTAAAAGGGGGGAATTAAATTACCACTGACGTGATATCAGGGGAACGAGAACCGTTTCTTGTCGAACATGCTCGAAGAACAATGACTGTTCTAAAGTTTTTCTCTTTCTGAACAACAGGGGGGTAAAAACCGTGTCTTGTCGAACGGGTTCGAAGAACAATGTCTGTTCTAAAGTTGTTCTCTTTCTGAACAACAGGGAGGCCCTGTTGACTTGGCGTCTCGAGAGGCACGAGCCTTGGCACTCAAGGATATTGTCCTCTTCTGGACAATAAGGGGGTTCTCGGGGTAGAGTTCCTAGGTGCACAAGGGAGACCAGATCGGCGTGATGCCTCGCGAAGATAATCGGTATCTGGTTTAAACGCGAAATTCTATCGCATAAATAGCCGGAGCCAGCCCCTCGGCATAGGGGACAATGGGGGTACTTCGATGGAATGTCCGGGTAGCTCTTGAAAAGATATTATCTTCCCATAAGCTAATTCAATCTGTCCAGATCGACGCCTGGAGGCAAACGGGGATGAAACTCCTTGATTAAACTTGGGAATAGTGGGCGATAAGACGCCATTCTACTCTCTCTCGCAGGATGTACGTGGGAAGCATGAGTTTCGACATGTGATAGAAGCGAGGCGTGGCAGCCTTAGGCCATTCTACGACCAAAGGTTCTACCGAAAACATACCTAAGCAAACATTGTTTGAATCTTTCGGATTGTTCTTGATCTTTGTATTAGGTTGAGGAATAAGTTCTTGCGTTTTTTTAATGTTGTGTTAATTTAAGTTTTGTTGAGGTGATTTGTGCACATAATAAAAAACAATAATAAATAATGAAAGCAAAATTTGCAAAGGTTAGGCTACGTCTCTTAACAGCCTAGACTACGTCTTGACGTTGAATAATAATTCATTGCAGTTTATTTAAAAGTTGTGTTAATATAATTTTTGTTCTGTACCCTCAAAATGGAATGTCATGTTGAAAGAAAGGCGCCTTTTCCACACTTTTGTTATTTATTTTCAATCGAGACGGGAACAATGCAAATGCAGCTAAAGCTCGTCGCGATATTTTTGCTGTGTACAGAGAAAATGCTTTATCAGAAAGGACAGCTCAATGGTGATTTTCACGTTTTAAGAAGGGTCATTTCAATCTTAATGTCGAAGAACGTTCTGTTCGCCCCATTAAGTTGGATGAAGCTTGATTGAACGACCTTCTTCATAAAAGTCCTCGTCAATCGACTAGAGAATTGGCTGTACAATTGGCGTGTGATCAGAAACCGTTGGTGAATCACCTTCATTCGATGGAGAAAGTTCAAAAACTCGGCGCATGGGTTCCGCACGCTTTAAGCAAAAGCAACAAACTTCAACGCTCCACGATTGCCGCAGGTTTGCTTGCTCGACACAAGGCTACTCGTGGATATAAGCAAAGATTTTTCACCGCATCATCACTGGCGATGAAAAGTGGTGTGTTTATGTCAAAATGAACCATCGAAAACAATGGCTTAGACCCAAAAATAAACCACTTCCGCGATTTAAGTAACGATTTAATCCAAGAAAGACGATGCTGTGTGTGTGGTGAGATTGTGAAGGCATCATTCTTTATGAGCTCCTTGCGAACAAAAAGATTTTCAATGCAGAACTCTACGTTCAACAAATGATTAGACTCGCTGAAGTTATTCGTGAAAAGCGACCTTATTAACGTTATGCAATCCTTTTGCAACACGACAATGCTCGTCCTCACATTGCCAATATGACAAAAGAAGCTATCTGAACGATTAATTGGCAAATCCTGCCACATCCTCCATATTCGCTACACTTGGCTCTATCGTATTTCTATCTGTTCTAATCGCTCTCCAACAATTTGCGCGGCCTTTCGTTCAATACTGATGTGGAATTAAGAACCTAGTTAGACGAATTCTTGGAGTCAAAATCCAGAGATTTTTATTGCAGAGGCGTCGAAAAACTAGTTGAACGTTGGGAGGAAGTCGTAAATAATAACGGAGAATACATTATTGATTTAATTGCATATTGTTATCAATTAAAAATGAAGTTTTTCTAAAATTGTTAATGGTAATGAATAAATTTGATAAAACCGCAATAACTTATTCCTCGACCCATTAGAACCTTGTAGACTAAAAAATGTGTCATTAAACTGAAGCAAAATTACTTTCAATGAATGTCTAAAGACTTATTACCACCGGTATTATACATATTTTCCTGTTTTGCTCTAATGTATCAAAATATGTTAGTTTCATGATTATCATTTATTTTTAAATGTTTATATATATATATATATATATATATATATATATATATATATATATATATATATATATATATATATATATATATATATATATTTATTAAGTAAGAAGGCGGGTCCCATCTTTATTTTCTACGTTTCGGGTTATTGTTAAACGCATCTTCAAGATCTATTAAAAAAATTGAAATCTAAAGTTAAATCTATACTACAGCACAAGTACAATATAATTATAAATGAGGCAAACTGCGATAAAATACTAAAATGAACATTATGTTAATGAAAATGAAACAAACGAAAAAACTAGTAAGGTATTAACAGTAGAAAATATTTGAAACAAAATTATATTAATTAAATGCAAACAAAATAAACGCAACAGTAAAAAACTTAAGAACAAGGGGAGAGTGGATTTCCACTTAGCAGATTTTAATACAGAAACATCATTTAAGGATACCTCTGTCTTACAATTAAGTCCATGTTTTGTGATGGGAGAATACTTTTTATTGCTAAATGTTTTACCGGTTTTATAGCTTAAACCCATGTGAGAACAGTATCTTGCCTTAACAGAACGAACCGTGCTTCCTATAAAGGTCCCCTGCTTACAGCTGGGACGAGTAAATTTATATACTATGCACGAACCTAACGGCGTAGGAATACCATCCTTTACTCTAAAAATAAAATGCCAATATTTTCGTCGTTGATGTATATAAGTTTAAAATTTATTTGACAGTTAAATTTCCTTAAAATAGTGGATAGACGTTTACGTAGCAGGTCATTTAAAGAGGTAGTTCCGGCAACATGAAGAACCAATTTCTTTGCGAAGATTAAAAGAAGTGGAGTTAAAAGAAGTGGAGAGGTTATATAGCCCGAAGAGAAATTTTCTTATACAGATTTTGACTAAGGATAATGGGTAGTCATTTGTAAAAAATATTCTTTAAAAAAATTAAATTACAAAAGCATATTAAGGTAAGTAGAGGCCAGGTGAAACCTCTGAGTTGAGCATTTTAATGCCACCAATTTTGTATGCTATATCTCAAAAACTAAAAAGATTTAATCCCAGCCCTGTGAAAGTTTGTTTTCTAAAGACACTAGTTTGAATGCCGGAAGGGTACGGGATACATTAATATCTAGAAATACCAAACTTATTAATCTCGTGTTCTTGGGTGAAAGTAATATTAGGGTGTAAATTGTTAATAAAACTGAAAAACTTTTTAGAACACAAACTAGAAGAAAAATAGAAAAGGTATCGTCAACATATCTTTTATACAGTAGAGGATGGTATTGAACAGGACAATCATGGAACAGTCTCTCCTCAAAATTGCACATGAAAATATTTTCAAAAACTGGCCCAAGTGGGCTTCCCATCCCAACACCTTTAATTTGATGATAAACCACGTTATTAAATGTGAAATAGTTGTCTTTGATGGGTAGCTGCAATAACAGAGAATTGGGAAAAACTGAATTAATTAAAGAGGTTATTTTTATCTGGAAAGGCTTTAGTTAAAATAATCCCTATAGTTTCCTGAATGGGAATATTAGAAACTAAGGATGTAATATCGAAGCTTAAGAAGAATAAAGGTCTTTTAGAAGCAAAATCAAGGCTATTATTAACGGTATAGAAATTGGAAGTAAAAGGGTATAATAGTGGAACTAAAAACTTAACTTTGGACGAAGCAAGAGTGTACGAAGCTAGGATGAGATGAAGAGGGTATCCTGTCTTATGTATCTTAGGTAGCCCATAGAGTAGACCCAAGTATATAGGTGACCTATATAGGTAATTTTGAATAGGACTGATTACATGTAAAAAATGTCCCAGATTTTGTTAGATACATCAAAATTTACTGAAACTAAGGAATAACTTTTCACTATTATTCACCGTTTAGAGGACAAACAAACTGTTTTCTACTCAAGTTAAAATCTTCCTATGTCTTAATTGATTCTCTCTACAGTTATTTGTATGTGTCATCAGCATACTATTTCACTTTTAATAGCGTCGTTTATCATCAAATTGAAGGTGTTGGGATGGAAAGCCCACTAGGGCCAGTTTTGGCAAATATTTTAATGTGCAATTTTGAGGAGACTGTTCCGTAATTGCCCTGTTCAAAGCCGTACCCTACTGTATAAAAGATATTTTAACGATACCTTTGCTTTTTTTTCTTCTTCTTTGTGTTCTAAAGAGTTTTTCATATAGTGTCTTTAGAAAACCGAAGTTCACATGACTGGGATTAAATTTCCTTAATTATACGCATTTGGAATTTAATTTTGTTACAAATGACAACCAATTATCTTTAGTCGAAATCTGTATAAGTAAATTTCTCTTTGGGCTATATAACCCCTCCACTTCTTTTAATGTTCCCAAAAAAATTTGGTTCGTCATGTTGCCAGACATCACTCCTTTTAATGACCTGCTCCGGAAACGTCTATCAACTCTTTTAAGGAAATTTTACTGTCAAATGAATTTTAAACTTCTTTTCATTAACACCAAAAATATTGGCATTTTTTCAGAGTAAAGGATGGTATTCCCACATCGTTGAGTTCGTGCATAGTATATAAAATTACTTGCCCTAGCTGTAAGCAGGGGACCTATATAGTAGTCTTTGTACTAAGAGGGTTTGACTTGCAGTCTTAAATTAGTAGCTGCTGCTTTAGCTGTTTTGCCTGCCTTCTCATTTTCTTTAATGCCCACATGAGTGGGGAAACAGCATATTGTTATGTTAGTTCGGGTCGAGGCTAGTTAGTCTTGTATTTTTATAGCCAGCGGGTGGTTTTGATTTCTGGCTTGCAGCATTGCCAAAGCACTGTTTGAGTCCATAAAGATAGTGGTCTTTTCGTTATTTAAACTGGCTTGGTGAATCGCCAGTGGTAAGCGGGTTGAGCAATAAAGAATATTTCCCCATCAGAAAACATGCAATAGACTGTAAGAAAGACGTATCCTTAAATGATTTTTCTGTATTGAAATGTGCTAAAGCTACATCCACTTACCACATTGAAGAATCTCTGTGTATTAAATACAACCACCCAAATTTATAACTTAACAACCAAACAAACTGTATTTAATCTTAAATTTCCTGCCCGTTTTCACTTCTCATTGTCATTCGACCATGTAAGGTAATGTTCTGTTTTGTCAGAAAATGATGAAAAAAGAGAGAGTGAGCGTGTGTGATCGGGTCACGAGAAAGGGATTTCGAGCGAAGGAGCCCTGATTACAGAGCGTTGGCAAACTTCCGGAGCGATAACGCGCCAGAACCCCGTCCCCTTTATGGTGTTACGACCCTCACCGCTGATTCCTGCCATCAAGGCTGTTGGACCGAACCGATAACGCTTCCGTCGGCAAACATTGGAACTTATGGCGTAGTAATATATATTCTCCATCCCGAGAATAATCTTCGAAGTATTCTTAGAGCTTTTGGGTCGCGAGCTGCCCCCACGTTGCTTCCAGGTAAGCAAGCCCACGCAATGCAGAAGGTATTCACGCGGCATCATAAGAGTTCTTTGGAATTATTCATAGAAGATTTGCAATCCTTGAGCGACAACACGCGGTGCTATTCGGTCTTGCAGCACGAATCCATATTCGGAACGACAAAGACTACGTCTTTAATACCGTGCTCTACTCCGCTTTCTTGAAGAATACCTTCCCACGAGAACCCACACTCGGGGTCTTCTTCAGAAAATCGTAAGACTTACATTTTCTTTCATCGTCGAAGCGGCGTGACGCTCTTTCCGGCCGAGTGACTCACCTCGTGATCTCCTCCCGATCCCTCTCAGGTAATTATTGTGATAATTATTGAGCCTCGTTCTGCTAAGACTCACCTCGTAGTCGCCTCCAACTTTCACTCGGGTAATTAGTGTACTTATTCAACATAGTACAGCTAAGACGATTCATACTTATCATTTTAATTTCATTCATTTAGTAAACTGTGTTAACTAAAAGGCCTGTATATTATTCTGTAAATTTCTATTGTTGTTTGTATATAATTAAAATATTATTTTTGTTTCTCCTGTTTAAATCCTCCAACCACCAAAGACTAATTAAATAGTAGCAATACCAGCCAACGATTAATTCACTCACACCATTTTGAAATCCCTACGACCTCAAAGAGGAAATCTTTTCCTAAATTTGGCTGTCGTCTTCCCTCCCCTGCATCTTTGGGGGAAGACAAAAATGTCAGGTTCGGAATACCTAAATTCTACGACATGTTTCTATATTTAGTTTTACTAGATTGTATATTTTTTCTCAACTCTGACCCCCCCCCCCCATCCCCATTTTATTCTTAAGTTTGGTACTGTTACGTTTATTTTATTTGCATTTGATTAATATAACTTTGTTTCAATTTTTTTCTACTGTTAATACCTTACTAGCTTTTGTCTTCGTTTAGTTTTCATTAACATAATGTTCATTTTAGTATTTGTACCGCCATTTGCGTCAATTTTTAATATATTGTACTTACACCGTAGTATAGATTTAACTATAGATTTCGAATTTGTTTTATAGCTCCTGAATATGAGACCCGCCTTCTTCGTTTTGTCCTTCTTACTTAATATTAAACTTCAGCTTAGTCGACGAAATAATGGCGAATATATATATATATATATATATATATATATATATATATATATATATATATATATATATATATATATATATATATATAAATAACTAATTTAAATGTGTCCAAATATTTGTACGCTTAACTCTGTTTCGAGCAGCGTAAATAGGAGACTCCGTAGGGATTTATGTATCAGGCCTTGTAACTCAACTAAATTTCCTCCCTTGGCCTCAAAAGGAAGTAACATACATCTATTTAAACTGCTACCATGCCGAAAGGAAATATAAATTCACTTGTTAAGGGAAGTTAAGCAGCACTGGATATGTTTAGTCGTATGACATGATTTTTCTTGGGTCTAGAGTCACTTTTGATATCTTAATCCTAGACAAATAGTAATATTTTGTCCAGGAAATCTTGCAAATAACCATTCCAGGACATCTTAACCTTAATCGGATGAAAATCACCTAAGAAGATTCAGAGCCTTTGAAGAATAGGAGCTCCAATTGCTACGAGACCGCTTTTCTTCAAGGGGCTCAAATTGGAGTCTATTTTTCACATAGTTCAATTTAAGAATAATCTTATATTATGAAAAAGTTATTTCATTAGTGACCTCGTTGGTTGGAATTTCCCATTTCTATTTGATTTATTTTTTGCTTTCATACTTCCTCATTTGGGATTCGATTTCTCTAATATGCATAAATTTTTATTCGAAATGGTCCCTTGCGCCTCTCTTCAAAATGCTGTTTAGATACTAACTTTGAATTTTCTATACCTAATAATAATGTTTTTTTTTTATTCTTTCATTTTCTTTGTACAGTGATTCCATGTCATTAAATGCTTCGAGATTCTGAAATTAACCATATTTATCTTTTTATTTTTCTGAAACCAAAGGCGCGGTATGGATCTCTCGTTAAAATTTAGGCCATCATTGAGATATATATGCATCTGACAGTGCCAATCGATTTTATCGCCCCCATAAAAAAAAATTATGTTCGAACCTTTACAATAAGTTTTTCCAAAATTTGAATCATATCTGTTAAATTTTAATTATAAATATTTATATTTAAGCTAATTATTTATTCATTGTTCTTTTCTTAACTGATGTCCCAGCAGTAACCCGATCGTCTTGCAGTTCTGTTGTAGTTATCATAAAGTTCTTTGGTACCAATAGTAATTTTATTCGAATTATCGTCATTTATCAGTTTCCGAGCTTCCTTATTAAATGTTTAACTGTAAATAATTGAATTTAGATTAGATTAGTTAGGAATTTAGGTAATTTTGTTAAATTACCGACATATTTAACATATATTTACCAAACCTACTAGAATTTATCGAATTAAATGCATGTTTCCCAAAGCGCCAAAATGTGTACCATTTTAGCAATCCGAATGAATGGATCGCACCTTTATCTATGCGTCGTTTTCTCATTTTTTTGCTCCTATTAAGAGTTGAGAGGTCATAAGAATTCAAGAGGAAGATAAGGAGTCCTTGGGATTAAACTTCAATTAACCCATAAAGGTTTTATAGCGTACTTGCCCTACGATACACGAATTTCTTTTATAGTTTCCACTCAGGGGTTCGATTAACCGACTTTTTCGAAATATCAATACTTACAAATTATGAATCGGGAAAAATAATGGATCATTTGTAAGCAATAAAGGCATTTTCACAGAATTTGGAATAAAATAAAGGAAGAGACCGACCGATGAAGAAGAAGGATAAAGAGTAATGATTAGAAAAGTGAGAAATACTAGTGATAAAAATGAAGTCAAAGGTCCTTCCCAAATACTGGAGATTGATTAATTATTATAAACGTCAGGAAATAGGTTTGTACAAAAAGCACAAACATTAATCTACTCCTATTAAATATTCTACTATTAAATGTGCTCCTATTACATATGCTATTATTAAATGTGTTCTTATTAAATATGTTACTATTGAATGTGCCACTAATAAATGTGTTACTATGAAATGTGCCACTATTAAATGCAGTATTATTAAATGTGCTTCTCTTCGAACTTTTGGTCACAAATTTGATGGAGGAATAATTCGCATCGAGGTCCTGCCACACGGAACAAGGACCATCCTTATTATTTGCTTAAATAAAATATTACAGATATTTCTTTATTAATAATTAAATAGATAACCATCTCCATGTTTAACCTCTTTCTTACAAAGTTGGTTGGCATGCATCAACTCCACTCCTTTTATGACACAAAGCTGAAAGCGGCACGAGTTATCCCTTAAGCATACAAACGCACTTCTTCCCTAATTTCTGCTGTAATATTTCCTATGCTAAAGATACGAGTCACTTAAAACTCTTTTAAATGCCATAAACAATATTATAAAATTGACATATAGGTCGTGATACTGAAATATTTCAAAATAATTAAATATGACAAAATATTTAAATATGGAAGAAGACTTAAATATGTCTCAAAAGACAAATATGTCCAAGAAATTAAATATATCAAAAGACATATATCAAAAAACTTAAATGTGTAAAAGGACATATCAAAAGTCTTAACTTTCAGAAAGAGTTAATGTCAAAAAGTTCAATGTACAAAGAGTTAATTATTTCAAAAGAATCGCTTATATCAAAAGACTTACATATGTCCAAAAATTTAAATATGTCCAAAAATTTAAATGTCTAAAGAATTTAATGTATAAAAAAATAAATTTCAAAAGATTTAAACGTCAAAAGAGTCAATTATCTCAAAAAACATAATTATGTCAAAATACGAGTACTTAAATATATCAAAAGATTTAAATATATCAAAATAGTTAAATATTAAAATTATTTAATATGGAAAAAGACTTAAATATCTCAAAAGTCAATAGTTCAAAGACTATGATTTAAATGTTTAAAATTTTAAATGTCAAAAGACAAAATGTATCAAAAGACATATGTCCGAAAACCTTAATAATGTAAATGACATAACTTATGAAAGTTAAATTAAACAATGCAATTAAAATCATATGTACGCTAGTCGGTTAAATTAATACACGAGTATATAAATGACATTAGTTATTGTGAACTATATTTAAAATTCAATACATCAAATATCAATAATATAACATAATCATCAGAAATGGTTATACTACAGAATGATTAAATCAAATTTGCACAGAGTACATAATAATTACGACGGTATTTACATGATGAAATTTATATATACCAATGTTACTTTTGAAGTCTTAACGATACATTTTGAAACATGGTGTTCAAAGATCTTTTGGTTCAACTATAGGGCACCTGAATGCGTGTGTGTTAATTGAGTGTAAACGTAGAAGAACAAAATGAGTTGATTAAGTGTACATTTTCTCATAGCCCCTTCCGTACGAGTGCATTAAATTAGGAACGGTACGCCAAAACGAATTTTAAAACTTTTTTGAATTTGCGTTTCACTCAAATAATTGTTTGAAACCATTTTAATTTAATACAAAAATGTTGAAAAATTCATAAATTTAATATTGCTAATGAATATAAGCAATAAAATAGCAATCAAATTAATAACAAAATCATATTTGTACCTAGTTACTTTCTAATGAGACGTGGGAGGACTAGCCTCTTCTCCGTTTCATTTGTGCCATATATTGAAATTTTCGATTTACATAATCCGGGCTTTTCTGGGCATCCATAACAGCACATTTTCGTAAACGTATTGAATTCTGGGTAGTACATTCTACATCGCTTTCTAGGTTTACTCAATCTTCCTGGATTAGGAGGGAGTGGGACGAAGGCATGTGTCACCTCCTCTTAAAATTTTCTTTTACGACCTGACCTGGGGTTGTTTGTAATAAATTTATCCCTTATAGAAGGCCCTTTAATGCTATGAGTTTCTATCAGTTATCTAACAGTTTGTATTATAAAATTTTTAAATGTACATTTCTTATTAAAAACATTTTTCTACACGATAAAGCTCTCAAAAATAGATGCAAACCTAATTTCTTGAACCAAGCCATAGATTTACGACTTTGATCTACAGGCTCCAACATTTGATCGGCTTTATGTACACCCCCCATAAACTCGTTATATTATTCTATCATGAGAAGTTTCTTATAAACTACTCTTCTCCCTCCATAGTACGATTTAATTTTTTTAACAAATTCTGACGCATATTTAGTTGTTATCACATAAACTTCCCTCTTGATGATCGCAATGTGATCCATGGTTGTTAAGATGGCTTTATCCATGTTTGTAGATGTTTTGACGGAATTCAAGGATGGCTCCAGAAATTTATGCGGTGGCTTCGTAAGATGATGAGATACAATCCTGGTATCACCACTTGTAGCAAGAGAGAGAGAGAGAGAGAGAGGGAGAGAAAGAGAGGGAGGAAGAGAGAGAGAGAGAGAGAGAGAGAGAGAGAGATACAACGAAAATATGTACCCTAGAAGACATTACGTTCCATTCAATGAGGGTACCTTTGGACTAGCTGTCGAGCGGGCACATCCCAGCTCAATTGCCTTACGTCCTTCCTAAATTTCCACTTTTCAAATCTTTGTCTAGTCTTGACTTAAACTGGTCAACAGAATTGCTGTTGAGTACCTCCACCGGAAGTGAGTTCCAGCTACCACAGATACTGTACGTGAAAAATTTCCCACACATATCGCAGTTGTAACGCTTCAGCTCAAGTTTGAAGCCGTGATTTCTTGTTCTGTTCTCATTAAGGCTGAAAATATCCCTGTAATCAACATTGTCAAACCCTCGAAGTATTTTGAAAACTTCGATGAGCTGACCACGCAGCTAACGGGTTTCCAATGAGAATAGGTCTAATTCCCTTAATCTATCTTCATAACATTTATGTTTGATAGAAGGAATCAGTTTGGTTGCCCTAACTTGCACGCGTTCCAATCTCGCGATGTCCTTTCGAAATGAAGGACTCCAAAATTGTACGGCATACTTCAGGTGCGGACTGACAAGTGAATTGTACAAATAGAGTACTACGAGTATTTCCTTGTTCCGATATCTAAACTGTCGCTTTATATAACCTAGCATCCTTTGGGCTTTCTTCTCCGCCTCAATACACTGCCTCGAGAACTTGAGATCCCTAGTTATAGTTACAACCAAGCCCTGCTCAGTGTCAGTGGATTCAAGAGCAGTACCCTTAAGGATATAATAAGACTGTGGGTTTCGGTGGCCAATATGCATCACTTTGCATTTGTTCACGTTAAAAGGCATTTGCCACGTGTCCGATCACTCCCCAATCTTTCAAAGATCTTCCTGCAGCCGGGCAGTAATTCCTTCCTTTGCAACGTTCATACCAAGTTTAGTATCGTCGGCAAATTTGGGAGTTTTCGCAACTAGGTCACAATCCATATCATTAACATAGATGATGAACAGTAGTAGTCCCTGGACAGAACCTTTGGGAACACCGATAGTTACGGGCGCCCACTTAGAAGCTCATCCATTCAACACTACCCATTGCGATTTGCCTCTTATCCAGTTCTTTATCCAATCTGGAACATTTCCATTTATGCCCAGCGCACGCACTTTACGGAGAAGGCGGCGGTGTGGTGCCATGTTAAAGGCTTTTCGAAAGTCTAGGTAGACAACATCTATTGCTTTATCCCGATCATGCTCACTGAAAACGAAGTGGAAGAATTCTACAAGGTTCGTTAGGCATGACCGGTGCCTTCAGAAGCCGTGCTAGGAACTCTTCAATAGCAGGTTTGACTCCAAATATGACGTTATATTGTCCACCATGATACTTTCCTTGAGTTTACGACTATCAAGGTTGAACTGATAGGTCAGTAGTTGGACAGCTGGCTTTGAACTCCTTTCTTGAAGATCGGAGTCACCTTCGCCTCGTGCCAGTCTCCAGGAACGCGTCCAGTCCGGATCGAAGTGTTGAAGATTGTGGTCAGATGTGGTGCCACCTCATCACGCACTTCCTTTAACACTTTAGGGAGAAAACCCGTGCGAATCAGGGGACTTATTCTTCTTTAAGTCGGAGATTTTTTCCTCTACTTCGGCTAGGGTAAAGTCCATTTCCTCCAGCCTCTCAGCCAAGTGAGATCCAATGGGGATGGGACCACGCTCTTCAGTAAACATTGAAGAAAAGCAGTCGTTTAGGAGGTTTGCATTTTCGTGATCCGAGTGCTTTAATGCGCCGTCCTCATTTAACAAAGGGATAATCGTGCGGGAGATTGGTTTACGGATTCTGCTTACACAGTCTTGCCACTCGGAGCTCCTCGGCACCTTTCGCCGCCATTATAGTGGACTTCCCTCTCCTTGCTAGCCTTCTGTACTCGACAAAGTCACCAGAAATCTTTGACTGGCGGTACACAGATCGCTTCTCCCTAAGTAGTTGACCAATTTCTCGATTGAACCACCTTGGCTGAACGGCCAGGGGTTCCATAGACACAAATATTCGTTCTCTGCTATATGAATCCAAGTTAGGGATTCGAGTTCTTTTATGATGGCGTTCACAAAGTATAGTCGTGTTTGGATTTATAAACAAGTAGATAAAAGTAACTTTATTTTAAACTAACGTTTATCAAGATGAATGACTGGAGTCGGTGAGTATTCAGTTATGCCTGTGAAAACCAACTGGAAGCCGACCCGAGGCCGTCTACCATATGCTTTGGAGCAATTAAAGGAGTGGGACGCCGCCTTATTGATATTTAGAGTGCGTTTACGATTGAGCGGGATATATCTAATGTCTTCCCAAGTTGCAGTTCAAAGGAAACATAAAGATAAAGCCACCAAAATATAATTTTAATAAATATAATAAACGAACGGGGCAATATATATATATATATATATATATATATATAAATATATATATATTTATATATATATACATACAAAGGGGGACAAATTGCCCAATAAGTATAGTTAATTGGATCGTGATAGTTTAAAATAAGACAGAGCTAAGCGGGAAGTGAAAAGTTATCGTTAATTCGACCAATAGATATTATTTAAGTTTGAGTGGGAAGTCAATTCAAACAGGGGTGCAGGTGAGGATTGACAGGGGCGTAATCAGGGGATTACAATGCCTAATAACTTTACCTGGAAGCTTATAGGTGTTGGAGGGGGAATACCAACGGCACAGGTCTTCGAGAAGATACTTCTGTGAGTCCTGAGGAGGACGACTCGTAGATGGGGGTTTTGAGTACTTCTTGTTGAAGAACGAGATTTCTTTTGCTCCAGAGAGATGGAATCTAAAACACGAGACGGTTCTACGCCTCGGCAGGGAGTCTCAGACACGAGGAATGGGATTTTTGAAGGGACTGCGAGATGAGGGAGGCAGCACTGTTCTCCAGGAAGAAGGTGACTCCATAGGAATTTCTCTGAACAGGAGCAAAAGCTTCACGAAGGACGCTCTGCTGGTGAGATCTTCACGACGAAGTACGCCTCGAACAGGGGTGTGAGAATTCGCTGGGGAACAGAAAAAACGGTCTGAATGGAGGGACTGACAGACTCTAAATCTTCTCGAGGAATGGTGGACGCAGGGTTAAATAGTCAGGTGGCTGCTCCGATAGATAGCCCCCGGGCATGGCCATCCCCAGAGAATTCTCGACGTCAGGCTATTTAAACTTACTGCAAGATAAAGAGTTAGATTAGACAGCGAAGTTTGCGTAAGGATATGAGGTTGGGTTAGTACTGCCGCGCTCGTGGGAGAAGGACATGCCAGTGAGGCATGTCTTTACTGGATAGAGGAGAGAGATATAGAGAAAGAGAGCAGATATTTTCAATCAAATGAATTTATGGGAGTATAAATAAATGGTGAGAAAAAGATTGATAATCAATTCGGGAGAAAGTTGGGGAAATGTTTATATTATTTGATTCAGGCAGATTGGCGTTAATGAACAAATAGAACAAACTGGTTAAATGACAGTTTTGTGTGAACCGAGGTAGTTATGATTTAGAAGGAAGATATGTGAGCAAAGGCAAATTCAATGGTCGGTCGGAATATTTGAGGAGAAAAGTGAAAATTTTAAAATGTGCTAGAGGATAGCATTTGACTCTAGGATGTCTGCTCAAAGGAGTGGCTGCGAGAGTGAGTTAGGGGGAGGGTTTAGATAGATTTCTCTTGCAGATATACAGTTCTTTATTATTTCATTATCTACCTTCTGTTTGGCTCCCTATTTTATACTAACTCGCAACTTGTCCATTCTTTCGTTGTTGTTCGTTGGTCTTGGCTGTTGACCTTTGTCGTAGAATGACTCCCGACGATACTATATATAACACTATTCATTGAGGGAACTTCCTTAATTATCTTTAGAGTGCGTTTTACTGTCTGGCGGACGATATTATATATCTTCGATATGCTTAAGAAGTGGAACTGAGCTCAAGGATAATAATATTGCTATCATTAATAAAATAGAGTTTTATTAATAATAACTGTAAACAATACACAAAAACGGAAAATATTGACACAAACAGAATGGAAAGGGTCGTGGAGACTCGGGCTAATCCGAGGATTTA
Source organism: Ceratothoa steindachneri (assembly GCA_963969495.1). Taxonomy (NCBI): domain Eukaryota; kingdom Metazoa; phylum Arthropoda; class Malacostraca; order Isopoda; family Cymothoidae; genus Ceratothoa; species Ceratothoa steindachneri. The sequence goes on along the minus strand of OZ018317.1, from coordinate 95,011,136 downwards.
AAGGATTTAAAAAAGGTAAAACAAATATAGAGCTAAAGAGATGGGATGGTTCGATAAACAATTTAGCACAGGATAGAATTGACAAAAAGGGATCAATACTCAAAAGGTGACATTTGGCTTACGTAACTTTTCATTAGGGTGCAGTGGAAGGTACTTAAAGGAATATTCGGTACGCTGGCGAGTTCCAGCCGAATGGGGGGGATAAAAGGATCCCGACGAGGCGTCTTGGAAAGGAGAACCGTTACTCGACGAACGGCTTGAAGAACAATGGCTGTTCTACTTTGTTCTCTTCTGAACAAAGGGGGGGGGAATGAGAACCGTCTCTTGTCTACGGGCTCAAGAACAATGGCTGTTCTAATGTTGTTCTCCTTGAACAACAGGGGGGGGGTGAGAACCGTTTCTTGGCGAAGGGCTCAAAACGAACAATGGCTGTTCTAGGTTGTTCTCTTCTGAACAAAGGGGGGGGGGGGGTGAGAACCGTCTCTTGTCTACGGGCTCAAGAACAATGGCTGTTCTAATGTTGTTCTCCTTGAACAACAGGGGGGGGTGAGAACCGTTTCTTGGCGAAGGGCTCAAAACGAACAATGGCTGTTCTAATGGTGTTCTCCTTGAACAACAGGGGGGGATGAGAACCGTTTCTTGGCGAAGGGCTCAAAATGAACAATGGCTGTTCTAATGCTGTTCTCCTTTGAATAACAGGGGAGGAAGCCTTGGGGACTTGACGTCGGAAAGGCTCGAACCTTTGGCACTCAAGGAATATTGTCCTCCTTCTGGACAAGTGATGGTGAATCTCGAGGTCGAGGTCCCTTGGCGCACAAAGGGAGAGAGGGTCGTGGTGATGTTTCGCGACGAAAATCTGGATCTCCAATCTGATCTTAGTGGTAAAGTTTCCATATAAATAGCCAGGACATCTCCTTGGCGTGGGGGAGAATGGGGTGGAAGCTTCGAGGGAACGCACAGCCGAGCCGGGGAACAATGCCTTATCTGCCCATAAGCCTAACTCGATCTGGCGAGGTCGGCGTATGGGGGCGAACGGGGGGGACGATAACCTCCTTGTTTAAACATTGGCGTCCGGTAGCTGTTGATAAGACTCCAAGCCTCGAATCGAAGATGCACGTGGGTAGCCTCATGGTTTTAAATAAAATGTGATAGAAGTTGAAATGAATGCAGCTCTGAACTCGTTCTATCACACCCCTCCATTCCAGGGGAAGTTGTCACTTCGAAAAAAAAAAAAGAGAAGGGACAACGATAGAGCTCCGTTGTGGGGAACTCGTTTTCTTGTACCAACCGTATCTTCCTGCACCTAACTATTATTACCTCAATACATGATTATTTTGATCTTTAGATTACTGGGGAAAATAACCTTAAATACAACTTAATAAAAAAAAAAAAAGGCATGGAACAATGAAATGATATAAACTTAGTACATACGGGACAAAATAATTTATACGTAAATTAATAAGAACAAATATATATACATACAAAATTCAGACATATACATTAATTAATTATATTACAAAAGAATCTTAAATTAAGTCGTATAAGACGGTATATACCTACATGGAGATACTAATCCTATGAATACAATTATTCTACGCTATTCGGTAACGCATTCCTACTGAGTGCGTCAGCGACCTGGTTATCGGAACCTTTGATATAATTTATTTTAAATTGATACTCTTGCAAGAGTAAACTCCAGCGCATGATGCGGCCGTTTGAGTGTCGCACATTCCTAATATAGGCTAACGGACGGTGGTCGGTTCCTATTTGAAATTCTTTACCTATCAAGTACATCTTGAATTTGTCTATGACCCAGATAATTGATAGAGCTTCCTTTTCTATAGTGGCATATCTCTTTTCGCGTGGTAATAATTGACGACTAGCATATGCAACTGGATGACTCGTGCCGTCATCCTCGTATTGAAGGAGTACACCTCCAATGCCCTCGTTGGACGCGTCTGTCTTAATCCCAAAGGATTTTCCCGGGTTGGGCAACTTTAAAATGGGGGCAGTCATGAGCTTACTCTTGAGCTGATTAAAATGGGAAATAGCGACATCATTCCAACGTAGACGATCGGGTGAATTCTTTTTTAAAAGGGAGCTGAGGGGCGCCGAAATCGCAGCGAAATTCGGAACGAATCGCCGATAGTACAAGGCTGATCCTAGGAACGATCTTAATTGTCCTATTTTGAAACCCAAATATTTGGTGGTTTCGTGGGCAAACTGGCATTTGCTGGGGCCAATGGTGAGGCCATTTTCACGCAGTTGCTCGAAAAGAGCTAATAGGGTGGGTAAATGGTGATTCCATTTAATTAGTTCTTGTAGCTGACTCTTCTGACGTGGTGTCAGCTGCGCGTCACTATCCAGGTCAGAGGGTTCAAAAGACTCGCCTGGTAGGGAAGGAGGAGGGTAATCGGCATCAGGTTGGATGCACACTGTCTGGATTACATTAAGGGACTCCGCGGGGCAATCCTCTTCAAGCGCCGATGCTTCGTCCAGTTCTACGAAGGTATCTCCATGGGCGCGTTGGGGGTTCTTTTTTTCTTGGGGTCCAGGGACAGTCTCCGTGTCCTTGTCTGGGGCCTTATCACCTAAGGGTTTTAGTGATTCACACTCCTCATTTTCCGTCCTAAAGTCCTGGTTAGGGGTCTCCGAGAAATCGGACGGTATCGGGGTTCTGATGGGGACGGGCTCCTGGGCTTCTTTCTTATCTCGGCCATGAGGAAGGGCGGCCTGAAACACAGGGTCGAAACTTACTTGGGGGCTCTGTCCTATAAGTACGGAACAGAATTTTATGGGTGCTACAATGACTTCAGCCCAGCCATTATAATATTTACACTGCAGGTAACATCTAGCGACGGGGAATCGGTTCGCCCGCCCAAGTTGGTCATGTACCACCGCAAATTTTTCGTGGTTAGAGGCCACTGGGAGGAGTTCGTCGGACACGATGAAGCACGTACATCCTGTGTCCCTGACGAGAGTCAATACTCGGCAGCTGTCCACGCTGCCCTCCTCATATTTCAAAGTTCCCGATGAACTTTTACCAAAAACAAAATTTACCTGGTGGCCTGATGGAGGGGGAGAAGTTGCTGCTTGGGTCTGCACCTCCGGGGGAGCCGGGGTTGCATAAATCTGGTGAACTTGGTGGGCTGGTCCGCTTTTAAGCCTAGAATTTGGGGGGCAATTCTAGCTCATGTGGTTTTCTACACCACAGGTGAAGCATATTATTGGTCGCTTCGGGAAGAGAGGTGGAGAAGAAATCTGAACGGGAGGTTTGGAGTCCCGTTGTTGATTTTGGGGAATGAAGTTTTGGGGTCTTACGGGGCCCGGAAACTTTGTCAGCTTTCCTGGGAAGGGGCGCGAATCCTTCCTTCTTTCCTGGTTTGGGGGTTGGTGAGAAGTTCGATTCTCCTTTGGATATAAATTATGGCTTGCGGCATAGACATCCGCTTCTTCGGTACATTCTTTAAAGGTCTGGCACCGACGGTCCTTGACAAACGCGCGGATCTCCGTCGGGAGAGACGCCAAAAATTGATCTCGCAACACGAAGTCCGTTAAGGACTCGTAGTCCGGATCAACCTTTGAGGATTCTAACCAAAATTTAAAATTCCTCTGAAGAATGTATCCGAATTGACGGAACGTCTGTCCGGGTTTAATACGACCTCCTCGAAATTCTTGGCGGTAGAAATCGGGAGTCATATTATGAGCGGCCAATAACTCAGCTTTTAAGCTGCTGTAGTTAATTGTACACTCAGATGGTAAAGATATAAAAATTTCGCGCAATTTGCAATTTAACAGGGGAAGTAATCTGGCTACACCTTCAGCCTTCAGATCCATGTTATTGATTTCGAGGATCTTTTCGAAGTGGGCTAAAAATGCTCCGAAATCCTCTCCATCCTTGAAATTGGGGAGCTTTAGTGGGAGATTGGGGGGTGGGGGCTTCGGAACGGGAACTGGCGGAATGTATCCCCGCTTCAACACGAGCTAATTCAATCTGAAGCTCAGCTTGTCTTATCCGTTCCTCTCTTTCTCTTTCTTCTCGTTGTATTTCTCTTTCACGTTCTATTTCTCTTCTTTGCTTCTCTTGAATGTACTCAATTAGTTCTTTTCCGGAAAGTCCACAGGACTCTCCTTGCGCTTTAAAGATTTCAAACTGAGTCATCTTTGCACTTGGGGGCGCACTAGTCAACCAACTAAAATTCCTTGCAACAAGAATTATGCCTCTATAGAATTAGCCTACCTAAATATGGGCACTGACCTATTCGTACTTGGTTTCTCAATCTAAATAACCACTGACTAAAATCACAAAAACACAAACAAATTATTATAACCGTTCCTTGAGCTACTCCAGCTTCTTAAGTTTCAAAAAAAAAAAAGGGGATAGCAATCGTTAAAACAAAAGGGAACTACTATATTTTATTATTATAACGAATAACACTATGCTTTACTCGACTGAGACTAGTGTTTGCAAAGATATAGCGTTAGACCTTACACACCTGATACCAAATTTAAATAGTATATATATATATATATATGTCGTAGAATGACTCCCGACGATACTATATATAACACTATTCGTTGAGGGAACTTCCTTAATTATCTTTAGAGTGCGTTTTACTGTCTGGCGGCCGATATTATATATCTTCGATATGCTTAAGAAGTGGAACTGAGCTCAAGGATAATAATATTGCTATCATTAATAAAATAGAGTTTTATTAATAATAACTGTAAACAATACACAAAAACGGAAAATATTGACATAAACAGAATGGAAAGGGTCGTGGAGACTCGGGCTAATCCGAGGATTTAAAGGATTTAAAAAAGGTAAAACAAATATAGAGTTAAAGAGATGGGATGGTTCGATAAACAATTTAAAGCACAGGATAGAATTGACAAAAAGGGATCAATACTCAAAAGGTGACATTTGGCTTACGTAACTTTTCATTAGGGTGCAGTGAAAGGTACTTGAAGGAATATTCGGTCCGCTGGCGAGTTCCAGCCGAAGGGGGGGGATAAAAGGATCCCGACGAGGCGTCTTGGAAAGGAGAACCGTTACTCGACGAACGGCTTGAAGAACAATGGCTGTTCTACTTTGTTCTCTTCTGAACAAAGGGGGGGGATGAGAACCGTCTCTTGTCTACGGGCTCAAGAACAATGGCTGTTCTAATGTTGTTCTCCTTGAACAACAGGGGGGGTGAGAACCGTTTCTTGGCGAAGGGCTCAAAACGAACAATGGCTGTTCTAGGTTGTTCTCTTCTGAACAAAGGGGGGGGGATGAGAACCGTCTCTTGTCTACGGGCTCAAGAATAATGGCTGTTCTAATGTTGTTCTCCTTGAACAACAGGGGAGGATGAGAACCGTTTCTTGGCGAAGGGCTCAAAACGAACAATGGCTGTTCTAATGCTGTTCTCCTTTGAACAACAGGGGAGGAAGCCTTGGGGACTTGACGTCGGAAAGGCTCGAACCTTTGGCACTCAAGGAATATTGTCCTCCTTCTGGACAAGTGATGGTGAATCTCGAGGTCGAGGTCCCTTGGCGCACAAAGGGAGAGAGGGTCGTGGTGATGTTTTGCGACGAAAATCTGGATCTCCAATCTGATCTTAGTGGTAAAGTTTCCATATAAATAGCCAGGACATCTCCTTGGCGTGGGGGAGAATGGGGTGGAAGCTTCGAGGGAACGCACAGCCGAGCCGGGGAACAATGCCTTATCTGCCCATAAGCCTAACTCGATCTGGCGAGGTCGGCGTATGGGGGCGAACGGGGGGGACGATAACCTCCTTGTTTAAACATTGGCGTCCGGTAGCTGTTGATAAGACTCCAAGCCTCGAATCGAAGATGCACGTGGGTAGCCTCATGGTTTTAAATAAAATGTGATAGAAGTTGAAATGAATGCAGCTCTGAACTCGTTCTATCACAACCTTAAAGGATGGGTATGCTAGCCGATTTCCATATGTTTCCATGTTTATCATGTCTTTTTGTCCTTCTTCTCGCCTGGGGTAGTCTACTTCCCCTTGAGTTTATCCTTATAGGTTTTGAAACCGTTTTCTTGCATCCTTCTCTTTTTACATTCTTTCTTATCATCATCTTTTCTTTTATCGTTTAGGTGAATATTGAAATTTCATTCTATTAGCAGTTTTTGTATTGCTTGGGAGTCTATGGGAGCCTCAATGTTGGTCTCGTTGTATAACCCTTGGTTTTTCTCTTCTATATTGTTCCATTTCTTCTGTGCCATTTTTTCAGGGTTAGATTAAGTGACAGAATATGTGCCTCTGCATATAAGTCCGCGAGGCTTCTGCGTTCTCTCTGCCTCGTGTCTATTATCCAGTAGATAATATTATTTTGAATTCTTAGTCGTCTTGTCTTGAAGAGTAAGTAGGCTATTATTGGTGAATAAGTTAAGACCAATTGTAGAAGCGGCATATAAAGTGTCTTTTTTATATTTCATGCTCAGTCTCCTAATTTTTACTATGAGTGATATTCCTTTTTCTGTTTTATATATCTTATTTCTTTCTGCGACTGAGTATCCTATTGATTTTAATTTCGATTTGGAAGGTTTTTCTTTTCTACTTATTGGTATTATTTTTAATTTATCTATCTTTGTCTTGATTTTCCATACTTTCTCATAATTTTTTATGTTTTCTATTTTGAGTTTTGTGATTCTTACTTGGTTTCTAGTGTTGCGGTAAGAAATTGTCATGATCTGTGTGATATAGTTGGCGTACTGCATGTTTAGGCTTCCTGGTGTTACGGGCCTAGGGATATTTACAGTATACACTGAGTAGAGTGTCGGACTTAGTCACCCTCCCTGTGGTTATACAGAGCTTATTCGGAATGTTGGTTCTTCATATCCTTCTAGATCTTTGTACGTAGATCTGTTTTGCACATAGCCGCAAAGTAAGCGTTCCATGTTGTCTTTCAGGTCCACCCGAAGAAACTTGTAGATTAACCTTTTGATCCAGACTTCGTCCAACGCCTTTTCAAAGTTCCGCAGAACGATATCAACTGTTTTTCTCAGCCTTGGCCTTGGCGATTTGTTCACTGATAACCGCTCGTACCATTGCTGTGCTCTGGATTTTCCTGAAACTAAACTGAAATTTGTTGTATCTTTCAATTTTATTTAGGTGATCTACACTTTTTCTATTCAAGATCTTCTCCAAGACTTTGCCAAGGAAATTGAGCAGTGAGATAGGTCTGTAACTCGTTACCAAGTTCTTCGGTTTGTCTGGCATAGGAATGAAGATATGGTTTGCTATTTTAAACCCAGCTGGGTAATATTCCATTGTTAAACAGCCATTAAACAGTTTGGTAATTCCATCAAGTATGTTATCTGGTACTGCTGTGAAGTGCACTTTTGTCAACCAGATGGTCCGGGTACTCTGTTTGAATAAGTTTATAGTACTTACAACCTTTTCTTTGGTGATGGTTGCACCAGTGTCCATGTGTTCCTCTCTAGCTATATCAGCTGAGAGCCTGGGAGCTATGTGATGGTAGCTAACTGGGAGGAGCTCTCTAAAAATTGCTTTAGTTTCGTCGTCGAATTGGGACTTGTCTTTTGGTGTAATTGAGAATATCTCCCAATGTTCCCAGAGTTTCGATTCACTTGATTGTTTATCTTTTGTTGGATCTTCCTTTTTTGTCATTCAACTTGATGGTTTTCCTTTTCGGTTTTCCCTTTATTCTGTTTATTGTATGCCATGCTTTTGGGAGCATTTTTCTTTTTCTACCTTATCTATTGCCTTTTTCCTTTCTTTATTCTGTTCTTCTTCAATTAGTAGCAGCATTTCGTTTTTCAGTCGTGGCATCTTTTTGAATAGCTGTATCTGTGGGCCTTGTTTCCTAACTATCTCGTATGTTTCCGTTATCTTTTTAGCTTTTCTCTATATTTTTTTATGTACATTTTGGGTGAATTAGTGTTCTATATTCTATCCATGGGACGTTATTCTTGTTCGCTTCTTTAATTATCTTTTGAATATTTTCCAGTTCTGCGTCGATATCGTCTTTGTTTCCCCTTTCCATTGGGGTCTGTCTGTACATCATCAATGCTTCCTTGTACCAATCCCAATTTGCTTTTGCATAACATTTCCTCTTTGGGATCGCCCTCTATATTGCGCTTTGGTTAATGAGAACTACTCTATCAATATAGTCGCTGCAGGGGAGGCTATAGGTTTTATATGTATCTCATAGGGAAAGTTTATGGTACTTTGTCGCCCTTCTTCCTGTGATGTAGGTCGGGAAATCAGTCCAAATTCTCCGGACTACCTTTTAGTCCAAAAGTGTTTCCAGGTTTTCGCGAATCTTGTATTCCATCTATAACCTGACTATGTGCAGTAAGCATTCAGATCACTCAAGATAATATCTGGGTATCTACTTCTGAATAACTCCATGAAAGTGGGAATAGGGAGATAGCCACGACTGGGAGTCTGGTATCACGTTGCTATTGTGAGAGGGGAGTATTCCAATTGGATAGTTATGGCTAGATAAACTTCGTCGAATTGTTTCCCTTTTTGGTATTTATTCATTTTTTTAAAAATATGTCAGCTCAATTATGTCTTTCATTTGTTGGGTTTATTGCAAAAATATTTTAGTCGTATAATTTTAATTCATCAATTGGAAGTTGTAGACTATGGTCCGAGATTGTTATCACCTCCGGATCCACTTCTCTGATTATATTTCTAAATGCACTTCTCTGGTTTTTACATCGATTCACATTTATATGTGTTATCTTTAGTTTTCTGATTGCTCCATCCTAGTCCTTTTCTGTGTTTTTATTAACTTTCTTCTTTTAGTTTCTTTTGTAGTGTTTGCATTTATCCACTGTCTTCTGCCACCTTCCATTTTCTGCATTTTGGAAGCTTTCAATTTTAGGGCCTCTAATATTAGTATGAATATACTGATTCTATTTTACATGAGTAGTTTTTCTACTGCCTTTTCTTCGGACTGAGTTAAACAGACCCTTGCATGATCAGCTCTTTACTTGTTTGGTGATTTTCTCTTCTCGGTAACTTTTTAGCAGTGGTTTGCTTGGATTGACTAGGGGCACATCCCTCTTGTTTTGACTGTTTTTCTCTTCCTGTTCCAGTTTCTGTTTCTGATTCTGAGTCTGTGCTTACCTCGCCCTTCTTCTTTTGTTTTTCTATTTTGTTTCCCTTCCTCCGTTCCAGATGAGCGGCTGCTATCTGATTCTTTCTTTGTTGTGGTGTCTTCTGTGGTCTCTTCATTATTGTTTGTTTCCGTGGCTTTATTTTCGAGAATGTTGCTAAGTTTCATATCTTCAAATGCTGCGACTCCGAAAATTTGAGCAGAATGTGGGTTCTTTAGGAACCACATTTTTGGGATTCCATTTTTCTTCAACATCATGTTTAATGTTTTTGACAAGGAGCCGCCAGGCATCGCAATGTTTTGGATATGCATATGTTAGATGCATATGTGACTGCTCTTGCATCCCTCCAGATGATGCGGTGGTCGATATCTCGCAGATGTTTGGTCAGAGCGTTGCTAAACAATCCTTCCCCAATATCCTGCTTGTGTTTCCTCACCAAAGTAAGCCTTGGAGCATTTGATACAGGTCAGCTTATATAATACGGAGTTCTTATTGATCTCTGTCGATGCTCTGAAGCCGCAGATATCTCGAAATTTAAAGCTTTCTTGATGGGCGACTCTAGTGGAGGGTGCTAACTTTCTTCTTATTGCGTTGAAGAGAGGTGCTCCTTGCCCTGATTATGAAAGCCACAGGGTACCCCAGATTCTGGAAGGATTCTTGGATGTACATCTCTTCCTGTGAGATAAACTCTTTAAAAATAATCACACGCGTTCAAGTCCCTTTGCATTTGTTCTTCAATATTTGAATGAATGAGCTTACCTTCCTGAACAATAGTATGAGAAATACTGAAACTTATTGTCACTAAACTTACACCTGAGTTTCCACTTACAAATTTCAACAAACATTGAGATTGGGTCAGTTATTTTTATTTCCTCTTGTGCGATATATTCTTTACGTTCTACATCACTTCTTTATAATAACTACTTGTGATTTTAATCAAAGCTTCTTTTCACATTCCAAGTTCTGCTAGTAACTTGTTGATCACATAAAATGCAAAGAGCTTTATTTTTTCTGCTACTACACTGATTTTCTGATAATTTCACTTTCTTTGCTGTACTCATTATGTAAGTAAGGGCTTGATAAAAATTAGGAAATGAATTTAATCTGGAACTTGTTCTGAAAAGAGGGGAAAAAATAAACGTGGCGACATCTGATACTTCTATTTTCACGAGTTGTCAGTGGCTAATAATTTCTTCTGAATAAAGAAATGACATATATTGATTGCCATCTATTATTTAAAGAACCGTTTGCTTCTTGACATAATTTTTTTACTCAAAGAAAGGAATTAAGAATGAAATTTGCAGCTCAGAATTGCTGAGGTTATCAATCACTGCACAAAAGTACTAAATTTGGTACATTAACACTCTGAAATAAACAGATAACAGATGAAGGACAAAACTGGTGTCGTATGCAGCTATACACGTGTTTTCTATGTCCAAGGTACCCAGTGTCGCACGGGTCACTGCTGACGCGCGTGTTTTAGTTTTTCCACCATTGTCCTAAGCACACCATCCCAACAGTGAAACACGGAGGAGGTAGCCTCATGGTTTGGGACTGCATTATTGCACATGACACAGGAGGACTCCACATCATTGATAGAGAAATGGATAGTGCTTCTTATAAAAAGCTACTGGAAGAAAAGCTGCTCCGAATTGCGAAAGGTTCTACGGTATTCAATGATTTCATACACACTACCATATTTTCTAAATAATGGTTTAAGAAGAGAAAAACAAACTTCATTCTATGGTCAAGTCCATGGCCAGACCTCAATTCTATTGAGCATTTTATGGCAAATACTAAAGGCTGAAATCTTAAAGAGTAAACCATAGAACCTCTCCTCTTTCAAAGAAATTTGCAGAGAATATATATATATATATATATATATATATACACAATTGGAAAATCCCAAGATCCCTTCTTTGAGCGCACGAAAGCTATCGGCCCGTGTGGCTGGCGTGCAAACTACTAGCACGCATTCACCCCAAGATTAAACGCTTGATATCATTATCTGTGAAGAAGTGATACACAGAGAAAAGAGAGGAGAGAACCTATTGGAGGTGACCCCGAGAAAAATCAAAGAGAAAAAGAGAAAAAACATTGCCTAACAAAGACTAGAGCCTCAGACCTCTGGTTATCCATCCCAGTGCTCTACCGAAAGAGCTAATGGGACATGTAAGCCATGATAACACATTTCATCAATTTAATATTTTCGTTCGCACCTCAAGAGACCACCGCCCAAATCAAACCGTGCATGTAAAGACAAAACTTTTAATTATGCTAGAAAAGTTCTGCCAAAAATTAAATCTAAAAAGAGTCAGAAAATAATAATTGAAGACAAAAAGTTTGCCCAATTTAGTTCGTCTCTCGTGCGTTTGTGCAATATAATTCTCTCCTTTTTTGTGGAGGTTCATTCGACCTTTCTGTCTGGTTGCTGCGTGTATCAATCTAATATTTGCTCATTTATATTTATATTCTTGATTAATTAAAAATTTTTGATAAGACTACTGAAAAAATATAGGGAAATAGAAGCATTTTAGAAAGCTTATCCATATAACTCCATACATTTGTTAGTTAAACGGCAAATACTTTTTGCGAAGAGTTTCTCCCTTCCAAAGTTTGTAAATTAATTTGAGTTTCATTTCTATCTGAATATTATGCTCGAATTCACATAACAAAATGGTCTCTTTATTTCTTTTGAGCGTTGTTCGGATGAACACTTTAGTTATTTCATAGAGCGGTTTTTAACTTTGCACAAAAATCACTATTCTTCACAGTTATAGATCTTTAGATTGAACTGAAATACCGTGCACTATTTTTAGCCCACTTTGCAACACTACTGAAATCTATATTTGGTGAAGTTTGTCGTGTCCTGTTCAAAGAAAGTTACCAAGCTGACCTCTCCCATCACTAACCCCTTTTTTCCTAATATATATGAGTAGTTTCGATGTATCGTCGCTCTTTACAAACATTCCCTGTTTGATGATGTATTTCCACTAAACATATTCAAATTTCATGGATTTACTCTCCCACTTTTAAAAGAAAAATTTAAATTAGCAGTCACGGAGAATTACTTTACCTTGATTAACGAAACCTATTGACAAATAGGTAGGGTGGGCATGGGCAGCCAGTTGTGCCCTGTCTTCGCTGATATCTTCATATCCTGGTTCGAAGAACAACTATTTAACCAAGATTTGGGAAACATTAGAACGATTCTCTACCGCCGCTTTGTCGATGATAGTTACTTCCTGTTCAACTACGAACACTCCTGTGATAAATTCCTACAGTTTGTCAACCCCAAACATGGCAATATCCACTTTAATGCGAAAAAGAGCTAAATAGTTCTCTCTCCTTTCTTGATATAAACATTTCCCATTCTCCCACCAGATTCCTAACCAAAGGTTTTCGAAACCAACCTTCATGGTTAAGGTCTCAACCTCTTCAGCTTCTGCGATTTTTCTTACAAAATCACCGCAATAAAAACATTAATATTTAGGGCATAAAACATTCGCTCAACCTACATTTATTTTCTTAGAGAAGTTGAATTTTTGTGTAATTACTTCAAAAGAAAGAGATTTCCTGTGTCGCTGGTAAATAAAATTACGGCAGATAAAATTACCAACCCAAAATAAAATTTCCAATTGTATGTAAAGATACCCGTTATATAGTTTTTCACGATATTGTTTTGTAAACAAAAGATTCTAAAAAGAAATTACGATAATATCAAAGAAATTCTTTTATAATACCGAATTTAGGATAATTTTTAAAAATCAACATCTCCTAGAACAATACTTCAATTGTAAAGACACGATCAAGCCAGAAGCAAAGTGGTCCGTCATTTATAAATTCACTTGCCCCGGATGTAATTTGGAGAATTACATCGGAAGTACGATGCGTTCGCTGAATGCGAGATTCTGTGCTCATATGGGAATTATCCACAAGACCGTAAGGGTTATCTCAAAGAAAGAGGTTTTGCCTGTTCGGCTAATTCCATCCAATGCAAAAATGATGTATCCTTAGATATTTTTAAAATTTTAAATACCATCCCTGATCCAATATCCTTAAGAATTCAAGAATCCATGTTTATAAAATATGTTTCCTCGGCTCTAAATTGTCACTCTTTCTCTTACCCACTACTTGTGCTGTAAAATATAAACTAACCTCCTAAAGTTTTCTTTCATCTTACGCTCCTCGCGTTTTCCCGCTAGTCTTCTCTCAACGGCCGTTTGTAGAAGCCTGGCTAAAAAAAAATTCCTAAGCAAGATATAGATTGAAATTTTTATATTTATTAAAAATTACTCTTTAACGAATGCTCCATCATAACACGTCTTGGTAGACAATATTCTTCATCTTTCCTTGTGTGCAAGGACAAACAGGTTGCTTTTGTTTCCCAGATGTGAATAATGATGTAGGGCAAAAATTACCTGTCTCCCCGAGGGTCTAAACACAGATCACGTTTCCTCGATCGAACAGACAGAGCAAGTTTGGAAAAGGGCAAGTTTAGGGGGCCACTTAGAGCCTCGGGACCATTTTCATTATCTGCCTCGAGAAACTTTACATGAGAATACCCTTTTAGTTTTTGAATATATTGTCTAACCTTTTTTTCTATAGATGGAGAGATAGAAACACACACACATACTTTATTTTATCATATATAAATATATATATATATATATATATATATATATATATATATATATATATATATATATATATATATATATATATATATATATATATGTGTGTGTGTTTATTTGTTATATCTCGTAAATCTTTATTTATCCTGTTATACAATAAAAACAAGCCGCCATATACCAGCCTTTTTTATTTTGTTTCGTTTCACTTTGGTATATAATTATCACTCGAATTCGTGTATATTTGTTACTTCTGAATTCATTCAGTTGTGTTCATCGTTTCGTATTTTCTATCGACTTCGGTCTTATATTTGTATATTTCTCTAATTTCGCCACCTTTGGTGAAACAGACCCTGGAACTAATTAATCTCAAATTAGGCTCGTTAAAACCCAAGAGGGACATATGTTTTTTGCCGCGTCGACTCTATATCTCACTATGTCGGTCAGTCGGTCCCCCTTTTGCCTTTTTGCAAATGGGGTAATAAAATTATTACTATCCGGCTGATTCTAATTAAATTTGAAAGCTTTATGCTGTTTTACATTTCCTTTCTAATGATATAATTTTCAAGGTCCTCCAAAGGTTAGTCAGAGAATTATTGAAAGTTTTGAAGGTAGTAAGGTCATAATTCAGAATAAGTGAGAGCACGCGACTTTGGTCAGCAGACCTTGAGTACCCACCCTGTTAAATCAATTCTGCCTTGGCTGCCCTTAAGGATGTAGATTCAGGTACTTAATATTCCAGATTAGAAGAATTAAAGCTTCATTTGGTAAAGTTTTTATCCTTTAATGAACTTATTTTAAAAGAAATGCAAGAAAATGAATTGGAAAAGGAAATCATAGAACCTTTTCATCGAGGTAAATGAGTCTAATCCCTTTAAAGTTTCTAGCCAGGCGAGCAAAATTAAGTTATCAAAAATCAGCCGCTAAATATTTTTGCAAGATATGTGGACAAACTGTTAACTTTTATGCGATAATACCATTCCTCTTGGAGATATACCAAATTCTTAAAAATTTGCATATTTCATGGCACGATTAAGCGGAGACGCATTTCACTTACTTGATGTGCTTACAATTTCTAGGGATCATTAAATGAGGCATACTAATTGCTCAAACGTACTTAGGGTGATAAAGGGCGAATTAGTCAAACCCATGTGTATTTAATTACGGACTTAGAAAGACCAAAATCTAATTATATATCCCTGCCTGACTTTATGGTCTTTTAGAGTATATTATTTGATGAACCTCAAAGTTCTTGGTTTGAATGTTGAGGGCTCAGGTTTTTTTATTATAGAATTCTTGTTTCTTAAATTGTTATCTCGCATTCGGAATAATATCTACAGTTCCCTAAATACTGATTCTGAGCATTGGCAGTTAAATCCTTTCCGAGAGGCTTTGGAAGAAGAGATCCAACTATTACAACAAAGGTGCAGACAATTAGTCAGTGAAATATCAAAATACAGAGTAAATAACAAATCTCCACTTCTAACGTTACAGAGGAAAATATCCCACAGAAAGGTAATAGTTGGAATGACAAGGTAAATATGAATAATCCCAACTCTCCTTCCCCTCAAAACACTCCATACTATGTGGTAATCACCATAGGGTTTATGCATAGCCAAAATACCTTTTTCTTTTCGGTAAACTAAAAGAGGCTAAAAGGTTAAAATTGTGTACAGTGCTTATGGAGAATCATTATGAAAACGAGTGTATGATATGTCACTAAATGCACAATACATGTTTGTGTCTGTAGCAATATGAGGATTAAAAAAAAATAATTGCCCCCAAGCAGAGAAAGGATTTAAGGCCAATACATTATTTTCCAAATTGTTTCTCCGCTACGATAACGGTGCCAAAGGGTCAAACATCTGCAAGAGTGCTATTTGACCTGGGGTCCACAAAACATTTATTAGTAGAAATTTTGAAAGAAGTTTGAATTTCTCCTTTTGACATAGAATTTAAATATTCATAAATGGGTTAAATCAAAAGGCATAACCAAAGATATACCAGGAAGTATCATGAGATGAAATAACCATGACTCTGGTAAATGAAAAGCTAATAGATAAACAACATAAGACTGCTACTCATAAAATAGTTGACCTAAACTCGTGTATTTTGCTCTCAAACATATTCCTTGGGATTGGTGTTGATTAATGAAATTTTTCGTAAGAAAGTGGTAACATACATAAAATCCTAATTTTGAGGTTATGCCTGTTAGTCCTTTACCTTCTGCTAACGCAAGCCTTAAATTAATTACGGGGGTAGTGACCGTAATAAATCCTAACGTAAAAGACCGTGAAGAAATCCACGACCTAAGGGAAGGGCGATGTCACTTTATAATGGTATCCAGGCCATATGGGTTATGGATTGCATGAAACTTGGCTTTTGCAGAGGAAATGGTTTATCAAGATTTAAAATACTCTACGGAAAGTAGGGATTGTAGATTCGTTGTCGAGTTGCCATGGAGAATAATTTATCTAAATCTCCATAATAATTATAGCATAACCAAGTTCCGTCTTCTAAATATTGCAGTTAAATTGAGGCGAGAAGAGCTTTCTCTTTTAAAGATTTATATACCTATTTTTTAAAGACAACTGGAGAAAGGATACATTTAAGAAGTGAGGCAGAATACCCTCCTATAGGACGCGTAAATCCCCTATTTAGAATACGACAACGTGTGCAAAGATTCACCACCAACTGTCCTTTCTGTAGTATTTGACTGTTATGCTCATAGTAAACCTATCTATCCTCTTTAGCAGAGAGACCGTTTTCGGTTGCTCCTCATGATATACAACCGAGATCAATTATGCCGGTTCCATCATATTCTGGAATGGTAGAAACAATGCAAAGGTCTATATTCTTATATTTGCATAAGCTGCCATGCAAGCTATTCATTTGGAACTGATAACTGAAGGAGGGATGCAATCATTGCTATGCTCATTCAGGAGATTCGTGGTGTAGTTTCGAATTCACCACACTCTATATTCTAATATAGCAGCTACATTTCGAGCAATTTCAATATATTTAATTACTTTACTTACGACCTGCAAAATCTAGGCATCAAATAAACCTTCAAGCCATCCAAGGATCTTTGGGGATAATATTCGTTTTAACACATTAACGATTTTTAAATTTTTAAAGAAAAAAACACTTAATTCTTAAAGTGATGTTCACTGATGTCATTTTCATCTTTGGAACTTAATAATACCGAAGCTATTCATTTTGAGAAAACATGTTATTATTTGGGTAAATTTGAATCTTTGCGCACCATTAGCCGAATTTTCTTCAACTTTTGGCCTATTTTCTGCTTGACTTGTTATATTTGAAGACGATTTGCGAATGCGTCCTTTGAGTGATTACCTTATAATAACATACTTAGTTATATCTCGCACTGTTCACGTATGGATGTCTCTTCAGTGTATATATTATAATGTGGTAAGGTGGTTGTTGTAACTAACAATATCAAATAATACATGAAGTCTTTGAAGACGATATTCAGGCCTTAGAAATATATCGGGCCACAGTATAATATCGCGAGTTATTAACTTTGCTACATGCCACAGAAATTGTAAGATAAGGTTAGATTAGATTAGGTTAGGTAAAGTAAGTTTAGGTTAGGTAAGGTTAAGTTAGGTAAAGTTAGGTTAGGTCTGGTTCAGATTCTCGATCTTTTAAATAACTCTCTAAATATGTTTTCCTTTTATAGTTTTTAGTCGCGTGCGACTTTAAATATCTCATTATGTCGGTCGGCTGGTCTGTCGATGCTTGTTTTGTTTTTTTGTTTTTGGGTAATAACATTGTAACTATTCGGCCGATCCTAACAAAATTTGAAAAGGTTTATGGTGTTTTACATTTCATTTTAAATGATATAATTGACAAAGTCCTCCCAATGTTAGCCCAGGAATTATATGGCAATAATATCATAACTATTCGGCCGATTCTAACGAAATTTGAAACCATTATTTTGTTGTACAATCTCATTCGAATCATATAATTTCCAAGAGCCTCCCAAGGTTAGGCCGGGAATTATTTTGTTTTGCCACTAACATCATAACTATTCGGTTGATTCTAACGAAATTTAAAATCCTTATGTTGTTTTACATTCACTTTCAAATGATATAATTGCCACTCCTCTCAAAGATAGCCGGGGAATTATTTGCCAAGACCATCATAACTATTTGTCCGATTCTAACGAAATTTGAAACCCTTTTGTTTTGTATTCTCTTAGGACTGTTATAATTGCTAAAGACCTCCCAAGGTTAGCCTGGGAATCATTTGGCAATAACATCATAACTCTTCGGCCGATTCTAATGAAATCTAAAACCCTTATGTTGTTTTACATTCTCTTTCGAATTATATAATTATCAAGGTCCTCCCAAGGTTTGTCCGGGAATTATTGAATGTTTGAAGGTCCTAGATCTTAAGCTCCAGCTCCAGCTCCAGTTCCGACTCCAGCTTCGACTCCATCTCCAACAGTTTGAAATTTAGTGGCTCCAGCTCTTGCTCCAGTTGCAACGTTTTGAGATTTCTGGGTCTAGCTCCAGCTCCAGCTCCGGCTCCTAGCTTTATTTCATCTCACCATATATTAATGATTGTTTTAGTTACTGAAATTGTACTTTGCTCATTTGTACTCATAGGCCATAATAGATATCTATTAATGTAAATTCTAATGAACATACCTCAGATTTGCTAATTTCCTATTATTAATTAGAATAGAATCAATAATAGCTAATTATTGATAATAATATAAAGTTCCCAACATATAGTTTTATTTACAACACAACTATCCTTTGTTAACTATAATTCTAATGTTTAAGTGAAAATTATAAAACAATGTATAAAAATGTTTTATACATATTTGGATGAGTTTAAAATCTTTATTTTATGTTAACTTCAACAAAAAAATCATTTATTTTAACTTGTCTTATACTTTTACTCAAATAAAAATTAATATTTTTGTTTTATTAATGACATATTTTACTGTTAATTTTAAGTTATCTTTAAATATTTAAATTAGTTTCTCTTATTCTTTAGTTTTAATCATTATTGTTCTCAAAAATAAAACTCCTTCTGCCCAGTCTTCTTTTATTGATGCTCTTAAATCTGATTTTATAATTCTTAGTGCAGAAAATAGTCTTTCTAGCTACATTTCTTATAATCATCAGAAGCATTTCTAGCTCTATAATTTAAAAAGGGGATTTTTTTTAGTATTTTAATTTAATTTTATCTTAGTTTGGTTATCATTTATGTTTTTTATCAAAGTTATTTCTAATAATTTGTTTATAATATCAAAAAACAAAATGGTGAAGTTCAGAAATGAATAGAAGTATCAAAATTTGGTGAATTTTTTAAAACTCAAAGAATTACAAATGAGGAAGTTCAGAAAATTTATTTTTATATATCTTCTTCTATAACTATATTTTAGCAACGCGATATTTTGAAAGGGGGGAAATTTAGTTTAGTTCCTTTTTAAAATTATTATAATTGGCAAAGTTCAGAAAATTGATAAAAATTTTACCATAGCTCCTTTTTTTAGATTTTAAATTTTAATCTTAGTAGCGAAGCGAAAGCTCCCCACGTAGGAGTAGCGAACCCATTTCCTGCTCTCTAGATACAGGGATAGGACTTCTTATATAGTCACTTTTGATGAGCGGTTATATTTTTCTGCTTCCTTTAACCCTATCAACAAAAAATCTTCTTTAAATTTGGTTTCTTCTTTATTAAGAGGTTTGCCTCCATCTTCATTGATGCGATTTATATATTTGCCCTTTCAATTCTGTTAAATAATTTGAAAATCTTCATTATCATTTGAAGAATCCGATTAGCTGCTTAGGCAAGGAGAAAAAGGTACAAACTAATAGAAAAGTAATAATAACTTAATATTTTACGAAGAAATTAAACCTCAGCTGCGTGTGTTTCGTCTTTTAAGTTCAGAGCTGAGGTTTTAAGTTTAGTTTTCACGTCGGGACGTGACTCTTCATTAATAATGAAAAAAAAACTAATTGATGCTCTCTATATACAATGCTGCCTATTAAATTATGACATTTCAGGATATCATAAGCAAAATATGTCAGTCGAAATAAAAAATCTTTCAATGGTAAGAATGGTAATCATGTATAAATAACCAAAACGAAACCTAAAAATTCTTACTGGATTTTTTGTGCCATCGCCAGGAATTGTGGAAAGCATTATCGATTATAACTCGTCTGCGACCCTGACAAAGACAATAGCTAACTGTCTGGCTTAAGTTCTGGCATTTTTGCCAAAGAAATCTGCCTCATTCAAAAGGCTAAAAATAGATGAAAAACTACACTGAAGCTCTTTTATAATGTCCAGCGCCTTTTTTATATTTATGCGATTCAAAAATTTTAAATCTTATTAAATGTATCATAAATATAGTGGAGATTTTTTTAGATTTACGTAGAGTGCTGTAGACTATATTTTTTAACTTTTTAGTCGCATGCGAGTCAGGTCCCGAGCGACTCTACATCCTACTATGTCACTCGCTCCCCGTTTTGCTTTTTTGTTTTGTTTTTGTAATAACATTTCAATTATTCGGCCAATTCTAACTAACGAAATTTAAAACCCTTATGTGGTATAACATTCTCTTTCGAATGTTATAATTGCCAAAGTCCTCCCAAGGTTAGCCAGGGAATTGTTTTGTTTTGGTAATAACATCATAAATATTCATCCGATTTTAACGAAATTTAAAACCAATATGTTGTTTTACATTTTCTTTCAAATGATATAATTGCCAAAGTCCTATCAAGGTTATCCCAGGGAATTATTTTGTTTTGGTAATTACTTTTCAGCCGATACTCTGCTAGATTATACTAGGCTATAATAGGCTATGCTATGCTAGGATATTATAGGCTAGGCTATACTATGCTGGAGCTTTGCTCTTCGATCAAAAGGGGGAAATGAATGATGCTTTGTAATTATAATCTATTGCGTAATATTTTTGGTAAAAATACATTTTTTAATATTTTCAATTAAGGATTTTTTTCAAAGAAAAAAACATTGTTTTTAAGCACCAAAATAGCCTGAAATACAATAAGATAGTTATTAAAGGTAGTACATTAAGGAGCACCATCTATAGGATCATTAATAACTTTAAAACTACTGGTCAAATTTCAGTGAATTATAATTCTTCTCGCCGCCCAAGAGCTTCATTCAAATGAACACAAAGTCACCTCTTGGTAATATCCGAGATCAAAGATCGGATTTCTTGCTCAGGATTGATAAATACAGTTGTGGACGCTTCAGAGCGCACAGGAAGCGGAAACTTTTTGACAAAGGTCTCAAGTCGAGAATGGCTGCGAAGAAACCTCAGCTTATAAATAAAAACCTTATGGATAGGCTCCACTTTTGTAGGAAATACAAAAGAATGGACTGTTGAAGACTGAGGTGAAGCCATATTCTCTGATGAAGTTCCATTCCGCTGATTCGGAACTTCTGGAAGATCTCTCGTTAGGAGGAGTAAAGGAAAGCGTTTGCGTAGTCCCGTGTCTCAGCGGCGATTCATTGAAGCATCCGTCACTTTCCATGTCTAGGTTGCTTCTCATATAAGGGCAGTGGAGTACTAACAATTTTGGCCGAGAACTCAAGATGTTAACAAACGTGCTACATTAGCACCTTTTCCCAACAGTTCAGGACCAACTTAGAAGTGATAACTGTGTTTTTTAAGCATGGTGTCACACTTTGCCACAAAGAAAAATTAATAATAAAGTTCTTGGTTGAAAATAACATAGAGCTTTTGGGATCTTAGCGCGGGAAATCGCCAGATTTTAACCCAATGGAAACATTTTGGTCGATAATGATACGGGTAATTTATAAACGGCATCCATCTAATTTTTAGCATTTGTGGGTTCTTATTAACAATATTAGTCAACTTTGGTCCCCAGCATTCAAAAATAAATTGAAGCAAATCTGAAGAGCAAGGAGCATCATTTTAAATAGTGTCTGCACGGAACAATTTATTGTATTTATTAAGAAAATGGGTTTAGGCTCTAAATATTTGGATATTTCACTTTAAAACCATGATACAATCATATTAAAACAAAATGCACCGTTTAATTACCTCTATAAATTTTCTTATGTGAAAAAATATAGTAGTATCAAAACTTATGTCCATGACAGTATAAATGAAAGCCTCCAAATCCACCTCAATTAAAGATAAGTTATCTCTAATTTTACCCTTTAAACAATAAAAATCATTTTATTTTTAAGATGACTTGGCTTTACTTGAAATGGTAACTGTAGGCGTGGCACACCTTATTGGCCCCAATGTCCCAGACAGTCTCGAACTAGATTAAGACTCTCTGGGCTTTATTCCTTCATATTGTTTAGACATTTTCATTTCCATTTTTTGCCCTTTTCTTTACAAACCTCTGCATAATTATATTCTTAACCGGCAGCTAATATTGCAGTCTAGTTGCCAAAGAGCTTTCGTCTATTCACACCTGATCGGGCCTCGGATGGTGTATTTTAACATATCTGCCTTCTTCGCTTGCGTTTTTATTTGTGATAGCCTAGAATGGCCTAGAATAACATAGTAGGCCCCAGAGTAACATAGTATACCCCAGCCTAGCCTAGTATAGACATGCATATATGGCCTAACATAGTATATATTAAAATAACCTCGCTTAGTATAGTATACCTAAGCCTATCACAGTGTATCCTAGCCTAGCTTATCAAAGTATAGCCTAGCCTGCCTAGCAGAGTATAACCTAGCCTACCATAGCGAATCCTACAATTGTATATTAAAACTTAGTCTAGTTTAGATTAGCTGGCCCTATTCTAGTATAGCTTATCTTAGTATAGCCTGGCTTAACCTAGTTCACTTGAGCCTATCCTAGTATATTCTATCCTATCCTAGCCTATTGAGCATATTCTAGTCTAGACTTGCATAGCCTAGTATAGTATATCAAGGCTTAAATTGCCCTTCCCTTACCCTAATTAGTATAGTATAGCATATCACAGTATTGCCTAGCCTAGGCTAGTATAGCATGCATAACATAACTTAGCCTACCCTAGCAAAGCCTCGCTTATCCTAGTCTGGTATAGCGAAAACTGGCCTAGTGTAGAATAGCTTAGTATATCATAGCCTAACCTAACATACCATAGCGTAGCCTGGCCAAGTATAGCTTAGCTTAGCCTAGCCTAACATAACCTAGCCTGGCATTAATAATCCTAGACATGTCTAGCCTATACTATACTAATATAATCTAGTCCAGCATATCTTATAATTGTCTAGCCTAACATACTATATTCTATCCTAGCATAGCATATTATAGCCTAAATCAGCACAGTATATCTTACCCTTGTACATTATAACTTAGCATAGCTTAGCATAGTATAGCCTAGTATAGCATAGCATATTCTAGGCTTACCTAGCAGAGTCTAGCATATAATAGCCTTAATCTCGTCTAGCTGAGTATCGGCCGAAAAGAAATGATGTTATTGCCATAACAAAATAATTCCAGGGATGACCATCATAAGACTTTGGTAAATATATTATTCAAAAGAAAATGTAAAACAACATAATGGTTTTAAATTTCGTTAGAAACAGCCGAATATTTATGATGTTATTGCCTAAGCAAAATAATTCCCGGGCTAAATTTGGAAGTACTTTGGTAATTATAGCATTCGGAAGAGAATGTTAAACCACATAAGGCTTTCAAATTTTGTCAAAGTCGGCCGAATAGTTACAATGTTATTACGAAAACAAAACTGGGACCAACCGACATAGTGAGATGAAGTCACTCGCAACCTGACTCGCACGCGACTAAAGAAACTGCCTTATAATTAATTCAATTATCTTTACTTAACCTACATTACATTAGAAAAGATACAATGAGAACAATTACAGGGCCCAGGAGTCAAGTACGTGGCCACTGTCAGAGTCTACCCTACCCTACTGCCCTAACCTCATTTGTTGGTTTCAATAGAGAGAATTCTCAGTAGACAGGTCAAAAGGATAGTCGCTCTCTTTCTTGGTGACTCTCCCACGCGCCGTTTTCAGGGTTTCACTCGTTGTTTGCTGTTTGCCGTCTACTTTTTTTATTTCATCCTTTATAAGAAAAAAGTTGTTCTTTCGTCAACGTCTAGCGAGATACTACATCAGGCACTCGCTTCATGAACTTTTAAGGGAAGAATTTTGTATTGTCAATTTCCTCCGTCTTTCAATGCCCATGAGTGTGTCATCTTCTGTAAGGAAACGGTTCCGGTCGAGTTCAAATCCCTAGCCATTATTAGATTTTGCATGCATTGCTACCGAACGCAGTTCTATCGGATTAATAAGCCGGCTATTACCCTACATTACCTTCATTTATTCTTTCCAGCTTAAAGATCGAATTAATGTTTGCTGTGCTAAATAAACAAACACTTTGATTATTAATTTATTTATTATTGATTTATTTTTTGTGTTTTTTAATGAAACTATAAATCGCTGGAGTATCTTCTTGTGTTTAAAAAGTACAAATATACAAATAATTATTCCCTCGATGGTCATCCTTTTTCATTCTCCACTGGTTGTTGGGCCTGTAAATCGTGCTATTACAAAATCTGTATCAGATTTAACGACATTACGATATTCAATGGAAAAGACAATACAGAAAAATGGGGAAAATTAAGGCTGGTAGAAAACGAGGATGGTATAAAAATTTTAAAGTGAAAGAGAGTACGATGTTAGCCAGGGGTTGACAGCCTACTGTCCCCGCTCCGGCCCGTAGCCCGAAATCATCTGGCTAGCAGTCCCTATGATAAATATTATATCAATCCGACCCACCTTCGAAACAAATCTACGAATTCTGGGAATGGCAGCTTACCCAACTCATCATGCGTTCATTTCCCTAAAATTCAGAAAACCCTACCGACAAACACCAACACATATTTGATTGTGATACGTGACTTGAAACGGAGTTTCTTCACATTTCGCTGATATTCGCTCACAAATACTTGATTTTAGGCTCTTTGGCACTCCATTGGATGTGAACATCGATATTGCGTCATAAAATGTTCAAATTGAACTGTTGACATGCATTACAGGGATGTATTAAAATAAAAATTTAATCAAACAGACTTATGTATACTAGAGTATTGCAAGTAAGATTTTCTTGAAACTGCGATGTATACCAAAGTGGTAGATTACGACAAGAATGACCTCAATATTTCGCATTACATACTTATGTTTGTAACCAACTCTTCTTAAAATTAAATATACAAAGAGTAAATTAAGAAATCAACAGACATGTGCCCATTTATATGTTATCTTGCATCTGGCCTCTTCCAGCTTGTCACTAACTGTTGATAGACACACATAGACAGAGCGACAACTGAGAGTAGGTTCAATACCAGTATCTTGAACTAACTTTTATACTCAGTAGACACAATCTTGCTTCAAATATGAATGTTGAGCAAATTTTAGTATGTATATTTATTAACTATGACGATAGATGTGCCCCGCCAATCGTTCACAGACATGAGCCCCGGCCTTTCCTCTCATGAAGTGAAAGGGTCTACTGGAATCCTCGAAGAGTATTAAAAGATGTTTAAACACGAAACAAATTTGAATTTTAGCCTTGTTGAATGAGAATTGCTGAGACTCTTCAGGGATACATGTAATCAGACGATTATGAATTAACGATGAGCAATTATATAGGATATTTTAACGCAGTGTATACTATAGGTTGGTCCGAATGTCTTGTCACCCCCTTGTAAATATTGTTTTAATTTTCTATTCCAAATATTGTTTTAATTTTATATTTCAGGTGACCGAGTCTTGTCACAAGAACGATACCAGAATACCCAACAGTTAAAGGACGATATTCGGGCATCTTTTACAACAATCACCAAAGCACATTTTCGTAAAATATCACACAGGACATGGCCTGCATCATTTTGTGCCACCACAGTGAGGGTGTTCATACAGACCTTTTCAATATATGGCAGTGTCAATGAAAGTGAATATACTAAAACCAGTATATGTGTTTCTTATTATTTCGGTGGCTGTGACAAGACTTATGGAAACCCTATACATTGAAATTCAATACTAGTTCATGGAGTTCTAAGTAGATTATATATGTGGTAAGACTTAAATTTGGAGAATTAAAAACACGTTCAAGTATAATTTCGTATCACCTTTATAATGTACCCAAATTAGCTAGGACTAGCTTGATATACGACGAATACACTTAAAGTACTGCGAATAACAATGAAAACAAGAAAGCTCTCAGAGAGCGCAATGCATCCGCCTGTAGTAGGTTATAATATTGTTTAAAATCAATTTTTAACTTTTAATTGATTAAGACTATTACCTATTTCCACCCCCTCCACAAGATTCGCTGCTTCCTATTGTAACCGTTAGGGAGCGCAATTTCCGAAAATATCGGTTTTCCCATATTTATAAGCAGACTTGAACCCTCCTCAGATCGGCCTAACTGATGTTGGAATAGTGATTTAAAAATAGTAAAAATGAGAGTCTATCTACCCCCGAAGCTCTGTCTGTCTATGAATGTATTCCGAAGATAATGAAAATACGTAAAAACTTGGACCCAGATGCTCCTACACCTATTTTTATTGTGCTGCTCTTTGCCTCTTCTGCTATAGAGCATAAATTATTTTGTTGTTCCACGGACATAAAAATGAGTGAATTTACCCCCATTCACCTCATGAATAAATATATTTCGATCTTGGACCGAATACAATAATTAAATTTATCCCAAACCACAATAAATCACAAACTCATAAGTATTAGTCAGCGTAATATAGTTATTATTTATGACATCTAGATCTACCTTATTTTTTACGAATTTGATTAAAATTTCTAATATTGTCATATCTTCCCATATTAAAAAAAAATACTGGATTCAGATACGGATACCCCGTCTATACCCAAGGGTCTCCAATATTATAGGGTTCTAATATGTGCATAACATAATTTCTGGCTCAGACAGAAATTAAGTTATCTAATTTCTCGCCTCTGGTATCATATCCTTAGCATCTAAAATCTTATGTCTATCATTAGTTTGTGAGTTAATAAAATTACGATTTTCCGGTATAGCGATATGAATACGGATTTCTACTCCGGATTAGCCATAAGCCAAATTAAGTCATACCATATAATTCATTCACCCTCAAAACCTTTATGTTGCATTAGGCAGCATGTGTCTATGTTCATGAGTTTGTGAATTCACAACAAAAAGATGATTTTCCTGATGTCTATTTTTACACATTAGCATAACCGGATCTCTTATACGTCCATGGTATCAAAACGGAATCTTATCTCGGTCCAGATATAACTTTTAACCTCAAACAAATAGCAAAGTCTATTTGAAACAGAGTAAAGATAATATATTTCAGCCACACCTTATGTGGCAGTCCTATTTTTATATCACTTCCCATTACTGTACTGTGACTTGGTAAATATTTCGCCCGAAAATATGTATATATTGTCCATACTTTGGGTATTTGGGAATTGGTAAAAATGTTAAAAAATGGCCAGTCTAGCAATATTTAAGTAAGGGAAGAGGGAGTCGATAATCCTCATCTAGATTTGGATCCACACCAAAATCCGAATAACTCTTCCTTGGGGCAAGTCCAATCCCTCTTAAAATTTTATCAAAATCTATCAATAACATTTTGGGATATCCTATATACAAACAACAACATACACGGGTGATCACATAACCTCTGCCCGTCTCTGTTGGGGAAGAAAATAAAAATATAAGGCAGAACTCTAAAAACTAAAATCTGCATGAGGAGGTCTAGACCTCCTCGTGCAGCTTTAATAAACCCAAGCCAACTAGATTCCAAGAGTAAGGACATTAGTTCCAATGTTTTTAACTGATCTATATGATGCGAGTGGTAAGCAATTCTCCAAAGCAGAAAGTGCGGAATTTAATTTAGTGTATCTACTTTAATCCCGGTCAAATAAAGCCAAGAGTTTATTTCGACGCTTTGCGAAGACCCACAATTTCGATACTTTCATCTCTTCTATTAATTCAATTATTCCTTTCTTGTTGAAATAATGCGACTCATGCCCTTGAAAGCAGTCGCCAGGTGGTTACTAGAAAAACACCCCCAAAACAAACCTCTCTCGTTGAGACGCCTATCGGAAATAATTGATATTTCACCAAATTAGGATCAGCGCTTAGTAGAGCTAGCGTTGTCATTTTTTCGATTTCATTATAATCATTAAAGTATAATCAAATGGATGGCCAGCTGGCGACACTGCAAGAAGTTTTGTTGTCGAGTTTGCCGGGATTGAACTCGTACATCGATGCTAGAGACCCAACGCTGTATTACCTTGGCTATCGAAAGCTCCAGAGAGGCAAGAGATTCAAACAACGTAGGGTGATGAGTCTTAAATTTGTAAGAAACCATCACGATCTCGACCTATTTCGAGAGATTGCTTCAACATTGTGGTTTTAAAGCTCTAAGATTGCCCCCATCACTGTGAATAGTTTGCAATACCATGTGACCTTAAAAAGAATTAGACTTTTCCTATAGTATATTAAACGTCAGGATAAAAAGTGGATCTCAAATTGTATCTCGGACTTGATTTTCTCTGTGTCCTTTTACAGCTCTGCTTCCAATAGCCTTGGTACTAATAATTAACAGGATTAATAAATTTGGAGTCATTATAACGAATTTACCATCTCTATTACGAGAGGGAGAACAAGGCAACATGCCAAAATTCGCCACAGAATTTCATAGTGGATTACACATTCGTGGATCAGTGATTATAAATTTGTTTTTAATTTGAGACAACTGTATAAGAACAGATAGAATTTAAAATAAGGGGCAAATTACTCAAACTAAATCGCAGATTGGGTCCAATTGTAAATTTAGCATTTAAGACTGAGCTTAAGTGTTCGACTGTTTTTGTCCATCAAGTTATTTCTTCAAACGTGTGGTAGATTTTTTTATCACAAATCCTAATGATAACTCTTAGTATTTTTATCAATTTAGTGCCAAATATTTTTATATCAATAACCAAAACTCAATGATTAAATTAGCATCTCAATCGCCTTCGAAAGTTCTCCAATGAGTTACTAATTACAAAGGCATTTTAATAATTTGTAGGAAGCTATCATTTTATTCATTAGTTAATGAGTAATCTTTTAGTTAAATTTCGCCACTCAGGCTTGTTGTTAAGTACAATGAAGAAATTCTTTGCTCTTTTTTATTACCATATTTTTTTTAAATTTTCTACCTCATACCAAAAGATTTCTTGAATACAAAAGACTTAGAATCATCTGAGGCACTTCTGCGATCTCAATATTTGTTGATAGATCTTAAAAAATCACTTTATTCTGTTTACTTTGCCAAGCCTATATATTTTCTTTTTTATTAGTTTCCTTCAATTTACATTTAGACTGCTTTCAGTCCCCTATGGTTAAATCACGTGGGATGATCTTCAGTTAAAGTGAAAATGGGTGGTCAGTACACGCCTGTCGGTCTAATTTTTCTAAAAACATCCTAATCCATCTAAGTACTTAAAGTGGTATATATATTCTAAAGCGAGAGCTAATTATAGCGCTTCTATGGCACCATACTTTCCCCCTCTCTGAACTTCTAATCAAAAATTTAAAAATTGTTGCATTCACCCGACGCAGTGCGAGCGAGAAGAAACATGCTTTTTGCTCGTTCATCCTTGGCGTGTAAGCCGTTTCGCTCATTCTTGTCGTTGGTTCTGAAAAATCATCTCTGTATGCATATAAAGTTTTATGAATACCTGGCAATCATTCTGTGAGGAGGTGATCCTTATGAAAAGCTGCCTTATTTTCTGGATAAAGTGTATGTTTTGCGTAAAGTTAAATGATAATCTAGGTAATTTTACAGCAATGTTTCAGACATGATTTGAATAAGAGAATATGAAACCTGCTCAGAGAAAATGTACCGTTTTTAATTCAAGTGTCAAGGAGCTTTTAGCGGAATAGGACATTTTTCAAATGAAGGGTAAACATGGAATTTGAAATGGTTTGTGACTTGATTTAAGGCAACGAATAGATTAAAATTAACGAACATTCAGCTTCCCTTTTTGCATGGAGCATATAGAGAGCCATAATATACTAAAAAGGAAAATCAGGTAATAACGAAATTCTTTACTCGGATTTTTCCTGATTGTTCTGATTTTCTGATAGATCTTAAAAAAATCTCTTTATCCTGAGTTTTGAATTGTTTAAAATTATTCTTTTCCTCGATTCAAATAGATATTCAAGTCAAAAAACACCTGGGGCATCGATGACAGAAATCTTCTTCAGGAAAGTTCGTTAAGAAAGTGGTGCAATATGTACTGAACATATATGGAAAATGTATGGCGTTAAAAAGAAAAAAGAAGATTACTTGGCTAAGTAAAGAGCAAGAAGATGGGAAAATACCCAAATTTCTGTCTGGTTACGCGGAAGTCAAGTACCATAAAAAGGCTTTGTTTAATAGAAATATAAATGGTGAATATAGATATGAGGCACTGAAGATAAACTCTGAGATGTACCAGATTGTTGCAGTGCATTTCGTCCAATAACTGAATATGTTGAGTAATGAAAATATTCGATATCCATATCAATTTATCTACAAGGTGGGGAGGATATTCGTTCGCAGAATGACTGTCTCAGGAAAAATATAAAACAGTGCTTATATATTTTGACATATATTCGTCAAATTTGGGTCAGTTTGACTTCATGACATGTTCTGTGGAACACACTCGATTAACCAGCCTGTGGCTTGATGGAATTATCCTTGCAACCTCGCAACCTGACACAGCCTTCGTCACTATCTTCTGTTTCAGGCCACTAAAAACCCTGATAATCTTGGCCCTCAATTCGTTATTCGTGTTGTAACAGGATTTGTTGTTCTCCCGTTCCACCACGTATCACACAAATAAATCAAGGAAATTGAAGTCAGACAATTTAGTAGGCAAAATGTCAGGTGTTGTATAATCGAAGAAATTTTCCGACATCCAGGCCTGGGTCTTCTGGTACGTTTAACAGGGGAAAGAACCTCAGAATTTGCTCGACACGTAAATCCTCCCTGCAGCTACTCGGTGGGCCCAGGGATTCAACACCTCGCTCATAACATGAATTTAGCCGTCGCTGGTCAGCCTAAAGCCCTCACTGAACGACACCGAAGATCATGATTGTCCCTGTAAATTTCTTATGCATGTCTCTAGACAAGTCATTGGGCGCCGCAGCGATCCAACTGTTGTTATGGGAGTTGATTTTGTGGGTTTGGCAGCAATTCTTCTTGTCGCAAAAAAAAACACAATAAGTCTAACTCTAATGTTTGTTTAAACTTTTTGATCAGCTTTTTGCGGTGCTTGGGTCGCTTTTCCTGCATCGCCTTGAACAGAATTTGTCCCTTTCTCCTCTTGTATTAAAAGTATCGAATGTCCTCATGTCCTAAAAATCTGATGAGCTTTTCATCTATACCTTTCTACCTTTCAATGTCACGTTTCTACTCTCTGGGATCAGTGTTAATGATCTCTTGAATTTCAGCTACGAATTCTGGCGTTCTGATAGCGACAGCTCCTCGAACATAGATTTTTCTCTGTTGTCGACAGCATAGTCGAATCCTGAATCTTCCATCTCCTTAATGACCTTTTCTATCACCATTCAGCTAAAGTTAAGGAAGTCTAAAATCTCTTTGTTTGTTCTTCGGCGCATGCCTCTTCCACCAATTGAGGTGTTCGAAATTTTCCATAGTCAACTATTCTTCAAAAAAATACAGCAAAAATGCTTATTGTTTTTAAAAAGAAATAGCGACATGAAAGGTAAAATTATTTTCATAAAACTGCCATTTGGAAATCGCGAACGAATAACCTCCCCGCCCGTAGTGATTCCTGTTATGGTTTATTTATAAGGCTTCATGTTTCAGAAATTATTTAGCATATGGTTAAAAAAGATAAAAGCCTATGGTAAAGTCAGTACGGAGGCGACTTAATTTACAAAAGCTTTGCCTCTTTTCCTGGACTCTGATATTCCTTAGATCTCCTTCATCCACATTTATATGTAAGATTTTACTACAATAATTTTACACTTAAATCCAAAGCCATAATGGTACCTATGTTCAAAATCTCTGGTTCGTCTACAAGGTAAACCCTATAAATTTAGCCCCTATACATTACTACAGTAATTTTACATTTAAATCCAAGGCTATAGTGGTACTTATATTAAAAATCTCTGGTTCTTCCGCAAAACCCCTCTAAATTTGGGCTCCATACAATAAAAAAACGATGTTCGTATGCTAGATTAGGGCAGCACTGTCCCATTAATTTGACCCCCTGATTTAATACACATACTGTAAAAAAGAGACTTTGACATCACCTTTAACGGTAAGCAATTTTCGACAAGGTGAGTTGATTGCGCATCAACCTCAATAAAATACTTTCTCACCAACACGCAATTCATGTATTGAGGTCATATTAAGTTTAGGTTGTAAAGAACTTCTCGAATGAGGGTGTCACTTAGAATATTTAAAGGTGGCACGAAGATGTGGAGAATGGAATAGACGAGTAGTGTTAATAAAATATCTGAGAGTGAGCTGCTTAGTGTGGAATGAGGTTGAACACCATAGAAAACAGATTGGTTATGTGTTTGAGGAAAAAAAACTGATAGGTGTGCATGGAAATAGTTTATGCGGGGTTCCTTTTGTTCATGTGTGGGGCCTTACCTAGGCGAAATAGTACGGTATATAGCTAACTCGCCAGTGATACGAAGGGATATTGTAGTGTAAAATACGATTTCTTTGTACATAATAGGATATAAAGAAATACAAATGAGGTTATATTATTAACACTGATGTGCACTCACCCACATGAAGATGTGACAGATTTGTTCTGTTTACCACGCAATATATATATTCATTGTGTCTTTTTAACTTTGATGCTTTTAATAACATCCTTTCCTTTGACAACGAACTTAAATACAATTTAATCTTAACATAGGTGCATAAGTCAAAAGCTAATTTCCATTTTTGTTTTTATCTTTGAATAGAACTAAAAAAAAAAGAAGTCTTTGTAACGAAATATCTTATACATTTCGAGGCCTTGCAAAGACTGATAACACGTCACTTTTGCGTTTGGTCTACGTCAGATATTTTAAGCCTATGAAATTGTGTAAACTTGTGCTCCACAGTTCTGGATTAAAAGGGGTGGAAATAATATAATTTAAGTGGCCCGTAAGGGGCGCGGCGATTTGCCATCCTGGCCGCCATTCTGACTGGATCCAGCGCTCCATCCGGCTCCAGCTTAGCCTCTCTTCCTTCCTTCAGATAGCCTGTATTTCTCCCCTACTTCGTCACTTTTCATACAACCTCTCCCACAACTTTCTCTGGTCAGCCTCTAATTTCACAGGGTAGATGCTGAGCTTCTTCTCAAGCCAACCATCCCGGATCGGAGATGAGGGGGGAAGGGACAACATTCCCTAACCCCTGAGCTCCCGTTTGGGATGTTTTTTTTATAACAACCTGCTTTATCCCCACCCATACCTTCCTCATATCTCTTTTCTTCTCCTCTTGACAATCTATCGTTTTACGCCGTTCAAGGTGGAGCCACCATGCCGATGGACTGCCAGGCCACCAGGCGGGAGGGGTGGTCCCAAATGGCAGCGCCTGGGTATGCCAAGCCTGTAACCACCTCTTGTAGTGCGGGCAACTGTGAAAGGGTAATGAGCTATTGCGTCCCGCAGAAAATTTAGGGTCACCATTCCCAATGATGCAAAAAAACAAATTCTCCCCTTAATTCCCCTTGGTCATCAACGGAGCCGCCCTCGGGCAGGTCCACCGAAAAAATGGAGGACCCTCCTGTTCTTGCGCAGTGGACCCTCCATACTTCTCTAACCGGAGAGGAGACTTACTCCTCTCCTTCGCCTATGGGTGTAGGGGACTCCCCCTCACCCCCTTCTCTGGAGGTGCTTCGGGCACTTCCCTAGTTCCAGCGGCAGTCCCCTCTTTTCTTTCCAAGGGGACTGCCAAGAAAGCCAGCAGGCATCCCATTGCCAACCGCCCCTCGTTGAAGCGGCATGGTAGGGCAAACCCCCTTAGGGGAGAGGGGGAAGCCAGGCCCCTTCGGTCGCTTCCCTCAAAAGACCTGCTGGCAAGAATACTAAACCTTGCCGGGGAT
Source organism: Ceratothoa steindachneri (assembly GCA_963969495.1). Taxonomy (NCBI): domain Eukaryota; kingdom Metazoa; phylum Arthropoda; class Malacostraca; order Isopoda; family Cymothoidae; genus Ceratothoa; species Ceratothoa steindachneri. The sequence continues at coordinate 94,977,286 of OZ018317.1, read as the reverse complement.
AAGGCCTGTGCCTCCCCACACATGACTGGTAACTCTGCCAACGGGACCTGCGATGTCCTGGGGGGGGGGGGCAAGTGGAGGCCCCCCTAACATAGACATGGTCCTTGAGGCAACCCAGCCTCAGACGGAAGGGCCTTCCATGGGGGGGGGGAATCCGGGTTCGGCGCCAAGCACCGAACTCGAATCCGCCCCTATGCAAGGTCTTCCTCAAATGGCTGGGGTCTCCGAGACAGTAGAAGGAGGGGAGGGATCTCCTCCAATCGGTGCCCCTGCGACCACCAGGACCTTCTCCATTTCGGAAAAGGACCTGGCTGAGGCCGGTGCATCTGGCCTGGGGGCTCTTGCCGGCGGAGAGAAGAAGCGGGTTCATTCCCCGCCCTCCTCTCCAAAAAAGAAAAAGAATAAAAAGACAAAAAAGACAAAGAAGACTTGGGGCTCCTTTCCATCCACGGGGGCTGCAGGGACGGATGGGTTTGCTGCCACTTTGGCCAGTGACCAAGCCAAGATCGTCACATCTGGCCCCTCTGCACCCCCGCCCCGGGTGCGGAGCCCCTGACTATGACAAAGACTAAAAGTGCACAAGGCGGATGGAACCATGTTTCCAAAGGACAACATTATCCATCAGAGGAGAGGATTAGCTAGTGCAATTGGTAAAGAGCCGAAGGTGACCCGTTTCTTGGACGGGAGCCTTCTGGCGAATGCGGTGAATCCCGCCGAGGTGGCCAAAATAATTGCTCTTCTGACACTTTATGGCACCTCGGTGAGTATGACGCCGCACTCTACCATGAACTTTCTGAAAGGAGTAGTTCATGCAAGGGAACTCGTTGACTACTCCATTGAGGACATCACCTTAGAGCTGGCCGCCCATGAGGCGGTCAAGGTTAAACGTGTCATGAGAAAACAGGGAAGGGGCCTCGAGACCCACCCCTACACTTTTCGTCTCGTTCGACTGTGACAAGCTCCCTGAGTAGGTGCGTGCCGGTTGGTACCGCTACCGGGTGAAGGCATTCGTGCCACTGCCGCAGCGCTGCTATTAGTGTCACCGCTTTGGCCATACGAATCGTTCTTGTAGACGTACAAAGTCGGGGTCACCCGAAGTCTGTGTAAATTGCTCCAAGGCCGCACTCGATAAGTCTAAATCGTGTGTGGTCAAGTGTGTCAATTGCGGAGAGCCACACCCCGCTTCTTCGAAGCAATGTGGTGCAAATCTCCTTGAGAAAGAAATCCTGGCCGTTCAGGCCCAGGATCAACTCTCATCCTGCGAGGCTAAACCCTTGGTCCTGGCACGCCTGGCTCTACCTGGGACGTCATATGCCTCAATAGTTAGAAAGGCACCCTCGGCTCCTGGCCCATCCAGGCCAATGAGCACGGTTGTTTCCGCGCCCATTCGTTGCCCTATTGTGGGCTCTACTAAACCCGGGCACCTCCCTGGTTAAGTGGCGGTAAAAAGGGTTCACACCCAGCCCCGGCTAAAACCAGGGCTCCCCCTCTTCCCCCAGTGTGAACTTTTCCCGTAAGGAGAAACGGCCACGTGCCTCCACCGAGTCGTTAGACTAACAGGAGGAAACACCTCTGAAGTGGGTCGCCAGGCCATTTTCCGGGGTTTCTAAAGCTGTCCCCCGAAAGGAGGACAGCAACAAAGGAGCTTCGGCTCCTTCGCTCACGCCTAGTGGTGGAGCGAGTGGCACGGAGACGGTGGTTCCTCGAAAAGAGGACCCCCGCCTCCAAAGCCGCAACGCTCGCATAAGGTTTCGAGGCGGGGGAGAAAAAGACTCGCATGGTGAGCCCAACCTTCCCCAATAAGTCCTCGAAGGCGACAGTGCCTTCAGCGCTTTGTCCGATCAACAACGCCCAAAATTCTGCCTCCGAAAAGCGTACGGCTATTCCCATGAGGGTCTTCTGTTCGAGGAGGCCCCCCCCCCTTCTCCGCTGAGTTAGGCCTGGAGGGCATATTCCTTCAATGGAATTGGCGTAGACTCCGGGCCAACTGGGAGTAGCTGCGGAGGGTCGTCTCGTCCCTTTCCCCGTTAGCTATCTTTTTGCAGGAGACCATGCTAGGCGCGTGCCCCCTGCCTACCATCCCGGGGTATAAGAGGCTTGTGACCCCACCACCACGGGATGCCCGGGCTGGGGGATGCGCGGTTTACACCCGGCATGATGTTTCCGTTCTTCCTTTCTTTTTAGATACCTCCTTTCAGGCAGTGGCTGTGCAGCTGAACCTGGATAGGAGGTTTCCTTTCATCTCTGCTTACATTTCACCGTCAGCTGACTTCGACGCGGGGGACTTCCGCCGCGTCGTGGCACGGTTGCCGAGGCCCTTTCTCTTGCTTGGAGATTTGAACGGCAGGCATCCTCTCTGAGGAGATTACTCAATAAGTCCCAGAGGAAAAGTCCTTGCCGATCTGATCGAAGAGCTTGAGATGGGTGTCCTAAACGTAGATGAGTTTACGCATCACTGTCCGAGAACCAATTTATTTTCTTGCTTTGACCTATATTTGTGCTCTTCGGATGCACAGCCTGATTTTGATTAGAAGGGATGTCGATGACCTCCATGGTAGTGATCACTTTCCCATTCAAATATTATTTTCAGGGCAACTGCGGCCTGAGAGCCCACCTCGGTGGTGCTTGGCGCGGGCGCGGTTGCCTGCATTTCATGAAATGACTGAATTCTCTATCTCAGTCGACGAGTTAAGGTCGGTAGATGAGGCCGTTGAGTTCTTCTCCGGCAACCTCACAGCCGCGGGCCTGACTACTATTCCTAGAACGTCTGGCCGTTTTGCACGCTGGCCACTCCCATGGTGGTCGGCCGAATGTGAAACGGCGCTCAAACAGAAGCGTTATGCTTACATGCGCTGAACTTCGTCTCTCGATATGCCGAAGCGCACAGGTTTCGGGTTCCTTTGGCCAAGACTAAGGTGGTGCACTTCTGCCGCCAACCACTGCTCCATCCTGACCCAGAATTGTTTCTTAATAGGGGGAACCTGGAAGTGGTTGAATCGCACCGTTTCCTTGGTCTTGTATTTGACCGACGCCTCACCTGGGAGGCTCATATTTGCCGCCTTAAGATCTCTTGTACCCACGCCATGGATATTCTCCGTTCTGTGACGTTCAGCGCTTGGGGCGCTGATAGGGCTACTGCCTTACTTTTTTATCAATCCTTTGTTCATTCGAAGCTTGACTACGGATTCGAGTTTTATGCATCCGCAGCCAAGCGTTTATTGCGGAAGGTGGATTCGATCCACCGCACCGGCCTTCGCCTTGCGACCGGTGCCTTTCGCACTTTCCCTATTCAGAGCCTGTGGGTCGATCCTGGGGAGATGCCACTCACTCTGCCCCGCGTGCAGTGCATCACTCGCCTGTACGCGTGAGTGAGGCAACTCCCTCAGTCGCTAACAGCTCTCACTGCATCCGCAGCTGATCTTGACGGTGCCTATGCCGCCAAGAGACGCCAGTCTTACCCTAAGCCTTTTGGGTTTAGGGCCATGAAACTCCTTCGAGAGGTAGATATAGCTCTCTTTCCGGTGGCGCCTCTGGTTCTGCCGAGGATGCTACCCTGGAGGGTACTGCATTTGGCTATTTGTCGCCACGCCTCTGCTCTTAAAGCTTGTACGACGCCGGGAGTATTGCGTTCGACCTTTTTGGAGCACACCTCGTGTCACGCTGAAACCGTGCTAGTGTATACGGATGGCTCCAAGACCCAAGAGGGGGTCGGCCTGCACTCCGTATCCTCTCTGTTTGAAGTCAGCGGGACTTTCCGAGGCGCTGATTCTGTCTTCACTGCCGACTATGTGGCAATACACCACTCGGTACTGGAGATTACGCAACGTGCCCGGTTCCGAGACCAGATTGTGATCTATAGCGACTCACAAAGTGCCCTGAGTGCTCTCAGGGCATTGGAATCTCCACATCCCCTGGTTTGTGATATCCGTGACGCCACGGTTTTGGCAAGCATGGCGGATGTTGAGATTATCTTCTGCTTGGTTCCTGGACATGTAGGAATTGTAGGGAATGAGCACGCCGATGAGGGCGCTAAAGAGTCCGCGAGGACTCTGCGACTGGAGCAGCGATTCGCTCTTCCTCACTTCGACTACATGGCAGGAATACGGGCAGCTCTTCGGACTGCTTGGCAAAGAAGATGAGAGATGGTCGAAGGAAACTTAAAGTTGCGTGCCATTGCGCCGCGACTGTTCCCATGGACCTATCCCCCAATGACGTGACGGCTTCAGGTCGCTTTCTGTCGTCTCCGAATTGGGGACACTAGTGTGACGCATTGCTATCTGATGGAGCACTCGCTAGCGCCCTATTGCGACGACTGCGTCGTCCCCCAGACTGTTCGCCACATTTTTGTCGAATGTCCCAGTCTGGGTGATCTTCGCGCACGATACCTGTCCCGGTACCGGGATGGGCGGGGTCGCTACCGCCTTTCCCTTGTACTCGGGACGAGTTCGTGCACATTGACTTGTGGACTTGTTGACTTTTAGGGGGAGGCCGGGTTTCTCCCCTTTGGTTAAGAAGGTTCTATTTTTTTTATTGTTTTCTTTGTAGGTTGCGCGCTCCTCCACCAGGGTGAGGGGGACCTGTCCCCAATGCAGGAGATTGCTTCCTAATTGTTAAGTTTTTCCCATTTTTTTCATTGTTATGTTTTCTTATTTTTATTTTAAAGTAGCCTAGTTCTAGTCTGTCGTGTTTCCGGCGACTAATGCCTAAGTGGGCAGTTGCCAGATGGGCTCTATAAACAAAAATAAATAAGTGTACATTTATAAAACTAATTAGATTTACATCACCTCTCTCATCTTCCCCCCCCCAACTGATATGTATTTATTTACCTATGCTGTCTCATCCTCTAAGATTATTATATTAGTTGTGTAAACTGATGTTATGGAATTTTGGCTTAAATCTATAAATAACAACTACATTCATAAGAAGACGATTATTTTAAAATCTGAAAGACGAGAAATTAATAACTTTACTTCCAGCATTTTATGCCTTCATTGGGGAAAATTTCGGCATATTTCTTTAAAGTTTAAAGAAAAAGAAACATTTTAAAAATAAATATTATTATCGAATATTTTTTTATTTTTAAAGCAAAATATATAAAAAATGAAGTTCATAAAAAATTGAGAACATTTATTAAAATTCAGACATGGCTGTGGTTTTGTTTTGTTTTTCGGATATTCTGTTTTAAAGAAGTTCTTTCTCAAATAGATGTTCTATTTTAATCTTTAGCCCGAGAAAATATCTATTGGCCCCCAAAACCCAATAAACCCAAAGTAAATTATTAGATCAAATTTATATCATAAAAATCTTGAACAAGCGTAAATTATTAAAAGATATATATGTACTGGAAACCTTTTAATTTGGGTGGAAGGTACAAACCCCTGCTGCTAGAACCAGATATGCGGTAAGACAAAAGCCGAAGGTTTGTGCGAACCGCAGGCTCCTCCTCTAAGGAGCAGTAACGCAGGTTCGGCTTGTTATTTTATACTCAATTACATTATTTATAAATAAATAGGAGAAGCGGCTTACTCGCTCCTCCTAACAGGAAGAAATTGCGCTTCGCAGGCATACCTTTGGTGTGTGGCGTACGGCCATCTTTTTTAAGAAAGGAGTTTTCTGCCGCGTTGTGACCACATATGTTCGCAGGGTGTCTTCTTGCCCCAAGTTAAATCAGCAGGGTATCTCGGGGCAGTAGTGGGCCACAGAGGTACGGCGTGCAGGCTTACCGGTGTGTAGACACGTCCTAGCGCTTACTAACCACTGCCTCCCCCCCCCATCCCCTCCACTATAGAAGCGCACCATAATTCGTCAAATGCCGCATCGGTGAAGGCACTAAGAGAGGGAGAGAGAGAGAGAGAGAGGGAGAGAGAGAGAGGGAGGAAGGACACCTCGATCACAAACCAGGGTCGGTAGTGCCTATAGGAGAGCACCAACAGACCACAGTCTCGGCAGCTCCCTGCAAGCGAAAATGAAGCCTGGTCGTCTCGAGCCTCTCCTGCCACCAGGGTCCTTCCTCCCTTGGTCAAGATACGGGTCCGAAAACTGCACACATTCCTACCCTTTTAAACCTAGTGCAGGTTTAATTCCCTGAATATGAGGGCATCCTTAATCATCGACCTCGATGGACTTCCCCCCAAATCTGGCTCCTGCAACGGGGTTTGGTTTGGACTAAATAAATATAAAAGGTCTCCAGTACAAATCTCCTAATTATTTAGGCTTTGTCCGGGTTTCTTCAGATATTTGCTTATTTTCTAGGCCTAAGAGCAAGAATAAACTTTAATGGGAATTCTTTTTATATACGAGGAAAACAATCTTTAGAGCTTTTTTTCCAACTAAATTTTCTTTTCCATAAAACACAATATTTTAAGAATAGGATTTTTTATAGGATTTGAAATATAATATATATTTCTTTTAACTATTAACTCGGTTATGACCTTGGTATATTTTAAGTTTTTAGTCAATATAGTTAGTTAGTTAGTTAGTCAGCGCCAATCCTTCCATGAAACTGGGCGGATCCCCGACTGGATAATGAAATTTATATAAGGTCAGTATGACAATCGCGGGTCGGCTTGAGCACCCCAGGAGCCGCTCCTCTTTTTGGGGAGAGGTGCCAGGAATTATTATGTTTTGACACCAAACAGCGTTCAGGTGGAAACCTTCGTCACCTCGGGGGAGAGGGACGTGTTCCGCGTCAGAGGTACGTGGATATAGATACCCATCAGCGGGATTCCTTGGAACAGAGAGCGTGTGTATGTGTGTTGTGTTCTGAAGGCGTGAGAGGAAAGAAAGCAGTGTTATGATTGGATATGTGTGAGGTGAGATATGTAAGATCTACCCACCTGAAAACGTGGTGAGCACAACGCGTCCACCAACCGGTAGCCAGATCTCTACGTGCGCTGACGTTTGTGTCCCCTTTTACCGGGATAGAACCCGGTACCGCGTCGTTGGGAGGCAAACGCCGTATCCACTCGGCTAGTATGAGCTCTTTAGTCAACCTATTTCAAAGAGTTCCGTTACAGTTTAAAAAGAAAATGGTGAAGTTGACTATAAATAAATATGATTACCTATCGAATGTTTTGAATTGCAATTGGTGAAGTTTAGAAAATTTATAAAAATTTAACCATCTCTTCTTTTTCTAGGTATATTCGAAAATTTTATCGGTTACTTCCAAAAGCAGGGGTGAAGATGCCGCTCCTTTTGTCGCTAACAATATATTTTGAGAACGTGAGTTTTGGGATGGGTTGAATAATAATAATATTTTTACATTAGTTTGTATGTACAAACTGATCAAAGTACAAATGGTTAAATTACGAAAAATATATATATATATGTGTAATTAATAGTATTTTAGAAAGAGAAAATGATCTTTTGAAATAAGTATCAAGAATATTAAAATTCAAAATTAAGCAGAAATAGAACAAAAAATATATGCGAGACCTAAACCGGTGTAAGGAAGAAATCTCAACAAAATCAACTCTTGAAATAGACAGAGATTGGAAAAAAGAGAAAAGAGAACAAAATTAAGACAATCCTCATTCATCAGTTATACTCTATATTCTAGCACTATATGACAGAAATATACATTCAACTGGAAATACAATTAGCCCAGTTTGTGAAGGTGACATAGAGAATCTTAAGCACTTTGTATTGCACTGCCCCTCGTGCAACTGTTTGGAGGACTGAGTTGGGTATAGAACAATGTGAATTTGAGGATACAATTCTTGGAAAACTTTTCTTTCAAGAAGATAAAATCAAAAAGACAAAAGGAATAATGCACCAAACGATTAAGAGAAGATTTAAGCCGCATAGGAAGTAACTGCTGCTGCGAAAGGCAATACTCCCGATACTGACCTAAACTGAATTGTTTATATGGAGGGGGGGGGGGAACGTTTTATTGAACTTCTTCCCAAAAGAATTTTTAATGAAATAATAAAATAAAAATTTAGATGGGGCAAATAAGGTCTGGGGATAATATGTTTCAGAATTTAAAAGAATTTGGATTGTTTTTTTTTATATTTATGCTTAGAAATTAAGGATAAAACTGAAAAACAGACCAAAAGTAAATTATTTGGGGACCAGGCAATGGCTTCGCCACTCCCCCCTACGTGGAGAGCTTGCGCTTTGCTACTAAGATTAAAATTTAAAATCTCAAAAAGAGCAGCCATGGTTAAATTTTTATAAATTTTCTGAACTTCGCCAATTATAATAATTTTAAAAAGGAACTTTAAACTAAATTAGCCCCTTTCAAAATATCACGTTGCTAAAATATAGAGTCATAGAAGATATATAAAAATAAATTTTCTGAACTTCACCATTTGTCCACCAAATTTTAGCCTCGTAAGAGGCTACTTTAAAATTCCCCCAAAACAAATAATTAAATAAAAACAAAATCCAAAAGTAAACAACAACAAAAAAGAAACAGGACGAAGGCAATAAGAAGAAGGAAGCCCGTTGCGGTGTTGAGGGGAGGCCCGACTCTTCCCGGTGCAGGAACATGCGGCCTATAACAGAGTCAAATAAAATAGAGGAGGCCAGTCTCCTCCACAAAGTCAGATATTCCAAAAGTCTTTGTACATGAACCCGTCCCGAGTTCAATGTGGAAAATGTATGTTCGATTTGTGTTTGTGCAGTATTTATGAATTCTGGGAGCAGATGCAGTATGTATAGGGTTTGTGTGGAGTGTGCGTGCATTATGTCTGCATAGTATATTTACTATTTGTGACCATACTATGTGCCTTGGTGTGTTCAGTAGGTGAGGGTTGTATATACAGTATATTAGTGGTTTTTCGGATGAAATATTCGTGTGTGTAAATTTGTTTGCAAACAACGATGAGCAGCGAATGAAATTTGGACCACATTTCTTTTATATATTGCCTTTCTAAGGATATAATTACCAAAGTCCTCCTAAGGTTCCCCGTGGAATTATATTGGCAATAACATTATAGCTATTTGACCGATTCTAACAAAATTTGAAACCATTATGATGTTTTAAAATCTCTTTCGAATGATATAATTGTGGAGGTCTTCCCAAGATTAGTCTGGGAATTATTGAAAGTTTCAAAGGTCGTAAGGTCATAAATCAGATAATTGAGAGCATGCGACTTATTGTCAGCAGACATTGTTCACATACTGCAATGTTTTTTCTTCACAGGAGACAGAGTTAAAATGTCTATAGAATGCAAAAAATACCCAGACACTTTCTGTTATATATGTGGATCAGTTACATTAGGATCATACAAGAGATAAAAAGAATGTGAAATGCACATTTGAGGAAAAAAAACCTATTTTGTTTATGTATTTTACATTTTAGCCTTTTGCATATAATAAATTTATAAATAATTGTGAAGCTACACTAAATCTAATAAAAGTGCATTTCACATTTTTCTTAGCATACGGCCGTTATATTTATTTCTAAACTTCACTTTTTTTATATTATAAAAGAATTATTAGAAATAACTTTGATAAAAAAACATAAGTCATAACCAAATTAAGAAGAAATTATTATTCAAATACTCAAGAAATCCCCTTTTTATACTATAGAGATAGTGAAAAATTTGAGCGCAGGGCTGGTTTAGGGGAAATCAAAGCTTCTATTAAACTTATTTCAAAAAGTTGATTTAGAGTTAGAAAAATAGAATTTAGGGGAGGTTTTTCGTATATTTGAAACCTTTATCCAAGTTATTTCTAAGAATTACCATTTTCTAAACCTTTTACTTTTTACTGACTGAATGTGAGAATGAAAAAAAATATATAAATCCTGAAGGGATCGTATGTAGATTACGGACCCCAACCTTGTTTGGGGTCCGTATTCTACATTAGGGGATGTTTGGGGTCCGTATTCTTCATATGGCCATTTTTAATTAGGTTTTTATAGCTTCCCGTTAAATTTCAATATTTGAAAAGTTGCTTCACCGAAATAAAATATTATTCAATTTTATTTCCTTGGGTCTGTATTCTCCATTGAGTTCATTTATTAGGTTTTTTTCCCTCTTTGTTAAATTTCATAATTTGGAAAGTTGCTTCACCTAAATAAAATATTATTCAATTTTTTCTATTAATTTTTTTTAGCTTTTAAATTTCAGATGTCGTGTGCCCTCTAATATCAACTGAAGATACTTTAACGGTTATTAACTGGATGAAACAACAGCGCCTTCTTGTTATTGAACTGATGTGTTGCAGCTCTTATCAAAATATGAACTGGACTAAACATTCCTCATCTCTCGAAAAATTTGTAAGGAAATGCCAAATATAAAAGAAGAACATCAATACGTTCTAAATGTTTTTTTAGTCCATCAAAGCTACCTCTGAAGGCATGGATATTTGCCATTTATGAATCGCAATGAATCAGCTTAATGTTTCAGAAAAAACTATCGTCGATATATATATATATATATATATATATATATATATATATATATATATATATATATATATATATATGCAGTTTTTTCAGAGAGGTGTGTTCTCAATATTTTGAAGGTAATCCAGTACAACTTGGTAGTCCAGGAATTATTGTAGAAATAGACGAATCATGTTTTTCACACAAACCCAAGCACCATCGTGAAAGATTTCCGAGCACACCCTTATGGGTTTGGGGTCTTGTTAACACAAGCAATAAACCTGCTGTAGGATATATGGAGATTGTGAATTGTCTCCGCCACCACTCCTACCCCACTGCTCTCCTCCAATCATTGGCATCATTCCACATTCATAAATAAAACCAGGCAATGGCTTCGACAATCCCTCCACATGGGGTAGCTTGCGATTCGCTACTAATATTAAAATTTAAAATAAAAAAAGCAGTCATGGTTAAATTTTAAAAAAATTTCTGAACTTCGCCAATTATAATCATTTTAAAAAGGGACTCTAAACTAAATTTCCCCCTCTTTCAAAATATCACGTTGCTAAAATATAATTATATAAAAATAAATTTTCAGAACTTCACCATTTGTAATTCTTTGGGTTATAAAAACTTCACAAAATTTCGATACTTATATTTATTTCTGAACTTCACCATTTTGTTTTTTTGATATTATAAAGGAATTATTAGAAATAAATTTGATAAACAAACATAAGTCATAACCAAACTAAGATGAAATTATATTTCAAATACTCAAAAAAATCCCCTTCTTAAATTATAGAGTGAGTAATGATGATGATGATGATGGTAAAAAGCAGTAGAAATGAATATTTTAAAGTGTAATTTAATTTTTTTTATATCCTCTATACAAAATCTGTCCTTGCCAAAAAACAAATTATCTATCTTCCATAATCATGTGTTATTTTGGTCTTAACTGTAACGTGTTTTTATTGCGGAAAACATACTCAAACCTGACTCGGTAGTTGCGACCCAACAATCTTTCGCACAGGAATACGGTTAGCAAAGGACGATAGATCTAAAAATGTTTCGCAGGATTTTAGAAAAATTGAAACATCGGGGCTCAAACAAGAACATGAATGAAGTCATTCAAAATTATGTGTTTGCAACAGCTTAGCGAACAAGACTATTAGCATCGTCTGATGTTTTGTGAATGTATTGCAACAGTAAGTGAATAAAACCTGATAAGATTAAGTGACATCATATTCAGTGTTGAATGCTACATTTACCTCAATGGGGTCAACAACAGATAGACTTACAAGTATTGATCACAAAAAAAGCCGAATGTACATTTGGAGAAATCTCTGCATCTACCAAAAATTAGCATGGTTTGAGTAGGAGCAAGTTTTATTTTCATAATCCTTTTGAGAACCCGGTGACCACGAAATTACTTTTAGCAACTTCCAAAGATATGTAGAAATGCTAAACACTGATTTTGAACAAGAAAAGTGCAGTAATAAAATGGTTTCAGCTAAATATATCAGCAGCCCACACAACTAGACAATCACTAAAAGGTTTAACAAGATTTATTTCTTATCGCTCGTGGTTGCTCTGGCACGTAAGATCTTTCGATCTATCACTCATGGACTTTTTTCTCATGTGATTTGTCAAAGAAATGGTATTAAGAGGAGTGCCTTCCTCTATCGAAGAATTAAAGAAGGCGATAGTAGAGTGTTTTGTAAAATATAATAAATAACTTCCTTTCCCATTGTGTGAAATGTAAGAATCTTTGAACAGTCTAGAATTTAATAAAACTCTAAAACGTTCTCTTTTAAATGCTTTTTATTTAATTTGTGAAGCCTAATTATGACTCAGCAATAAGCGATTAAAAACACGCACAATTTTTGTGGTCACACTGTATTAGGTAAGTAAAGCTTAATGAATTTTCTCAAAAATTCCAGAAATATTAATTTCTGATGCAATTTTATAGCAATAGTGAACCTTCTAAAAGCGAGTTTTATCGATCATTCTGGAGTCTTTGAACAGTATATATACAGGCATTACAATACGGAAATGAAAGAAATAATACCAAAAATACATATGCCATATAACTATTGTGAGTGAAATAATTTTTTTTTAAACTAGAAATTCTACAATAGAAAATACGAAAGGAAAATATTTTATTAGCGCTTTCCCAAGCCTATTTGATATAGCTTATGATGTTAGAGCAAAATTTAAATCGGGTAGAGAGAGTTCGCTCTTTTCTCATGATTATGATTACTTAGCAACTTTAGAGGTACAACTGTGGGAACTTCAATTGAACAAGAACAAAACTCCATCATAATTTCAAACAGTGCTCCACTCTAGACAGAACGTTCATGAATGATAGGAAGGATGTCATCTCCTAACTTCAGTAAATAGAGTGTCAAGGGATGCAGTATCCTTTTATATACGGTATAAAAAGCCAAAAAGAACCACCTTCTAGAAGCTTTAATAAGTATAAAAGAAAATGAAAGAATCCTTGTTCAATAAGGTACTAGTTCACTGGGATGGAAAATTTATGATTGATTTGAGTGGTAAAGTGAAGGTAGATAGACTGCAAATTATGGTAGCTGGTAATAGTATCAAAGAAGTATATGTAATTCCAAGAACTTCTACTAAAGCTGGCATTGCTCAAAATTATGCGGTGGTTTTGGACATTACGAAATTTCAATCATCAAGACTGTGAATGCCATAAGCTTTGATAGAACACCGCCAAATAGGGATGAACCTGGTGGTGCATGGATCATTATCGAAAATAAACTTGGGAGTTGTTGAATCATCCATGTCGTCACTATATTTTTTTCATTGTTACTCGAATACGCCTACACTTTCTCATCTACAAGACCAGCATTCCTGTTGTTTAAGAGATTTAAGGAAACCTGAAAATCCCTTGATTTATCATATTTCACAGGCCCTTCAAGGGAAGATGTAAGAAGCAAATGTAACTCAGTTAATTTCTTTTGCCATAAATTTAAGAATGAGCAACCAAGAGAATACTAGCGGAAACCGCTGGAGCTGTGGATTATAAATCCTTGGTGAAACTTTACTAAGAGATATTAAATTCAAAAAGCATGCAGTAATACACACAGCAAGATGGATGTCAAAGCCTAGTTATGCCCTTAAATTATTTATTTTCAAACATCAAATGAAGATAACTGCCAGAAAAATACGAGGAAGCACGAGGTTTGTGACTTTTTCTCCCTGTTAGCCTGGTTCACTGGTCCATCAGGAATCTAATCTTCTCGTCTAGACCTAGCATATATGGCAAAGATGAGGGAATTAATGATCGTGAGCTTACCATAGCTGTTCGTTATCGTGCCTGATAATTGTATGCTAGGCTTCGGGCGCTCGCTGAGTGTGCAATTACTTGCACACTTACAGGGTGGGGACGGTATTCATTCGCATGATGACTATCTGAAGAAGAAAAAAAAATATAGATATATTCGCAAAATTTGGGACAATTTGTCTTCATGAGATGTTTTCTCGATTTAACTAAATGAGCCCACCTGTGGCCTCGATGAAGACCTACAGGCGACTTCGAAACGAGCTACAGGACTTCGTCACTATCTCCGTTTTAGGCCACTGAAAGCACTTGTAATCCTAGCTCTTAGTTCTTTCTTCCTATTGCAGCTGGATTTGTTGGCTTCTACTTGCACGGCGCTTCACACCAACAAGTCGGGTGGCTACAGTCAGGCGAGTTTGGAGGCAAAATTTCAGGTGTTGTGTGATCAAAGAAATTCTCTGACAGCCAGACCTGGGTCTTCCGGTTAGTCTGGCTGAGAGCAGAGTCTTGTTGCCACACGTAATGCCTCTTTGAAGCAACTGCGTCGATCCAATGCTTCACCATCCCTTACTTAGAACACGGATGTAGCTAGTGGTGTTTAACTTGAAGGCCTCAGAAAAGAGATGGGGTAACATGACATTACCTTTACTGCTAACGACACCGAAGACCATTATTTTCCTTGAAAATTTCATCTGCATCTCTCTAGGCACTAACTTGGCTGCAAAAGCAAGCCCCTAGTTGTTCTGGGAGTTGATCTTCTGGTATTGCCACAAATTCTTCTCGTTAAAGATGAACCACAGCATGTCTGGATTTAAACAGGTGTTTTAACTCGTTGACCAGTTTCTTGGTGTACTTGAGTCATTTTTCCTGCATCTCCTTGGGCAGAAATTATCCCTTCCTCAATTTGTATGAAAATTACCAAATGTCCTTATGGAGTTGATGAGCTTATCATTCACACCGTTCTTCCTTGCAATCAATGGTATGCTTGGACTTTCTGGGATTACTTTTGATGATCTGGATTTCAGCGATGAATTCCGGCGTTCTGATGGCGTCAGATCGTCGGCGATGGATCTTTCTCTCAGCTGTCGCTTTGTAGTCGAATCTTAAATCATGTAGCTCTTTTCTGACCTCTTCCTGTTTCTGCTGACGTCAATAAATTCTGAAATCTCCTCGTTTGTTTTTCTGGCGAGGATTCCAAGGACGAGTCCATAACTCTTCCACAAATTGGGGCATTATACGGAAATCAAGCCCCAGCTAGTGAAACATCTTCCGCCAATCTTCACACTCCTTTTGGTGCAATTCACAAATATTCTTTTTCCTTTTCTACAACGAACAAACCGAACCACCTGCTATTGAACCCACCCCACCCAAAAAAAAAAAAAATTAAAAAAATTTAGAATCGACTTTGAAATGGAGCTGGCTCCAGCCCAGGCAACGCATTCTGACTGGAGAATGATGCATAAAATCTCCCTAATCTTTTGAAAAAATTCAGCATCCGTCGGCTCCTTTTAACGATATGAGTAATGGCTCGGATTTGTCTCTTTTATACCTAAGGAAAATCAAACACGCTGTTCTCATTGTCACATGAAAACAACAGCAATATGCAAGAAATGCATTACTGGTCTCTACGTAAATTGCTACAAGTTAAACCATATGAAATAAAACTATTTAAAAATGTCATCTTTATCGCAGATTTTCCTGGCGTCCTAGATATAGGAAGGAATCTTTAATTTTTAGTCAGAAATTAATTTCTTTAAAATAATTTTCCATTTTCCTGTTAAACTACTTTAATTCACCTCGTATTTTCTATTATATCAAAATTAATTGAAAACTCCAACTTTAAGCATAAATAGGATAATGAATTTGGGGCGAGGTCACGGAGTTTTGAATTCCATACAAAATTACTCTTCTCAAACTAGTTTTTTTAATGTTTTTAGGCGCTATGACTTTATGTATAATTTCTCTTGAAACGTTAAAAACTTCGATAAATTTTGTTACCGGGGCCCAAGCGTATTGCGCTCCTAAATTTGCTATCTTTTTGAACTCAGAAATGTCACAAATCTTGAAATATTTGTAATGATGCACAGAGCAGTAAAGAATCCTGTTATTACATCGATTAGAGGGTGCCTTGGGATTTTTATTTATGTCAAAGTTTTACGAAATCCGTTGTTCGAAAGATCAATTATTTCTATTAATTTGCCCAGCCGTTTATATATATATATATATATATATATATATATATATATATATATATATATATATATATATATATTAGGGTGGGTAAAAAAATATAAGTTTGAAATCTCTTACGTCACCCATGAATTATGAGAAATAACAAGGAAAAAAAGCACAAAATGTTTCATGTGAATCTTTTAAGATTTAGGGGTCACACAAGGTAGTTGATTTTTCAAGACCATACAAGTGTTCATTTCTCAAGCTTATTTATTCACATAAACTATAAATGCAATAGAAACGAAACTATTTGCTCTGAAGTGAGGTAAATAACTATTATAGGAACATTTCACGATACAGCAGTGTATATGGCAGGAATATTACTTTGATACTATACAAGGAACACTTAGGAATAGTGATAGGAATGCCACATTTCCTGGCTTTATTCAAAATAAAACTGAAAATGGCATAGATTCTTCTGTAAGATCAGTTAGGGTTTAGTTTCAGTCGTGGGTGGTGCTCGACAGCTTGCAGGAGAGCTTATCGATTTCTCTCGTTCTCGGTGAAGATCTAGAAATCATCAGTGATCAGTTTGATTGCTTGTTCCGCTGCATCATTGGTCACTACCAGATGGTGGACGGTCTCCTTCTCCTGGTTGCCCACCTCGTTTACCTACCAACTGAGCACAGGAGATTGGAAAAACGAGGCATCCAACTTCAGTGCCGTGAAGGAGAAAAGTGACTGCTTGGTGACAAGGTCACTCAAAGTCACCGAAGAATGATCTTGGGGCGCTGTCGTCCATCGCTTCTTGTTTCGGTCCTTGTCAATGGCCAGCTTCTCCACTATCCTGGTCTTCTCCTCGATCGTGACTTTGTCGCTGAACAAGGCAAGGCCGACGAGGTCCGTCTTCAAGTAACAAAAGTGCTGCTTGAAGTCTTCACCGTGGCTTCCGACATCTTTGAGTTTAGGTCTCTGTAGTTGTGGAGATACTAGAAGAGAGTGAAATCGTTGAAACGAGCGTATACGGCCAATGTAGCCTCGAACCAGACACGGGCGTAGATTAGGATGATGAACACACTCATCTCCTCGAGGTTATGCAGTTCCTTCGGCGTGAGTTCTAACTCGTCCTTAAACATCGTGATCTTGAGCGTGTAGATCGCCTTCGCCATCCATCTCGCGTAGTGGTGAGCTCCTGGTTTGTTGAAGGTGGTGAGAACCTCCCCCTTGATGTCCTTTGCCGTTAGTCTCGCGAACTCTTTATAATCGTCTCTTGTCGTTTCGGCCGCCTTGGCAAGAGGCTCAAGGGTCTTCCTCTTCCATTCGTCATGGTCAGCCAACCGAAGGTCATTGATGATCGTAGCATCGGCGTGTACAAGAGTGGGCCACTTCTTGTGGAACCGTTTGAATAGTTGATCGTCTGGTCTGGACATAGCGTCGCCGAAGGTTGCCTCGAAGGCTAAGGCTAAGATGAGCTAAGTTCAACAACGTACGACCCAAATTCTGTTCGAGAAGTAGGCAACAGCCAGCATGGACACCTGTGTTTGAAGCGGTGTTGTTGAAGCAGAGACCCCAACTCTGTCTTTGAACTTCCAGTGTCTGATGGTCTCCTCGACTTTGCTGGCCATTGCTTCTCTGGTACCCGGTGACAAGGCAGGGATGGCCAGGAGCTTGTCTCCTTTGAGGGACGAACTAGTGACAACGATGGCCAAGCGTTCGACATGACTTTGACTTTCTGATCCGGGCACGAGTTTCCAGTCCCAATGAAGGATAAAGACCACGTCATGCTCTTGAACTTGGTTTTGATAATCCTTGACGGCTGCTTCGACTACCTCCTTCCCCTACACTTTCTAGGTTCGGCGAATGGACGGGGTGGACGGACTCAGCATTTCCTGGTCTGCAGCGATGGCAGAGAAGACGTGGTGGGCTCCGCGAGAGGTCAACTTGACCCTGTCAGCTGCTTCTGCAAGCTCCTTCGTGATATTGAGTCTTTTCGTAGGAGAAGCAGAAGCAGCGGCGCTTCCAGGAAGAAGTTGATGAAGAAGAGGTGGTGGAACTTCCGCTTGCCAGCTCAACCGTCTCTTCCCTCACCGAAGTCTCCGCCAACTCCTTCTCCTTCCTCTTTCTCTCAGCAGGCAACCTTTCATGTTTCCTAGACTTTTTTGCTTGTTACGCTTTCCTTGTCAAGAGTACTCATGGCCATTTTTCTCTGGCCCCATCGATCGTCGAGGAAGTTCTTGTTCTCCTGGTTGAGGTGAATCATGGAGGAAGAAGTGGCAGGGGATGCGATGTCGAGCAGTGACGACAAATGTCTCTGGAGGAGGGCGTCGGAGACCTTGTCCCCCTCGGATTAACGTTTTTCCCCCCCTCTTACGGACTTCGTACTTCCCAACGAGGGTTTCCAGTTTTTTCATGATTGATCGCAGCGGAACAACAGGAATTTTGGCACGTTCCTAAACTTTGACGACTTCATCGATGACATCTTTTCGATTGTCCTTGCTGTTCGATCCATGACAGAAGAGTCGCCGCAGAAAATCTTCCCCTGTTGAAAGGACAATCTGGCTAAGCGCTTCGAGGGGCTGTCCCAACAAAAACAGCTCAGTCTGTCTCCGAGTTGAACTCTCCATTTAGACCAGAGGAGAAAACGAGGATGTTTTTAGCCTAGTTCTGGGTCTGACAGTATAAAGACAGCTATATAACAGCAAAAACTACGTCGAGGTATTCACAAAACGGGTTGCTATCACCAAGAAGTATATCTAAAGCCATAGAGCCCAGAACACAGTGTATAGTAGGTGCAACCCCTCAACATGCTTTGATTTGTACGAAACTCCAGATTTGGGAGTTTCTCATAAAGCCTCACAATAATTCACGAGGAAGAAACAAAAAGTTTATTTCAAATTTTTACTATATATCCGTGACCCACCCTAATATATATATATATATATATATATATATATATATATATATATATATATATATATATATTATATATATATATATGGAGAAGTGATACGGAGAAACAAGAGAGAAGAGATCCTACTGGATGAGGTGACACCAAGAAAATCAAAGAAAAAATAACCCATATTCCGGCAAGGACTCAAATCTCAGACGTCTGGTTATCTACACCAGTGGTTTACCGATCGAGCTAACGGGTAACGTAAGCCATGGCAGCACATTTTATCAATCTAACTTTTTCGTTTGCACCTCCAGAGACCACCGCCCAAATGAAACCGTGCCTGTAAGGATGGATAAGGTTTTTATTGGAAAAGCATGACATCCTTCATTTGAGCGACCGAAAGCTATCGGCCCGTGTGGTTGAAGCGCAAACTAGCACGGGCAAATAGCTTTCGGTCGCTTAAAGGAGGGATGTCGTCCTTTCTAATTTTATATATATATATATATATATATATATATATATATATATATATATATATATATATATATATATTTATATATATATCAGAGGTGAATCTGGGTCATCAGCGTCACTCGGGCCCATCACAGATTTCGCATAAGACATATAAAAGAAGATAAAAGACTTGTGCATTGATAATTTAAGAATAAGACAGAAATCTAGTTTTAATATAAAAATTATTCACTTCATTTATATATGAACTCCACTCATGAAGGAGCCGACCTTCCAAATGACTTATTTTTTATATCTAGCACCATGTCTTCTCCATTTCTAAGTTAAGAGTAAAAATAAAGCAACCCTGCAAAACACAACTGATATTTACACACAGAGGGACAGAATAACAGTAATCAAATAGCCACAGAGGCGTGCACAACAAACATTAGACATAGACCGATCTGAGTATCGCCTGTACTGTACTCATGACAAGAGATGCAAGTTAGTCTTTTACACCTACCGGACTTCTTCGTATTAGACCGAGTTGCGGAATAATTTTTCGTCCTTTTAAGAATATTTTAGAATGGAATCCTTTATACATTAGAATTTGAAATCTAATCTATATAGAAATCTATTGTTTCAAGAAAACATTGAATTTTAATTACTTTTATTTTTTACGATTATAGATAAAATCTCGGACTGTAACTTATGAGTCCGAGTCAAGTACGTTTGAACGATGTTGAGAGAACGTCTGCTACGAATGAAATTCTTTGACAGACGCTGAACAAAATATATGAAATGCGAAAAGGCTCAATAAAAGGAGCCTGAGTTATTGGCTGCAATTACTTATTTGAAGTCAGTGTTTGCAGAAATTAAACATCTTGCAAATACACATTCACTTTACTAAATTTATACTCGGGCTGAGCTCGAACAGCCGGAGTGCCTGAGTCGCCACTGATCCTGATATATATATATATATATATATATATATATATATATATATATATATATATATATATATATATATATATATATATATACAAATATATATATATATATATATATATATATATATATATATATATATATATATATATATATATATATATATATTTATATATATATATATATATATATATATATATATATATATATATATATATATATATATATATATATAAGTCTATATATTTATATAATCACGATAAAGGTTAATATAAAAGAAGACCCGGTTCATTTGTTTGCTTTATTTTACGTTTCGAGCTTATTTGGTCATTTTCAGCTATCGAAATACTTTCTTACTTAGATCCTATTTCTAGTGATCATGGACGTACGCTATGCACATTAGGTCTTTCTTCCTTCAAGTTTCACTCTCCTGAGGAAGTTATCAAGAATTTTTCTTCTTAAGCCTTATCGTGTAGAGATGTTTCTCTTTGCTCTTGGCCTACATTTTATAATTCCTAATTTTTATCATATTATTCGTCCTTTTTTTCACCTTAAGAAATTCCTTTCCAATCATATGGATATCTCGATATTAGGAGAACCCAAGAAATTTGTATCAGACGGCTCAAATCTTGCGTTAGATTTCTATCGAGATTATAATACTAGGATGAAGTAAATTTTTAGTCACTTTAAAAAATCTTGCGTTTTAGACGAATTGGTCCATAAATAATCTTGAGACTTCTATTCCATCTCAAAGCATTGAACGCAATTAATGCTGTATACTCGACATCATCTACGCTACTGTTTCGGAACTATGACAGCTCTATGTTCTTTCCAAGACCCATAAACCTTATGTTCCTTTAAGTCTTATTCTGGCCGCGAATATTTCATTAAAAATAGTTACATGTTTTTAACAAACTAATAAAAAATTAACGTCCCATGACAAAATTTCGTAAGTTATGGCGAAAGTTCTCTGATAACAAAAGTAACAGAGCCCCGAAACCATTGATCATATCTTAAATTTTATTTTTGAATTATCTGAATACTTTCTAAATAATACTCGTCATTATATTAAACGGTTATTTTATTTTTTTTAGGACTATATTAATTTTTAATGGTTCTATTTGCGAACAGAAGAATCGTGTTGCTATGGGCTCTCCTGATGGCCCTTTGGCTGCAAATTGTTTCATGGCACATATTACAAGATAAAATGATCCACGAATGTCCAAAAGAATTCTCACCACTTTTTATCTTCTGTCGTTTTCCTTTAAACTAAGTGTTATTACGAATCTACTTTACAGAGGATACCATCTCTTTTAAAAATATGCAGAAATAGTTTTTCCCTGAAAAAAAAAACAAATTTACAAATTTCTCTCTCCAACACTAAATCCTCGGAACCGCCTTTATGACATGCCAAAAGATGCTGAATATTATTATGTCCTGGATATGTGACCTTTAAATTCAGAATTTCTGAGAAGGGTCATTACATTGTGGAAACCTATCTATTACACTGGGAAACAAATTTCAACTTTTTATTTATTTATTTATAGTTGACAGTTAATTATACGTAATTTGGGTGCGCCAAGCACGAATTTTTACTCCGTTTTACTCTATCAGGTCCTGATTTTGTTCAACACACTTCCTTTTTCACCATATTCCCAAAAAAGGAGATTTTCTCATAACTTGCTAAGTGTTTTTGCAGTTGCACATTATAATTATCTAATAGTACCTATTTAAACTAATGTTTATTTTTATATTTCAGATTTTGAAAATAAAGAATTGAAATACCTTTTCAAATTGACAAAACAATCAAGTAATATGTCCTCAAGCATTAGAAAGTTTATATGCAAAAACTCTCCTGATTCATTTTGCTGCATATGTGGAATTTAACACTTTAACATCAACGAGGAAATATAACGGACTTCGTGAAAAGAGCTTACTTAGCTTATTTTGGCATAAAACTGAGGGATCAAGATAAATTATGGGTTCCACATAAAGCCTGCACTGTATTCATTGAAAGACTGCGACATTGCACGAAGGGTTTGGAGTCAAAAATACCCTTTGGAGTTCCAATGGTAAGTTTATGATTTCATAAAACTACGTAACTTAGTCATTTGTGTACTGTAAATTACCTAAGTGTAATTGTAACTTAGGTATATAAACACCTTTTGATCAAATTTGCTTTTGTTAACGCTTCACAATTTCTTTTCCGTTTCAGGTGTGGTGAGAGACTACTAACCATGAGACGGACTCCTACTTCTGCTTTATAAGGACTTCAGGCTTCACTCAGAAAAATAAACATTTTATCGAGTACCCAAATTTCGACACCGCAATACGACCTGTGCTACATTCAAATGAAATTCCCATTCCAAAATTTAAGAGTCTGCCATCTCAGGAATTAGTTGGAGATGTTTCTGACAATATTGTCATAAACTCTGAGGAGTCAGACACCGAATTCGACCCCAGCGTAGTTGTAAGTGAAAGTGATCATCAAGTTTAACTAGGCCCAGTTGAATAATCTTGTAGGGATCTAAATTTACCAAAAAAGGCTGCGGAAATTTTAGCTTGAATACTTAAACAGAAAAACATGCTTAGTTCAAACACATACATTTCATTTTACAGAAACAGAGAGAAAGAACTTCTTAAATATTTAAGGACAGGACATAGTTTAATATATTGCTGCGACATACCAGGTTTGTTAAAGGAAATGGGGGTTCAGTCTTACAAAGCGAGTGATTGGCGTTTGTTTTTAGACCAAAAGAAGTCTTAAGTGTGTGTTGCTGCATAATGGCGCTCTATACAGCTCAAAACCAATTGGGCATTCAACAACATTAAAAGAAAAGTATGAGCATATAGAAACTGTTTTAAAGCTTGTCAAATATATGGAGTACGAGTGGATGATATGTGTTGACTTAAAAATGCTCAATTTTCTGCAAGTACAACAAGCAGGGTATACTAAATATTTCCGCTTCCTTTGCTTATGGGACAGCAGAGCTAAGGAAGAACATTATTCTAAACAAATCTGGCCAGCACGAACATCACTTACTGTCGGAGAAAAAATCTAATTAATCCACCTTTAGTGAGCAAAGATAAAATCATATTTCCTCCTCTGCATATCAAACTAGGTCTCATGAAACAATATGTAAAACCTTTAGATACAAACGGCGATTGTTTCTACACATAATTTTAAAATTCCCAAGTTTATGTTATGAATAATTCAAAGCTGGAATTTTCGACGGTCCACAAATAAGAACATTAATTAATGACTGCAGTTTTCCTAATATCATGAATGAACGCGAAAGAAATGCCTGGTTCTCATTCGTGGACTTGATAAAAAGCTTTTTACAAAATTATACGGCAGATAACTACGAAGAAGTCTTAAGAAAACTTTTAAGGTACTACAAAAAGCTAGGTTTTAATATAAGCATAAAAATGCATCTTTTGAATAGTCATCTTGACCAATTTCCAAGTAATTTAGGTGCTTTAAGTGACGAACAAGGGGCGAGATTCCACAAAGATAGTAAAATTATGGAGGAACGTTATCAAGGACGCTAGGATTGCTACATAATGGCTGAATATTGCTGGTGCTTGAAAAGAGACCTGCCGTTAACAACCAAATACTCTAGAAAGCTCTATAAAAGAAAGTTTTACCAGAGTGAAAGCTTCATATCTCTTTGTTCTGTTTTGTTTTAAGTCATTTCTATCGTTATAATGTAATTTAACAATAGTTTAAACTACATGTATTCATGAAAATTGGAAATAAATGTTAACGCATGACTTCATCTTTAGTTCTAATATTGAAAAAAAAACTGTAAAATGGTTCATGGGCTGTTTACTAGAATTAGGACCTGATATAGCCAAACCGAGGTGAAATTCGTTTTCAACGCACAAAAATTACTTACAATCAAGTGTCAGATAGCATTCAATAAAATACGTGTTCCCCAGTGTTTTCCTGTCAGGAAATGTTAAAAATAAAATAATTTCTTTATTTTTCTCTCCCAAAGACCAATTCATTGTGAGTTGAGCAATGCTGTTTTCTACTTCTTCGCCGGCCCTGGTGCCTCTGCGGAATTAGTTTTCGTACCGAGAAAAACTATACAAAAGAGAATTCGGCTATTCGTTCCTATACTATTAATGCAAGGCGGATATTTTAATATTTTACTCGATCATTTTAAAATTATAGTTCCCCCCCAAAAAAAATTGAACATCCCTCAAAATCTTGGAATTAATCCACATGAAAACTAAGCGCCCTACTCTTCCTTCCCGATCGTGGGTGTGAGACAAAGGGGAGAAGGACCTGCGAGCAATTGGAGGAAAATAAATTACACCACAACTCTAGTTCAGTTCCCTTTCTAATTCTATATCTCTTCCACAAACAAAACCATTTTTGTTAATTTCCTTCCCTAGTGTCAGGTCTCGATGAGTAAAGATTAGATTGACATTAATATTGATTTGTTTCACCTCCCCTTTGATAATATGTGAACTTTTATTCAGCTTCCATATCGTATCTTTATTTTGGCATTTTTGCCACATTTCATCAGTATTAATATTAACTTTTGTCTGTGTTGGGTCATGCTATACTGCTTTCCTTAAGCTTGGTTGTTTAATATGTCTTTTATCGTATTTAAAATTATATTTTTTTGAATATAATTTAATCAATTTAATCCTTTTTAATTTATAGTTTATTTATAGCTGGAATTGAGGGAATATGCTCAAAACGTTGTAAAATTAAAGAAAATGAACCGAATCTTTCTTTTCCTCACCGTCTTGTTAAATTGAAGATTGGGCTCTACAATGGAACCTATTTGTGTATATACTGTATATATATATATATATATATATATATATATATATATATATATATATATATATATATATATATATATAAGAACACTCTGCAGGCAACTACATAGCATGACCATATTAAGCAGAGTGGCACGCAAGAGGCCATTACTTACTTCTGCCCACAAAGGCAGTATTTTATATTAAATTATTATATAAGCGTAATTTAATTATGAATTTTAAATGCTACATATCATAACGGCAACATATTTTCCAAAAGCCTATAGAGAATTTAGAAAAATAAAAAACAACATAGTCCCTTGAATCTACTCAAGGCCAGCCCCAGAAGCAAGATGGTGAAAGCTACAGCAAAGAAAAACTACATACATACTGACAAAAATACTGATACACACTTATCTACAGGAGTATTAATTAAAATCATATTGTTTTACTATTTCTAGAACTACGTTACGCACTTATCTACATGTGTACCTATGAGTTATGCTGGGTTATAATATAGCTCAAGACAATAACACATTCATAAAAATGAGAGGATATAAAAGATTTCTCCAGCAAAGCATCGCCTGCTAGTGATGGAAGGAATATAGGGAGAAGAAAGTCAGAGAGGAATATGAAAAACGCATTTGCACACATGCTTTATAGGAAACTAATCGCTGCGATAATTTTATTAATGAATTCATTTCTTTTTACATCCCCCTTTGATCTTTCATTGACATTTTTATCTGTGCATCTTACTGATAATATTGACCATCGAAATATATTTCTCAAGTGCTTTCCATTCATTGGTTATGTAGAATATTCCATGTTTTTGTTATTTTATAATTAAAGTAATTTCGAGTACTGGCCGTGTTGAAGCGTTTCTTTGCTATTTGATTCCATTTTATCGACGCTTAATCATCTATCTCGAACAGTAATCTATAATATAGTTTAGTAAATCCTTTTAATATTTTTAAATACCTATATCAGTTGCCCACGTAATGGCTTGCATGTAAGGGATAATAGTTTTAAGTAGCGAAATATTTCTTCGTACACTTTATTTATAAGCTCAGGGCTTATTAGTTTAGTTGCCCTATGTTGCATTCTTTCTAACAACGCTACTTTTTTGTTGATGCGAGGAGACCCGAAATGCTCCGTGTACTCAAGAAATAGTTGGACGAGTGATTTATAAAGATGTAGAATTATATCTTTCGACTTAAAAGTGAAGTTCGGTGCAATGCATCACAGCATTCAGCTTGTTTTCTCAGTAGTTTCGACGCAATACTTTGAGACTTGTAGTTCTTCCAAAATTAAAACTCATCTGGTAATCCGTTTGTATAATTCGACATCCTAAATGTTTGACCTTGCATCTACACATGTTAAGGTTCATCTCGTATTTATCCACCTACTCGGCAATTTTATCCAGGTCTGACTGCAGCTCCACATCAATGCATATAATTTGGGTCCGATTCCTAGGTTGAAGTCATTTCAAAATTTGGATATTTTACTAATCAATCCATTATTATGATCATTAATACAAAGAAAGAACCAATGTAGGCCCAGTACTAATCGCTGAGGTTGTCCAATAGTGAGTGAGCCCCATTCGAAGCTTGCCCCATTTATGAAGATTAAATAAAGATTAAATCCCAGAACCACATAAAAAGATATTGATATATTTTCTAAGTCGGTCAACGGAATAAACGCACTCAAATATCACCAATTCTTAAGAGGGATGTTCCCCCCGCGTCTAGGGACGGTAAGCGAAGGTCAGTGAAATCTACCAGACCTACAACAGTTCCGATTCGAGCTTTCTTACGCTGACTTCTCACTCGTTTTCTAACCTTTTTCCCTCCTTTAATATGCATCTTCCTGTCATGTTCATATTTGCTATGAAAAGTTCGTAGGATAACTAAATTTCCTTTCATCTGCGAGTATCGCATCTTTATTTCACCATTCATCAGTTCATTTTTTTTTTCCAAATTCAGATACAAACAATTTATTGGCACCTACAGGAAGCCATAAAAGCTTATACATGGTAGGCCCTACTAAGAATAAGGCTAATTGGGGTGTAACCCTTTTTAATATTTGTAAAATATTTTAACTTTTTTTTCTTTATATATTTATCGAATTTGTTCTTCATAATTTTTGTGCTTGGATCGTTGACTACTTCTTGTGGCAGATTGTTCCAGAGTCGAACGATGCGGTTGCTGAAGGCAAATTTTCCTACTGGCGTTTTGAATTTCCACCTTTTTCCATCTTTTTGTCGTGTCCACGCGTCGCTGTCACGTCTGTCAAATTGAAAAGATTTTCTGCAGTATCGGGCAGATTCATCAATATTTCTATGTGTTTTGTCTGTTCTCCCCTTTTCCTTTTATTTTTGAAGGGAAAAAAGATTTTTTTGTGGCCTATTACTATAACTAAGATGGTTTATTCCCCTTATCATTTTAGTATATCTCCATGGTACCTCCTTAAACTTCTTTGACATCGTCTTTATGCTCATAATAAGGCTTACTTTCTCCCTCCTCCTTTCAAGCATTCTCACACACCATTCGATCCATTACTGATTCAACTCTATTTCACCCTTTAAACTTTCTAACTTTCAAACTTGCTTCTATCGTATAATCTACAGACAAATCGATTTTATCTTATGTTACAGCTCTGTGTTTTGCAGGTTATTAAATCATACAATTTCATAGCTTTCACCTTAAACATAAGGGCATATTTATTTTCAATATGATCAGATCAGTTATAGTCATACAAACAGTCTCTCTCTTCCTTCTTATGTGTAAATATGTTCCTTTTGAGGCATGTAAGAACACTTTTAGTGTGTAATAATTCTCTAAACTTAGAAGATTACCATTCTCTTTCTCTCTCCCTATTTTTATTCTTTAAATCTCTTATAATTGATCAAATATTCCATCTTTCATACTCTCACCAAAGAACCAATTCATATTATTTAAAAACCTCACTCGTACTCATTTCCAACTTTACCCATCTTTCCTTCAAGTAATTAAAGAAATCGCTCTTTCACCGTCCTACCTCTATAATTGCCTGATCCATAAACTATAACTTCTTACAATTACATCCTTCCAAATCTTAATTCTAGCCAAATAGATCTCGAGGTCACACATTCTTGTGTCACCATTGCATCGTAACATTCCCACCCAGCTCAATAACACTCCTTCTCATTTTTCGTCTATTCGACAATGAGTCACAGAGATCACACACTTTTGACGTCATTCCATACAAACTCATAATCTCTCATCCACTAATTTTATCATTATCCCGCATTCTCTGCTATACTCAACATCCCTCATTTTTTTGTTTTCTTCTCATCCCTCATCTTTTGCTATACTCATCATCCCTCATCCTCTGCTGTTCTCCTCATCACTAATCCTTTGCTATAAACATCATCCCCCAACCTCTGCTATTTTTATCATCCCTCATCCACTATATACTCATCTCCCTCATCCTATGCTATACTCATCATCTCTCATCCTCTGCTATACTCATCATTCCTATCTTCTTCTATTCTCATCATCATTAATCCTATGATAATCTCACTATGACTTTTATAGTCAACACCCCTCACATTCACCTATATAAGCAGCATTCATTATCGAATACTATACTTATCCTGTACCATCGTATAGTATTATCATCATCTGTCCTCTGTTTTACTAATCATCCTTCATCCACTGCTATACTCATCCTTCTTTATCCTCTATTATATTTATAATCACTCATCCTCCGCTTTGTCATCATCCCTCATCCAATAATATAATCATCATCCATTATCCTCTGTTATATTCATCATCACTAATCCTCTGCTATTCTCATAATCACGCATCCTATGTTTTCTCATCATCCCTTACACAATGATTTAATCATCATCCATTATTCTCTGCTATATTCAACATCTCTAATCCTTTTCTATTCTCATAATCACCCATCCTCTGTTCTTCTCATCATCTCTTATCCTCTGCCAAAAGCATCATCCCTCTCACACTGCTATTCTCGTCACCCCTCACACTCTGCTATACTCACCATCCCTCAGCCATAATCATCATCACCCACCCTCTGCTCTACTCACTATCCATCTTCTTCGGCTATACTCTGTATCCCTCATTCTTTGATATACTCATCATCCCTCATACATTCATATACTCAAATTCCATATCCTCTGCTTTCGCATCCTCCTTCATCATCTACTATTCGCATGATCCTTAATCATCTGCTATTCTCTTTATCCATTATTGTCTTCCTTAGTCATCATCGTTTATCATCTCGGTTGACCATCATCTATCATCCAATGATTTACTGATCCTCGCTCATCATCTCCTATTCTCATCTTCTCTAATCTTCTATTTGCCTCATCATCCCTAATCCACTTCTATACTTATCCTCCCTTATATTCGGTTATATTCATTATCTCTCCTCCTCTGTTATAGTCATCATCCATCCTACTCTGCTATGTTCATCATCACTCATCCTCTGATATACACTTCATCCCACACCCACTACTATAACTATCATCCTCTACTATACGAATCATCCGTCATTGTCTGATATACACATCTTCCTTCTTCTTCTGTTATACTCATCATCCCTCATCCTCTGTTCTACTGATCATCATTTACCTTTTGTAATAACATCATCCCTCACCCTATAGTATATTCATCATCTGCTATTCTCCCCATTCCTCATCCTCTATTTTACTCATCATCCCTGACCCTCTACAACCCTCATCATCCTTTAGCTTCTCCTATAATCATCATCCCTTATCCATTTCTCTATTTATAGGGCCTATCCTCTGTTGTTATCATCATCCCTCAACCTCTGTTATTCTAATCATCCTTCATTCTCTGTTATTCCCATAATCCTTCATCCTCTGCTATTCTCACCATCCCTTTTCCTCTTCTATAGTCATTATCCATCATCATTTCCTATTCACACCATCCATCATCCAGTGCTATAATCATCCTACCTCATACTATCTTATTCTCATCATCTATCATCCTCTGTTTTGCTCATCATGCCTCAACGGCTGCTATACTCATCCTCTTTTATCCCCTCCTATATTCAGGATCCCTCATCTTCTGTTATAATCATCTTCTATCATACCTTGCTATTCTCATCTTCATTCATCCTGTAATATAATCTTCATCTCAAACTCACTGCTATGATGATTCTCCTCACTCTATGCTATACTCATGATCCCCTATCATCTGCTATACTAACCACCCCTCATATCTGCTATTCTCATTACCCTTCATGCCCTACTATACTCATCTTACCTCATCATCTGCTATTCTCATCATTCCGCATCGTCTGTTCTAATAATCATCCAACATCATCTATTATATTCATCATCCCTCTTCCTATTTCTACTCATTACCCCTCATCATTAACAATACTCATCATCCTCATAACATACTATATTCATCCTCCCTCATCCTTTGTTATACTCACCATCCCTCATCATCTGAGCTACTACTTATCATATCTCATCATCTGCTAGTATAGTCATTCCTCATCCTCTGCTCCACTCATCATCCTTCATCATCTGTAATATCATCCCTCATCCTCTTTGATACTCATCATCCAACATCCTCCGATATACTTATTATGTCTTAATCTCTGTCAAACTCATCATCACTCATCCTGTACTATTCTCGTCATCCCCCATCACCTGCAATACTCAGCATTCCTCATCCTCTGTTATACTCAACATTCCTCATCGATTCATATACTCATAATCCATATGCTATGTTATTCTCATCATCCTCATCTATTCGCATCATTCTTCACCTTCTGCTATTCTCATCATCCCTTATCCTCTTCTATATTCATCATTACTCCTCCTATGCTCATCATATCATATTATATCATATCCTATGCTCATCATCCATCATCAGTGCTATTCTGATCCTCCCTAATCTTTTCGGATTACCATCCTATATCATCCTATGATTTACTCATCATCTATCATCCTCTGTTTTACTTAATATGCCCATCCGCTGCAATATTTATCCTCTCTTATCCTCTCCGATATTCATAATCTTTAATCCTCTGTTTTAATCCTTATCTCTCATCCACTTCTTTACTCATCCTTCCTTGTCTTCTGTTATATTCATTTCCCCTCATCCTCTGTTATAATCATCATCCCTTATCTCTGCTATTCTCATTATCCTTCATCTCCTGGTATACTCATCATTCATCATTTGTCATCTCTGCTGTTCTCATTATCCCTCATACCCTGCTATACTCATCCTCCCTCATCATCTGCTATTCTCATCATTCTGCACCGTCTGTTTTACTCATTTCCATCATCATCTGGTATACTTAACATCCCTCATCCTCTGTTATACTAATTATCCCTAATCCTTTGTTATACTCATCATCCCTTTTCTTCTGTTATACTAATCCTCCCTTATCCTTTGCTAAACTCATAATTCCTAAACATTTGCCTTACTCTTTATCCCCTATCCTCTGCTATACTTATTGTCCATCCCTCATCCTCATCTTTACCCCCCGCAAGGGTGGGTAGGCCCAAGTTTAGGCTGTTAAACCTGGTTCATGGAAAAGGGAGGAGTGGCAACTTTTCCCAACCCCACCTTTCCAGATTGAGATTACCTGGGCATTATTAAAACTGGAATATTCCATTTTACTCCTTATTTCTCACCTTCTTTACGAACTTCTTCACACCTATTTTTTCTTGCCTAGCGGCTAATAGTGAAGGCTAGTCGCTAACCAGCTTTCATCCAGTTATCCTTAATAGGGTGCGAGGGAAGAGGGCGCTTATTCTCCACTCCCGCTTAGCTCCGTGTGGAGTGGTGGGGGTTCAGCCTGCATTCTTCCGACCTTTATTCTTTCTACTTCCCTCATATTTCCTTTTCTTATCTATTCTGTTACGCAAAAACAAGGATATTCAGGTGATATCTTAATGTTTGTGTCCCCCCTCTGTCACAACACCAAAGTTTGCCACCCCGGGCCCAATTCCTACAAGCAGATATGCGATTATATATCTTCCACACATTATCACTTTCTCTAGCTTCACTAATTTCTGTATAGTTCTGTTCTTACGCACATTTTGGGCGATGCGGCCTCGTTGCTATTACGCTTGAAATACGAGAAGGGGGGGAAAAAATCATCTTTTTCATCCTTCCCTCACCATGTATGCAATTCTTATTACGCACACTCAGTGGATTCACACGTAAACACGGATTTAAGAAGGTTCGATGGGAAAGTTCTCGAAGGCATCCCCTCCCGTTTCCTCCAATGTGCGTTTTGCCTCTGCACAAACAAAAGCTCAGCAGAGGCCGCTTTCTAAGCGTCCCCGTCTCGCGCCATCTGGACATTTTATTGCTTTATGACACCTGCCGTTATATGGGGGTGGTTTCTTCCAAGTTCCACATCCAAGCCATATTAAGAGAGAAAAATGAAATACCTAAATGCGAAACACCTTAACATGACAAAACAGAGCAAACGAAGAGGAAGAAAGGGAAAAATAAAATATCAAATCCAAAACACCTTTGCATGAAAAAAACAGAACAGAGGAAGAGGAAGAAAGGAAGAGAGAAAAAATAAAATACCAAAATCCATAGCCTCTCTCCACGACAAAACAGATCAGAGGTAGAGGAAAAGAGGAAGGAGGAAAAAATAAAATACTAAATCCAAAACACTTTTCCATGTCAAAACAGAACAGAGGAAGAGAAAGAGAGGAAGAAAGGAAAATTTTAATAACAAATCCAAAACACCTTTACATGAGGAAACAGTAAAACGAAAATGGAGGAAGAGTGAAAAAATAAAATAATAAATCAAAAACACCTTTACATAACAAAACAAATAAAACGGAATATAATGACAAATTTATTTGTGTGAAAATCGAGTAGGTAGGAAGATTAAGCAAACAATACCCCCTCAGGAAAGAGTTTCTCTCCAAAATAGAAACTTAGGTAAATAATTTCTCACCCAATTGAAAATAAACATTAAAGACAAGAACTAATCTAAGATTTTAACATTTACAAAGTTTTTAAGTTGATAAAAATTAGAAAACATTCCACTGGATGCATAAAACATCAAAGTGGGCACAGCAATAATTCCAAACTGCATCACGGGGAATATATTTTACATATAAAGTGAATTAAATGGCCTTCAAACATATATGTTAATATCAATTTGTAGATAATAGTTTATAATATTGCATGACCAACCAGAGTAAAAGGTTAAATTCAAAATAAGGTGTGGTCCTCTGTCGATTATTCGGTCTACGTCTGCCAGTAATTATCTTATTTCCTTTTCATCCCTTCCTTGTCTGCAGGAGGGTGTCGGATATTACTCCAGAGTGTATATATTCAATATTTTTACCAAACTGTTCTTGGCGCGTTAAATTCATTCTTGTCTCTCTCGCGCTTTTCTTATTTAGTTTCCTGATGTTTATCCTACATTTAGCCAGAAGCATTAAAATTATTTTAGTTTATTATGATGATCTTTGCCATTCCTTCACTTTTTAACAAACCTTTCTTCTTGATTTACTGTTTTCTTCTCCTCTGAACTCTCTTTACCACAAACATCATTTCCTCTGAATAATGATTATGCATTTATTGAAATATATAGGTTCCTGTTCCTTCAATAATTTAATTTATAAAGAGTACCACTTTTCTTTACCCCTATTATTAATATTATTATTGGTTTTATTGCCATTATTTCGAGTATTTCTTTTGATTATTTTGTGTTGAGCTCCGCAACAGTTGAAGATAAATTTAGATGGGTTTTATTACAGGTTTTGTTTAGAAAGTAGTTTAACCATAAATAACTCCTCCACAGCTATTTTTGCACAGTTGCTCACAAATCACAACACTCCAACACACCATGCCATTAAGCTTTATCACGATCGGATA
This sequence comes from Ceratothoa steindachneri, assembly GCA_963969495.1. Classification (NCBI taxonomy): domain Eukaryota; kingdom Metazoa; phylum Arthropoda; class Malacostraca; order Isopoda; family Cymothoidae; genus Ceratothoa; species Ceratothoa steindachneri. Next base: position 94,943,504 of record OZ018317.1, on the reverse strand, counting down.
TCTACAATTAATCAAGGACATATGGCAAGCGAGATCGTCTCTCTTCTTCCTCGTTAGACTGCTATCACTTCTTGTGACATGAACATAGCCTTCTGCTCCTTCTCAAAGCTCTTTTAATCTGGCCTCGAACCCCATGCCCTCCATTTTTCTCACACTTATAACCAACCACTTGCCCTGTAGTTCTCAGACATTATTTTAATGGCTAAGAAACACAGACGTGCTTAGGAGTGAAGTTTAATGGTTGCGCTTGCTTGTGGAGCTGATAGACCATCCGACCTGCAGATTGACTCCCCTGTTACTTACCTTACTGGCCCTTAAAATTCAACTATGTGGCTCACACCCGCCTCATCCTTACAGATAGCTAAAGCAAGCTAAATAACTTATTCAAGTTAATGCTCATATCATTGCCTCGCTGAAATCCGATTTTTCTATTGCTAGCTCCTATGATGAATTCTCAACCTTCTTGTCTGAAAAGATAGTTCATATCTGCTTTGCTTTAGCCTCTGCCTCTAATCTCCGACATAGAGAAACTCACTTTCTTCCTGGGCTAACCGAACCTTCTTCTCTTGCCCCAGTTTTCTCTGATGAATTAACTACTCACTTTCTCTTATTGATAAATCTCATCTCTCCTCAAATTATTATCTCAAAGTATTTACCTTTGTTCCTCCCTGTTCTAAACACATACTTCTCTGATATTTTCAAGACCCCTTTCTCTTCTAGAATCTCACTAACTGAGTGAAAACACATTGTTTCTTGTCATGTACTAAAGAAGCTGAACATTAATTAAAACCATCTTGCGATCCAGAACTCTAAATCATCTCTATTTCTCTAATTAATACCGATGAGATTTTTCAGCCAAGAGTGGCAAGCCTTCCATCCTCCTACTTCTCGATCTATCGATGGCATTTCACAATATAGACCACACTGTTCTAATTCACCACCTTCATGAATTTATGAGTGTCACTGGAACTGGAAGTGCTCTCAATTGGCTCCGCTTGTTACGTTTCTTCTTCTCATACTCATGGGGGATTTCAACACACAAGTTGACTGGGAGACCAGAGAACCCTGTGGCGAGAACGCACTACTCCTGGAGTTCACGAACAACGAGTTCCTGACTCAATGGGTAAGAGAGACAACGAGAGGAGATAACATCCTCGACTTGGTTTTCACCTCTGAGGATGACATCGTTGAGGACCACTATGTTTGCGAAGAGCTCGGTGGCAGTGACCACTGACTAATTAGATTTGTAGTCAAAGTCCCGAAGGTAGGGCCTGCAACTAGTAAATCGAGGAAACTTGATTTAAGAAGAGCAGACTGTGCAGATCTTCATGCTGGAATGAATAACGCGAGGCTAGAAGTGTGCGAGGCTGTTGAAGACTCGTGGAACAGCTTCAAAGCCACATTCATGAGTCTTCATTCGCGTTTCACCTCTCTGAAATGCCCCCGTCACTCTTCTGTTCAACGAAAGTGGTTTAATCGAGAAATCGGCCAACTGCTTAGGGAAAAGAGAATTGTGTACCGGCAATCGAAGATCTCGGGTGACTATGACGAATATCGGAGGCTAGCCAGGAGAGTGAAGTCCAGCATAAGGGCAGCTAAGCGGTCTGAGGAACTTCGAGTGGCGAGACTTTGTAAAGAGAATCCCAAGGAGATCTTGGGATATGTAAACAGCCGTAAACCAATCTGTCGAATGAGTGGCCCTTTGAGGAATGTGGAAGGGACATTAAAGCTCTCAGCTGCAGAAAATTCTAACCTCCTCAATGAATACTTCTCTTCAGTGTTAACTTCACCGAAGGAGAAATAGAAAAGAAGATCATTGATCTAATGACGAATAAGTCACCTGTCCCGGATGAATTTCTACCTAAAGTGTTGAAAGAAGTACGCGATTAAGTGTCACGACACCTGAGCGCAATCTTCAACATGTCAATCCGGGCCAAATGCGTTCCAAGAGACTTGCGTGAAGTGAAAGTGACTCCTATCTTCAAGAAAGGAGACCCTAGCCAACCGTCAAACTACCGACCTATCAGTCTGACTTCGATAGTCGGTAAACGCATGGAAAGCATCATGGTGGACAAAATGACATCGCGTTTAGAGTCAAACCTGCTACTGAAGAGTTCCTAGCACAGTTTCCGAAGGCAACGGTCATGCATGACGAACCTTGTGGAATTCTTCCACTTGGTCTTCAGTGAGCACGATCGGGACAAAGCAGTGGATGTGATCTACTTAGACTTTCAAAAGCCTTTGATAAGGTACCACACCACCGCCTTCTCCGGAGAGTGCAAGCGCTGGGCATAGACGGAAAAGTAGCCGGCTAAAAAGAGAACTGGCTAAGTGGCAGATGGCAACGGGTGGTGGTGAATGGACAGGCTTCTGAGTGGGTGCCCGTTACTAGCGGGGTGCCTCAAGGTTCTGTCCTGGTGCCAATACTATTTATCATCTTCGTCAACGACATGGACGGTGACATGGTTGCCAATATTTCCAAATTTGCCAACGATACCAAGCTTGGAGTGAACGTTGCAAAGGATGGAAATAATTCGCGCCTGCAGGAAGATCTTCGGAAGATTGGGGAGTGGTCGGACACGCGGCAAATGCCTTTAAACGTGAAAAAATGCAAAGTGATGCATATCAGCCACCGAAACTCTAATCTCACTATGTCCTTAAGGGCACTGCTATTGAATCCACTGACTTTGAGAAGGACTGGGGTGTAACAATCACTAGAGACCCAAGTTCTTGAAACAGTGGATTGAGGCGGAAAAAACTCCTAAATGATGCTAGGTTACATAAAGGGCCAGTTTGGATATCGGAACAAGGAGATTGTACTGTGTTTGTACAACTCATTTGTCCGACTGCACCTGGAGTATGCCGTACAATTTTGGAGTCCTTCATTTCGTAAGGAAATCTCGAGATTGGAACGCGTGCAAGCCAGGGCAACCAAACTGATTCCCTCTATCAGACATACAAGTTATTAAGATAGATTAAGGGAATTACATCTGTTCTCGTTGGAAACCCGTAGACTGCGTGGTCAGCTAATCGAAGTTTTTAAAATACTTCGAGGGTTCTACAATGTTGACTACAGGGATATTTTCACACTTGTTGAGAGCAGAACAAGAAATCACGGCTTTAAACTTGAACTGAAGCGTTACAACCGCGATCTGAGTGGAAAAATTTTCACGTACAGTATCTGCGGTAGTTGGAACGCACTTCCTTGGATGTTGCTAAAAGTGAATCTGTTGACCAGTTCAAGTCAAGACTAGACAGGGTCTTGAAAAATGGCCGTTTAAGGACGTAAAACATTTAAGCAGTGATGTGCTTGCTCGACTGCTAGTCCAAAGGTACCCTCATTGAATGGACCGTAAGGTCTTCTATGATACTCTTCTTCCTTGTTACTCCTTGTTACTTAATCTATTTATATTTTCATTGATCTATCTCAGCAGACAGAGGTGAAGTTCGGTGTTTCGCAAGGATCTGTTATTGCTCCATTTGTTTCCTATCTATTTACTTTCTCTTAGTATTTTTGGGGATCGTCTTTGTCTGACATTTCATTTAAATACTGATAACACACAAACTATATCTAATTTTCTCCAACTTCTTATAGTAAAACTTAGAAACCTACTCTCCACTTATAAAAACATTACTGAATGACTCTCGGACAACTCTCTTAATCTCGCCATGACCAAACCGAAGTTCTTTGGACCTCACATTTGATAGTCTAATATCTCTCAAAACTCACGTTTCCAATGGTGGTAAAATCTCAAGATAATTTTTGCATAATCTTTCTCGCATTATTTCCCGCCTTAACCACAATGGCATTGAGATTCCTATCCATTTTTTTGCCATGCCTCCTTGATTACTGAACTTCCCTTCTTGCAGTACCAAAGGTTTTCACTCTTCAATCTAGTCAACTGGTTCAAATTTTATCACCTATGTCCTTTGCCGCCTGTTTTCTTCTTGCATGGACGTTTCTCCCACGCAACTTTTCTGCTTTGAACTAGCTCCCCACGCAATACAGAAGCAATTTTAAGATCCTTCTTCTTGCATATAAAGTCCTAATTGCGCCAGTTATCTCTTATCCGTCTTCCTCAGTCGACCCTAACCGAGCTCGTGAGAACCTACGATCTCACTTTGCCCACCCCCTTAGTGATTGTTCCTCAAAGTCGTCTATGATGCATTGATGATCGCTCTCTCTCTCTCTCTCTTAATATCTGTTCCTGCCGTATTACGCTTATTCCCCTCTATTAGTGCCATAAGCGTGGCTTGAAAGCACACATCTTCTTTTCCTTTTTTCCTTATTTGGGCGCTTATTGAAAATCCGTGGCATTTAAGAACACCAAACAAAAATCCTTATTATTATTTTTAACAGAATGTGAAAAAAATGAGCTTGAATTAATAGCAGGTAGGCGGTAACCCGCCCGGACGCGCTGAGTGGCACAAGTCAGCTCTAGAAACGATGTGTGTGGATGAAGGCAACCTCGGAATGAAACGGACACAAGCACTAGATTAAGCACTTATGAGAGGTCTTATCAGCGGTTATTAATTGCGAAATTAGTTGAGTCGTTTTACTCTTCGTCCTTTTGTTCTTATTCAGCTAATATTTCTTATTTTTTGTATTGTACAGGCAGTAGCTTTGTGTAGGTAAAAGTAGATAGTGCCATTCATTCTTTGCTCCTATTGTGAACAAGATCCTATCAACGGGTGAAGAAAGGCACATAAAGTTACAATTGACAAAGTTTGAAGGCACAAAGGGGTGGTATTCTTTGGGAGAAAGGTGTCTAAGGAATCCTTCCTGACCCCAAGGGGAGGCACCCGTTCTGCTTTAGGGTGCCTCTGGAACAAAAGATAGAGTATGTTGTGCTGTGAAGGCGGGAATAAGAATGCCTCCGGTGTTGAGATTGGCTCTGTGCATAATGATCAGTATACCTCTGAGAGGTCAGCATCAGCGTATCTTCCCAATGGGCAGCCTTGTCATGATGCTAGAGCAAGTATGGTGCCTGCGGTATTGGGTTTCAACCCTTGCTTCGACGTCAAATTCCACCCCCGTATCGAATCAAGTTTTGATTCGAGTGTGAAAGGAAAAAAATAACAATTAGCAATTCTAGTTAAGAACGAGTTATCCTTATAAATTCCTTTGGTTTGGTCCTGATATCCGAAATTAAAAGGAAAAAGCCTATTATTTTGTTCTGACAGCAGAGGTTTAGCCCTTTTTAAATTAAGGCTGAAATATACATTTTGGAACACGCCGGGAAATAAGAAAATCGAGAGAGAGATTTGTGTAAGCCTCTCAGGGGGATTCCCTCGCTTCTTATAAAACGTTGACTGCTCAATGAATCTTCGCTAAATATTTCCGTTTTTATAAATTAAAAATTAACGCAGCAAACTAACTTATAGAGAAGTTCTAAAAGCGCTATGCCAAAATGGGCTGGTATATTCCACAGAGGAATTTCATTAATTTTACGGTGTATGCCATAGGTTTGACGTTAAGGAATGTAATAAAAGATTGGGTAAAAATATAACTTCGATATTTTAAAAGCCACTGCACTTTTTCAAGTTCATCCTCAATTCCTCCTTTTTTTGCCTTTTTAACAATTAGATTTGAGGCAGATTATCGCATTTCTGAAATTAAAACTCCAGTATTGCCTTATTTCTGTAAAATAAAGTAAACGTATGGGAAAAATCAAGGCCTCACAGACATCAGAATAATAATTTAGTTATATTTCTTATCCTTCTGAAATCAATGATTGGGGTAAGTAAACCATCGACTTGAGGTGAAAAGACGATTGAATAGATTCGAAAGGAATTTTTATTGACGGAATCTGTTTTATCGTCTTTGGAAGTCTTGAGGTGTTGGCTATGATTGAATAAATACAAGAGGTTTCCCTTGTGGAATAAAAATACAAATATAAAATGTGATCTCAAAGGGTCAGGTTTTCTTAAGATAGTTATATATACGGGAATATATTAAGTTATTCGAGCTAATTTAGGGATAGCATGAGGAAAGATCAAATAAAAAGTGAAATACCTTAATAGAATATCATCTAAGAAGGTGAATGGGGATTGAGGAAATTATTTTGTGCACCTTAAATTTAGTGGTCTTCCAATTAATTTCGGACAATGTAGATAAAAATATTTTTAATAGTTTGAGGTCAATTATGTTATAGTTTATCAGGACTTTGAAAGCCATCGAATTGAGTCTTGGACTATAAGTAGAGAGGTGTTTTTGAATATGATCAAAGATGAATAATAATTAGGAGGGGGTTAACTTCCGCAGAAAAAGAGTTCTTAGAATAATAAATTGTGCTACATTAACCAAAGATTTTAATAACTTTGCCCAATAGCAAATGTTAAATGATATTTTCCTTTTGTTAACCCACTCGAATACATAAAAACACAGCTAAATCAATCAAATTTATGCGGCAAAATTGTTTTCAGCTGTTTCTGAAATATTTTCACGCCAAAGTAAATGTTCTCTATTTCTCTTGAATAGAAATAGTATTATGTTGCACAAATGCCAAGAGTTCAAGTTGAACATATTTGAAAGCATCCAATGCTGGTCAACCGCAAAGTTGTATTCGTGCAAAGCAATACGAGGAGCGGTCAATAGGTTTTACGAATCGGTAGGGCAAAATAAAGGAAGGGGGATGGTTGTTTGTGGGGGTGTTAGGACAAGTTATAACAAGTCAGGACCTGCAGTCGCACGCTCCTACCTCGTCTATTTAAGAAGCAGTAGCTGATCGCAGATCGTCAGTCACAAATTTTTCAACAATGGAGAAGGTTGAGCACCACGCAGTCATCAAATTTTTGACAGAGGAAGGCAAGAATGCAAAAGAAATCCATGAACGCATGGTTGCAGTACACACCGACACCGCCCCCATTCCTGAGCAACAATTGCTCGCTGGAAAAAGGGAGTTCGGCCATAGTCGTGAGTCTCTTGAAGATGATTCCCGTCGCCCTTTAAACGTGACCAACGAGGACAATGTGGTCCGTGTGGAGAGGATGATCCTCTAAAATCAACGGGTGAAGGTTGAAAAAATCGAGCGAGAACTTGGAATATCACATGGAGGTGTTATCAACATCATCCACGACAATTTGGCCCGTTGGATCCCTAGAAACTTCACGCCCCATGATCGACTTCGACGTCGTCAAAGGTCGGAGGAGCTGCTGCTCAGGAACAACCAAATCCCGGCGGGATTCGAGTCACACATAGTGACAGGTGATGAAGCGTGGTTCCATCACTGGGATCCCGAGACCAAGCTCGAAAGCATGGCCTGGAGGCACAGGGGCTCTCCGACCCCCATCAAGTTCAGGACCAAACCCTTAGTCGGGAAGATCATGGCCACCATCTTCTGGGATTCTGAGGGAGTGTTGATGGTGGACTATGCGCCTCGTGGAAGGACCATCACAGGCCAATATTACGCCGAGGAACTTGCTGGGTTGATAAAGTGCATCAGTCAGACGCGGCGCAGCAAGTTGACACGCGGTGTCCTGCTCCTCCACGACAATGCCCCTGTCGGCAAGGCCAGAGTTGCACAAGCTGCCCTGCACGAGTGCGGATTCGAGGAGCTCAACCATCTCCTCTACAGCCAGATCTAGCCCCTAGCGACCACCTTTTATTTCGCCAGCTCGAGGCTGCACTGCGTGGACGCCGGTTTAGGGACGATGAAGATGTCCAGCTCGCCGTCCAGGAGTGGATTGAACAGCAGTCGGGAGATTTCTGGTTATCGGGAATTCGAGGCCTCAGGAACAAGTGGCGCAAGTGCATTGAAGTCGAGGGTTGTTATATTGAAGAATAATAAAATACTTTTCCTCATATCTCGTTTCTTTATATCTGAATCGCAAAACTTATTGACCTCTTCTCGTAAGTGACATGATATCGCACGTGTAGTGTAAGATACACTACATAGCATACGTTTATAGCTACTCCCTCATTCGTCATAATCATAATACATTTCTACTTCGCATTAGCACTTTTTTGTCTTTAGAAGATCAGAATCGCAATGAAGACTTCTTCGTTAATGAATTACTTAACTTCGAAGATGACTGGATACTTCGTTATCTTTTTACCTCTAACGAAAAAGAGCAATTTGAATCATCTTAGCAGGAAATTACTATTTTCTCTTATACATATATATATATATATATATATATATATATATATATATATATGTATATATATATATGAATATGTACCACGGAAAGAAACTGAATAAAAGACGGATTGGACTTTGAAAACGCCGAATAGACGAAAGTACTAACTCCAATCCGTCTTTTATTCAGTTTCCTTCCGTGGTACATATTCATATTTATAGTTATCACGCGCTAACTTTTGTGACATTTCCCATATATATATATATATATATATATATATATATATATATATATATATATATATATATATATATAAATATTTAGTGATGGGGGAGATACCGGCGAGGCGCAATTTAATTTTCACGATGAAGTCAATGACGAAAAATAATCCAATCATTTTTCTAAATCAATTTATTTAAATTAACAACTCTTCGAGCTTGAGCGCTCATCTTCTGGTTCCTAGGAATATATTAAAATTCATTATCAATTTCAATAATAATGAGAAATATAGCTTTAGATTATTTACATGAATTGATTGCAATAACTATAGAAATTAGGGTGAATGCATAATTCTCTCTATTCAATTTAAATAAATAATACTACAAAGTTATGATATACAAAAGGTTTTTTGGTAACTATAGTGAAAAACACACTTTAACACTAAGGAGTGAAATATTTCACCTGACGACTATTTGAACGATATTATTGAGTATGTTTTGCTAAGTAGTGGTTTTTACAGAACATGAAGAGGAACTGACGAACTATCTGAATTAATAGTTGGTTTTAAAGATTTAATATATATTGATTCTGCGATCCTGAGTGTGGTCTGAAATTTATTTCTGGTTATGTTTTTAAATTTATTTATTGGTATTGACGTTTTAAAATTTTTTATGTTGTCTCTTACAGGTGAATGTTCTTTTGTCGAAAGAACAGACCATGTTCGTTGGGCTAATTCCCATATTCGAAGAATAACGAGCTCCCAATGATCGCACAGTGCTGCCGATATATGAACCGAGGAACAACCTGGACAAATAAATTTGTAGACAACACCACAGAGCAAACAATTAGGTGTTCTTTCTTTAACAGGGAAAAAAATTTGTATTGATTTAGCATTTACAAATACGAATCTACAGTCAATTTGAGAGAAATATTGTTTAACAAGTAATGAGAATTTTCGTCTTCACAATTTATTTATAATTCCCATTTCGGGAAACTTAAAATAATGGATCTGCTTAGGGAGTGTAGGTATAGTTATTTTGGGTGAATAAATATTGTTTAGAAATACTCGAATCATTTTATCAATGTATAAAGACGGATAGCTATTAATATTAGAGTACGTTTTTAGTTTTTAGGAATTCATGATGCATAGAGTCGTAAGTGGATGAGAGATGGTAACCACGGTATAACAAAGTTTTTATGGCTAAAATTTTGTATTTAAAATTACACGAACTGAAAAAAGTTTATTCCTATCCCAGTGAACGGAGGCTTTTGGAAAACTGCTGTGACAATTGAATCTTGCGTCTTACGAATAATAAGGTGTAAAAATGGTAAGGTTAAGTTTGTTTCCATTTCCATTGTATAAGTGATACTTGGATGAATTCTATTTAGGTATTAGCAAAATGCTTCAGCTTGAGTTTTATTTGGAAATACTACAAACGAGTCATCAACAAAACGTCTATAAAACAGAGGACGACAGTCAGATGGAGAGTCTTTAAACATTTTAGATTCCAGATGGGTCATGGAAATATCTGCCGATAAAGGATCTATCGGTGATCCTATGATTTACTCATCATCTATTATCCTCTGTTTTACTCGATATGCCCATCCGCTGCAATATTCATCCTTTCTTATCCTCTCCGATATTCATAATCTTTAATACTCTGTTTTAATCATTATCTCTCATCCACTTCTTTACTCATCCTTCCTCGTCTTCTGTTATATTCTTTTCCCCTCATCCTCTGTTATAATCATCATTCCTCATCTCTAGCTCATCTCAAACTAACCTCTAGCTCATCTAAATTCGAATCAATTTGCGAAACGCAAATATGCGAGCAGCAGTGTGACTCCTCATAGTGGTGGAAGGGTTTATTATCTGTAAGAATTTGGGCAATAATGGCCAGCTATTAAGGCTATAAAACTTATTTGGGGGGAAAAAGGATGAATTGTTTCTATTCAGTGAACGTATTGGGTTAACTATAAGCGAAAAAAAATAAAGTATGTAGAATAGAGAAAGATAGTGCGCAAAGAGATGCAAAATGCCTGGAGATAAGGATAATATCTTTCTTTTATTTATGGTGTCTATATTTATGTTTGGTCAAACAAAGTTTGAGTCTTTAGTTGCCTTTCAAGCCTTTTTCCTTGTGTACTTTTGGATGTTTGGTTGTAGTGTGTATGTTATATTTATTTTATTTGCATTCATGAATTTGCTCTTATCTGATCTGCGTATTTGCAGGATTTACTCGTCTTATATTTTTTTGATGGGTTTGGTTGCTCTCTAGTTTATTTGTATTGTGCGAGTTGTATGTAGATATTTACATCATATTTTCCTTCTTTTCTCTTTTATGTGTTTTATATCGAGTCGGTTCCTATACTCGGTAAGTCAAAATCGGTGCGTAGTGTCTAGTGTCATATCCTGATGAGTGGCGGTAGTTCAGGTTTTATGGTCTCATTCGCTGTTGTTGTCGCAATCGTTATAGATATTTATTTCTATTTTTGCCCATAGAATGTTGCCACATCTCCTATTTCCAACCCTTTAACGGGGCTTGAGAATCTAAAGCGTATTTGGCGTTGTTTATTATCTCTAATTATCGCTCGAATTTCTTCGATTAATTTGAACCTTATTTTCTTCCTCATTGCCGTCTTTATTGCATTTAATACTTTCTTCAGCGCTTTAATCTTCGCCTCGATATACATATTTCTTGTTTTTCCTCTCTCAGGAGACTGCCGGTGATGAGAACGAATATTTAATTTCCACGATCTTTTTATGGCACACAAAAAGTTTAGAAGTTAGGTATATGAGGACTGTTCTTATTCTTATCGTGTATACCTTTCTCTTGTTTTTTCTTTGTACGTTTCTAAATGTATATATTTTTCTGAATGCAGATTTTAATCTTTGGATCCGATATGCGAGGTGCATCTTGTAACTGATAGAGGTAAGCCACGTACTAAGTACATTGAACTCTTTCTTGTAAGTATATATATTACCCCCAATTTGCTTGCAGAAATCCTGCTTGATGGTAAAATCTCGATAACTTGGTGTGGTTATATGCTGTTCTCTCCATGGCATAATGCCTGATACATTTTCATTTGTAATTCAGACACAGAGGAAGAATTTTGCATTACATCCCTCTCGGCCATATTTCGTGAAACGCTTTTGATACACCTATCCAAACGATGTCCACATAGTTCCGATAATTATCCTTCGCGTGGGCAATCTTTTCAATTATAACGCTGATTGACATTTTCCTGGTTCATTTCTCCCTGAAGTAGTACTGTTTTAAATGTGAAGCGAATTCTCCGTAAAATGATCGACGAATCTTAAATTAAGGATCTTTTAGCATAGCTTAGCTCCAAATTCCAGGAAGAAAATGGTCGGTAGCTTTCTTTCCTTGTCTGATTTTTCCCCTGACTTGGATATGAGATTATTTTCGCTATTTTAAATTCCTCGCGAAAGTAGCTTGCGTTTAGGCAAACAAAAAAAATTCACCATTTGTTTTTTAAATGTACCACGTTGCTTTACTGTAGCATCGTTAGGGTAATTTTACCTGTGATTTTTATCGAAAGAAATCAAGTGCGTTCAGGAATTCTTCCAACTTTATTAAATCTCGTTTTGACCCCCATTCCACTTGGTTGTTCGGGTGCGTCCTTTTATGTTATCATTTTGTTCTATTATCTGATGCTCGAACTCTATATTAAAATCTTCATTTCCCTGATTTTGATTGTTTTTTCCATTGCTCTCTGAAAATATTATATACCATTTCCTCCTGTTATAATTTCCTCCCGTATCATCTAATTCAATTTTCTTCCTCGGTTGCTTTCCTTTTAACCTTCTGATTTCGTTCAGAGTTCTCTATGGTTGACATAGCAATCTTGGTCTACGATTGCTTCCTACCATTTCACATGTTCTTGTTGAAAGATTAGTTGGCTTAATTTCTGATTAATTTCTCACTTTCTCTTGTATGCTCTCTGGCTTCAGGATGGGGGGGGGTGTTCTATCCAATGCTTACTTGATGCATCTCTTTCATTTATTGATCTGTTTGTAAATGGAAATAATTTTGTACGTGGTTTGGATAAACGAATCCTCTTCTGCGTCGATTTCTTCGAGCGTTGCCCTTCTAAATTTACTGGTGCGTAATATTGTAATATTCTTCTGTACTTTACCAAGCCAGCTTTGTTTTCATTTTTCCTTTTGTGGGTTGGTACTTGTATAAGTTTTACATTAAAATAAACAGAAATCCTTGTGTGGTCACTTGTTACAAAGAATCATTTCTTGCTGATGTAGTAATTGTATGGGACGAGAAAGGTAGTCATAATGATTTCCGTCTCTTCACTATCCTCTCGCAAGTACATAGTATGATAATTTTGAGTCCAGTCTGTGGACAATGCTAGTGCCCAGTAGGATGACTACGCACCTTACTCTACCGTTCTTCATCGGCATCCGATTTCTTCACATAAAGCAACAAGAACGATGAACATGATGGGGACCTTCTGCTAAATTTATTCACGGAAGTCGAGATAGGGATGAAACTTCTCTTTGTGAATTGGTCCCACAAAACAATAACCATTTTGCAGATGTTAATGCCTTCCTCTATTGGTAGGTGGAACTCTTCCAGTTCCTTTATCTTCCCCTATTTTATTCCTTTTTTGACCTTTATGATTAATTCATTGTATCATTCCTGAGAATATTTTACAGTTAAAAGGTCATAGTTCCAAAATTTATTTCGTTACTATTTGTGTTTGTTCTGTGTTTTGAAATAATGATAAAATTTCCATCGATATTTTGAAAATATATTAATATTGAACTTTTGTATTTACATCCGTTAGTTTTAATGCTCAGTATTGTCAAGTAAAGCATTTTATTCTGTGTATATTATTTTCCCCTATATTTATGGTTTAATGGTAGTTTAAGTATGATAAATCCATTGTTTGAGGCATTATATTCAATAGGTTTCGTAGCATCATGTTTTACCAATTTTAGTGAGGTGTGCGTCTATAATGCATGTGACTATTTTCGATTTTTGCGTAGATGGAGATTAAAATTATTTCTTGTCTTGGTTCATTGGCTCGTTGTTAAGTGGATTTGGGCTTGGTTTACGAGAGTTCATAACTTATGCATGCATTCTGCGATGGACTGTTCTGGCGAATGCATTAACCTGACCAACCGCTGTAAATTTATGTTGTAGTTGTACTTCGATTTTTTACGATTCTAAAAGCTCACATGACGTTCAACTCTATCGTCACGTTGCGTACTTACCATAATTCGTCTAGAATGAGGTGAATCGGGATGTTCCCACTTTTGGGGATCCTTTTGCACTTCTGCAACAATAGAATGTAATCTGCCGACTGTCCGGGCGATTTGTCGACAACTGAGATCCTCCTCGTGTAGCGATAATATGTATCATATTTCTTACGTTCAAAGTATAGTTACCTATTTTCGCTAATGTCATATTATCATATTCTGTAGACATAAAATATCATAATAATCAACAAATAAGATGTATTATATGAAGATATTTTGACTGTGCCATACTGCATGCTTATACTAGGATTTCATTCATTTAAATAGAAACGCCTTTTAAGATATTTAAAGAAACTTATAAGGCTGCTTTTACGTTTATTTTTCTTTGAAGATGTATTGGAAATATTATGCAAACCTACACCAACATATTTTTAGACATATCCAGGGAAAAAACAAAACATGTAGCTGTCCGAGTACTCTAGGCAGCAGTTGTATTCTTTGATTTTTATTCTCTTTTCGTTAGTCTTTCTTTTCTTTGATATCAGTTAAGTATTATTCTGCGATACTATCTGTTATCTATGCTTCTTTTTATTAATTGTCCTATTTGAAATAGAGCTCCTCTTGGCCGCATTCTGAACATATTTTCTTTATTTATTAAGGTTGTTTTTTGCGTGTCTTCATTCTCTAGCATAAGAAGCACATATGTATATTTCGGAACTTCTCATGTTCTATATTATCTGAGGGTATTTTTATAAGGAAAGGGAAGACCGAACTTCATATATTTTCCAAATAGCTAAGAACTGTCTTTGATAAATATGTCAAAATTAGGAGGCGGGGTTATAATCACCGATGAATTGATGGGCAAGGCTTAGCGATGTTAAAATGCGAGATGATATCCGTATGCGTGAACACTTCCGACGAAGGCTTGATACTTTGTTTGAATAAAGATGCCTCCCACGTTGGAGGCTCTCAAATAAAACTTGGATGAGTCTTCGTTAGGAACGATTTGCAGGAGGGATCTGTCCAGATGTTTTCTCCGGCATCGGCAAGTTCTTGTGATGCGTAAGGATAGTGGTGCCGGAAAGTTGAGTGCCAAATGGTGCCACTTGTTCTATGAGGCGAGGGGAACACAAGATTGATATATATATATATATATATATATATATATATATATATATATATATATATATATATATGTGTGTGTGTGTATGTGTGTGTGCGTGTGTATGTCTGTGTCCTTTTGTAATTTTGAGCAATATATTTTTTTTCATGATAAGCATTGTTGAAAGCTATTGCTGACTTGTTAATTATCTCCATTTCAATTAGCGATTTGCTGTATATTCGTATTTACATTTGAATATAGCCAGTGAGATATTTGCCCAAATTTCATTGGTAATAAATAATGTTTTTAGCTACAGGCTTAGTGTATGAAGACGACTTACATTATAATAAGCAGACTTTATTAATCTGACGGGGTTTCAATACTACAAGTACTCGTATCATCTTTCAGAAACAGAGGGCAATTTAACAAATAATAATTTAAATATACTCATAAATGTTAATTAATGGATGAGAAAGGGTCAAAATAAATAAAACATATGTATGAGTGCGGTCAAAATGACGGTCGTTTTGTTTATGGGTTATGAGGGAGGGTAAAATAAACCATCCAACTGTGTTTGGGGCTTAAGGTAAGAATAATGGTTAGCTATACCTCAACCTCCTTTTCTACGACTATTTACGTGTACATGCTACCACTCTAGAGTAATTTGATTGGATGTTGATTTTTCTTCTTTTTTCGTATATATGTAGTTGACTTTAAGGAAGAGCAATTGGCGATGGTATGGAGCAAAGACTAAGGTTTTAGTGTTTTCCTCCATTATTTTTCTGTTCGGGCAAATGTCGTGTTTATCTCTTGTATACGTTTTGGAGGTTCTTTTATTTAGGTTATACGCGATTTTATTTACCACTTTCAATAAGGCTATTCCGATATATGTGTGTAGATTATAACAAACAATGGGTGCGCCACGAAATGTTAGGCAATATCTAACTAGTATTGGTTCTCTTAAATATAATATAGAACTGTTGATTAATCTTATAGGTATACAAGAGTAGCGAGTTTTCCAAGCCTCCTTATAGGAAGAGCTTGAGCTTTGCAGGAACAGATTCGGGCTTTGGCTTACGGCCTATCTGGCTCTAGCAACGTGGTTATGCTCTAGAAAAATTCAAGATTTTCCATACAAATCTCTTGATAATTTACTCTTGGAATTCTAAGGGCTCTTTTTTTCCATCTAAATTTGCTTTTATAGACGAAAAAAACACAAATAGTCGAGCCTTGATTTTAATTTATTTTTTGAACTTCACAATTTCTAATTATTTTCTGGTAAATTCAAAAACATTCGATATCCATATTTATTTTTCTGGACTCCTAGAACGAATTTTGATATAAGCTTCTAATATACCCCCCCCTTCCTAAAAAAAATCCTTAATTTTGATAATTTGGGAAAATCTCTCTCAATCTCATTTTCCCCATCCTTTTATTTTTCAAAAACTCCAAAAGATTTAATAATAAATAGCCTTTAATTTCAAAAGTTTCAATATTTTAAAATTTGTTTAATAAAAAGTCACACTTGAACTAAGAAAAAAACCAGTTAAATTCAAGCTGTTCAAAAAATTGTCTTCCTAAAATATTGATTTAGGGAGGATGCAAAATATTATTGTTAGAAAAAAATTAACTAACTATTTTTGAACGTCTCAATATTTGTTTCATATATGTATGTATCTCTCTCTCTCTCTCTCTCTCTCTATATATATATATATATATATATATTTGGTTAAAAATCACGAAAAGTAAACGCGTGATTAGTATAAATATTTGTATATACAGCGTAAAGAAAAATGACAGAGAGGCTGGAGTTAGTACTTTCGTTATCTTGATATTTTCAAACTCACAATGGTTTACAAGATAGAGATAGAGCGTATTTATACAGATCAAGGTTCCCTATGAATTCAGATTTTTATGACCTCTGATAAGTCTGATTTAAGAAGAAAGGATAGAACTGGGTCTAAGGAAAACACACTTGTGCTTATATTTACATTTTACGCCTTTGTGCTGGAGATTAAGAACATTCAAGGATATTTCTGTGGATAAAATCATTGATATACATTATTGTATCAGCTTTTGATCAGTTAATCCGGTGACCTATCTTAAGCCTGTGGATGCCAAAGCATTATTGAAATACCCTTAAGAGACTACGTTTTGATGTTGCTTGGTTTTTACAGAAATATCTTTAGTTGTTTGACCTACATAGAATAAACTACCATCCAAACAGGGTATATTATATACTACATTATTATAGTTGCTTGGACTGTGTTTTATTAACATATTTTTTAATGTATAATTGTATTTAAAAACTACACATATACTAAGTTGTTTAAACATTAGCAGTGCATACAAAAACTTTCATGGTAAGGTAAAAGTAATATGTTATAATAAGGTTGTGTTTTCCTTAACTTGCGATTGTATAATGTTGTTTAGCTTTATTTATGCAGTTTTCCCCCAAATATTTCGGGTAGCATAAATTAGAGGCAATCTCTTCAATTTTTTAAATTCTTGATCTATAGAGTAAAGACTACATAGTCTTATTATATTGCATGGAAGCAAATACTGATGATTTAATATTTTTAGAATGACCTAAATAAAAATACATATTTTTCGGTTTCCTAAAAATAGAAATTTAAACCTATTTCGTTGTCTAATTATAATTAGACAACTAGATATAACATCTTAAAACATATTAAAACATCGAGGAAAGAAAGGCTATTATTTTCTTCTTTTTTCTAAAGTAAATTTAATTGACGAAATCAATGAATTAATAATTAAAAGAAAACCATCGAAGTCAAAATCTTCTTTTAAAATTCTCAGGATATCGTCGACATAGTAGTACCAAACAATTTGAGTGGACTAAACTGCTGGGATCAACCTTGTTTCAAAATATTTCGTATATATATTTGTCAATAAGGGAGATAAGGGATTATACACATAGCCATGCAAAACACTTGTTCGTACAACTTGCCATTGAAACTAAATTTACATTTTTTAATGCATAAACAAATAAGCTCAATGATCGAGTTGGATGGTAAAGGCAAATCATAAGAGTTCATAATACCGGCTTGGAAATCCAATAAGGCATCAACAAGCACTTTAAAGAATAATGAAGTAAAATTAAAACTGAAAAATTTCAGATATGATGTTACACTCCTATTTTCTAACTTATTGCAAAGATCAACTGAATTCTTTTATATGTCAGGGTGATATGGATCCTAAGATCGGAGAAAGTAAATTGACTAATTTTTATTCGTCATTCTAAAAATATTAAATCATCAGTATTTGCTTCCATGCAATACAAGGTCCCAGGAAAAAGTTAACCGTACTTTGAATTAGTATAACTCAAAACCTATCAAAGATTTTTGAGTTAACCGTACTTTGAATTAGTATAACTCAAAACCTATCCAAGATTTTTGAGTCATATAAAACAAAACAAATTTACCAACTATTTATCTATCGATTCTGAAAATTTCTTCAAATTCCCCTTTTACGGTATTAATACACTGATGGGTTTAGTGGAGTCTATCAAAATAATGTTTGCGCAAGGAAGTAAAATAATGAAACTTCGAACTTTAAAATTAACAAATATATTAAAAACCAGTTTTATCAAAAACACCTCATAATATGGGTAATGCAAATTTATTTTTTTAATTTTTTAAACACCGTTTCCTTCCACATGTCCTCCATTTCTTTATAAGCACAGTTGTGCCTTTGATCGAAATTGATTCAACAACTTTTTTGATTAACTTGTGATTTTCCTTAAGTATATTGACTTCACGTGTGGTACTATCTCTTAACTGGTTGATGCTTTATGGTGGAGTAGAATACAATTTATTCTTCAGATATCCCCATAATAAATAATCGCACGGTGGTTGGTCAGGGGATCTTGGGAGCAATTCAATTGCATGATTTAGCGTGACAATGCGGTTGACAAACGTTTCTCTTAGTTTTGTTCTTACAGCAAACTGTCTATGAGCTGGTGCGCCGTCCTGAATACACCAAAGTCTATTGAATTGATGACCATAAATCTAGAGGAGTTTCGGGAAGATCCTTTCGTTGATCATGCTCAGGTAGGCAGCACCATTCAAGTTATTTTCGTTTAACAATGGGCCGACAAGATAGCCATTCCCGCATATCCCGATTCTCAGAGACACTTTCTGCTGACAAATACGTGTGTCAAAGCTGAATGCTGATGGGGCAGGGGAGGGAGGGTTCAGCGGCGCATATTGACGAATGTTATGGCTATATACCTTTACATTCATAAAAAAGGCTGCCTCGTCAACAATCACAAAATTTTCCAGGTACGAGCAAGTTTATGGAGAGGCCATTCGACAAATTGTCTACAAGAAAAATCAGTTTCAAGCAGCTGGTGTCCTGCATGTATCTTATAGGGATGCTATTTTAAGTCATGTTTAATAATGCGGTTTAATGATGACTTTGACCATTGTAATCCATTCTTTATGACTGATACATGTGGATTTTGAAGAAGTGTCATCTGAACATTTCGATATTTTCTGTTGTTCTTATGGTTCTCATACGACCCGAACGACCTTTATTTAGATTTAAGGATGTTCCTTCATGTTGGTATTTGCGAACCTTTTTACCAAAGTGTGGGCTTGCTTGGTGGGTGCCGACCTAGAAAACGTTGTTCAAATTAATCTTGTACTTGTTTAATACTGCCAGTCTTAATAAAGTTTGTGACTAGAAATACGCGTTGATCTTTTGTTAACCGCATGATTAAGAAGGTTCTATGGAAGTAAACTTTTACACAGAAACGCTTTGATTTGCTTAGTAAGCAATAATGACGAGACCATACCACAACGTGGCTGAAAAACCACTGTAAATTGGCCTAAGCTATGCTTGGAAAATCGCACAAAGACCTAGGCAGCCTATGCTCCCTATGTTCTCTTTAAGGTGCACGGTGGCCTAGCCCTCCTAGGCTTCGTTTCATTATTTTACTTCCTTGCGCAAACATAATTTTGATAGCCTCCACTAAACCCATTAGTGTATAAATATCATAAAAGGGAATTTAATGAAATTTCCAGAATCGACAGATAAATAGGTAGTAAATAAAACACTTTTGGCAAGCCCCACAATTATCCAATAATTTTGGAGTTATGCTAATTCAAATTACGTTTAACTTTTTTCTGGGACACCCGGTATAATAAGACTATGTAGTCCTTACTCTATAGATCAAGAGTTTACAAAAATTGAAGAAATGCCTCTAATTCATGCTATCCGAAATATTTTTGGGGAAAACTGCATGAATACAGCCAAAAAGATATTTTATAATCGCAAGTTAAGGAAAACATAACCTTATTACAACAAATTACTTCTACCTTACAATGATAATTTTGTGTATGCACTGCATATGTAAAAAAACTTTTTATAAGTTTAGTTTTTAAATACAATTATATATTAAAAATATGTTAATAAAACACAGTCCAAAGAACGATACTACTATAATATATAGTATACCCTGTTTGAATTGTAATTTATTCTATTTAGGTCAAACATCTAAAAATATTTCCTTGAATCGTTCTTAATCTCCAGCACAAAGGCACAAAATGTAAATATAAGCCCCGGTTTGTTTTCCTTAGAACCAGTTCTATCTTTATTTCTTAAATCTGACTTATCAGAGATAAAAAAATCTGACCTCATAGGGAACCTTGCTCTGTATATATACGGTGTATCTATATTATCATTGTGAGTTTGAAAATGTCAAGACGACGAAAGTACTAACTCCAACCAGTCTTTCATTTTTCCTTACGTGTAATACACAAATATATATATATATATATATATATATATATATATATATATATATATATATATATATATACATATATATATATATATACTTTGTAAATGAAATTAATAAGACTAAAAAAATTCTATTTATATCTCGACCCATGTCTTATTTCATGTCTTATTTCAGTTATAAGGACCGAATTCCATTCTCCTGCCGCTCCTCTGTAATTTATAAATATAATTGTGAATCTTGCGATTCATCTTATATTGATTCGACCATTAGGTCAATGCATTGTCGCATCGAACATCATCGGTAAAGGTCGACACGCACAGGGCTGCTTCTAATCAATATTCATAAAGCAAATAATGATCTAGAATCCGGATCTTGATCCGCCTCCAAATCTAATCAAAAATCTCTTATTTTCCTAAACCCTTTCTCCAAAGTTTCATCGAAATCTGTTAATATTCTCTTATATATGTATATCATATATCCTTACTTATCTTTGCAACTCTCTTAGTGCCTGAATTATTCCATAAACTATCCCACTAAGTCTCCGTTGGCAAAGAATTTGCAGTTTTCTTTGAAACACAATTGCGACCTTACCCTGGCGCAAACGTTATCAGCCAACCAAAAGTGAATTTCCTGAGACCATCCAAGGCAATCCACCGTTTCATACTTCTCACTTCCCTCATGAAGAAAGAATGCTACCAGAATGTTCCAGTATGATTACTTCCTACCTGGAATCCAATAGCTATTTTTTCATGATCCCTGAGTTTGTAAGCATGAAGGAGCATCGTATTTTAGAGCACAAATGACAACAAAAGTGTAGTTTTAACACCTACGAATTGAATTAAAAAATTATTTTTAGTTTGGAATATTACCAAGAAAAGACCAACTCTCATGATTTTAGGTAAAGAAATTATTAATTAGCATGCCCTATGATGAAAAATTTAAAGCATTTATGTGTAAATATTCCATTATTTCCTTTGCTAAGCTAACTGTCCTTGGGGTAAATCGTCTCCATAAATCGCTAGGGATCTGCTTTATAACTATCCTTCCACCAACTTGGTAGATTGGGAGGCAGCTAATGAGAATATGAGTCAGTTAAAACCCAAATTATTATTTTGGTTCTCCCACTACCATATTAATGCGAATAATGATTACAATTGCCTTATACAATGATTTAGAATTTGTATTCAAGTAATTATATTCAATTATTATTAGATTCTATTGTGTAAGGCAAATATTGCCTTACTTAAGCTGTTATAATAAGTGATTGTGAAATAAATTAAGACAAGAGAAGAGGATCAATATGACAACATCTCTGTATCTCCATTTGTGCTTCAACAAATACTATCATAATGTGACTTAGTAAATTAACTTTGATGGCAGAGAAAAGGGAAAGAGACAAAAACACAGCACTCGTGCATCCGCTTTAAAGGGGATACTCCATTGCCACACTTCTCACTCTGAAAGGCAGCAGTGGAGGGGTGATTGAGAGGATTTTTAGGCTCAAAACACAATCAATGAGAAATGGGTTATTCGTGAAGGTCAAGGCCTAAGAGCGATGTCTGGTCCGTTAAATTCAGACTCATTTCAGACTTCCGCATAGACAAACATATTTACAAATGAAATTGCCACTGTTTTGCTTTTATCAATTTTCCTAAGCAAAAAATATAGATATTATAAAGGGCATTAAATAGTTACCTTGTTTTATAGATTTATTCCAAATAAATTTTAAAACAAATCCCATTCTATTTTGACCTGTCAATATCCACCTGAATCAAAAATAGAGTTACACTATGTACATAGACTTGCTATCTCATTATAACCTATATGCTATAGAATGTATTACTAAGGATTTGATTCATCACTTTAAAAATTTCTAGCAAACCGAAACATTTTCTGTATGGACATTCCTTACGCAAACATTACCAACACCATGTCAGCCAGAATAACCCATGCTTAACTGTGTCTTACTGAACTAAAATAAAGGGGGAAAATACTCGTATATTGAAATTTCTGTAGGTCATATCCATATCCTTAGTGTCCTGTATTAACTTCTTTAGTTTCTTTGGAATAATGACAAATATTCAAAATATCATTCGGTTTCAATTTTTCATACGCCTAAGAAAATGCATTTTGACCAATTCTACCAACATTTCTTCCTTGACTTAATTATTAGTACTTCATGCGTAAAACGGGGTGACTAAAAAGTAAATGTGTGTATTTTGCTGAAAAAGTTGAGTAAAAAATCTATAGCATATTTAATTATCAATTTTTATAAAATTACAAATGCATAAAGGTAAAAAGTATAATCGTTCCTGTAATTCATCTAGTTTTCTGCATTTTTCAAAACTTTCAGGTGATCCTCGATATGGAACAAGCCAGAGTCGACAGATGACATAAAATGACGAAACCCAGTGTTGTTTTGTATCCATGGTTATGGGACAAATCAGTCTTGTCAAGTGATTAAGAGCAATGGAAAAAAATAGCTAGTTCTTCTCATTCACATATAATTGCAGTGTTTCCACAGTGCCTAAAAAGTATCTAATAAATTCAGGGCATTAGAGGTGATTGAATTCTTAGTAGCAAAATTATTACTCAAGTGAATTCCATCATTTATATTACTATAATTCGCATATTTACATAATAGAATTAACTTATTATTTTTTAACAAAAAACATATTCATATATCTTTCCTTTCAACCACGTGGAGTAATGAGTATACATATATACATTAAATATCCTTAAAATCTACAGCGTGCCTAAGGCATATCAATGTAAAAACTGAAATACAGTTTAGTGTCAGCAGCGTAAGACGTTTCTAGAAATCTACTGTACATAATCGAACCCATGATTTGTTAATGAGAATACTTACGTAAATGTTTATTAATTAGCTCATTTTTACAAAAGGCTAATATAAAGGTAAATACAATTTGGGAAAAAGATTAAGAATAACGGTTTAAAGGGAAAGTAGATTTCATGGGACAGGTCAGAGACAATGAGGGAATTGCCGACTTAGGTTTAAGGTTAATCTCAGAGCTGTGATATCTTATTTAAACAAAATAAATGGGCGTAAGTTAAGAAGAGAGATAATGCTCACAAACTATCAACTATTATTATAAAAGTCAATCTACAGAGAAAAAGGTCTGCTGACCAGAAGTCGCATGCACTCACTTATTCTGATTTGTGACTTTACGACTTAAAAAACTTTCAATAATTTCCGAACTAACTTTGGAAGGACCTTGGTAGATATATCGTTCAAAAGAGAATGTAAAACAACATAAGAGATTTAAATTTTGTTAGAATAAGCTAAAGAGTTATGATTTTATTGCCAAATAATTTCCCGTCTAACCGTGGAAGGACTTTGGCAATTATATCATTCGAAAGAGAAAGTAAAACAACATAAGGGTTTGAAATTTCTTCAGAATGGGCGAAGTAGTTATGATGTTATTGCCAAAATAAAATAATTCCAGGACTAATCTTGGGGAGGACCTTGGCAATTATATCATTCGAAAGAAAATGTAAAGAAACATAAGGGTTTCAAATTTCGTTACAATTGGCCAAGTAGTAACAATGTTATTACCACAACAACAAAAGCAAAATGGGGACCGAGCAACCGACATAGTGTGATAGTCAGTCACACACGACTAAACAATGTCTGCGGACCAAAAGTCGCGTGCTCTCTTTTATTGATTCATGACCTTACGACCTTCAATAATTCCCGGACATACGGTGGGAGGACATTGGCAATCATATCATTTCAAAAGAACATGGGAGTTTCAAATTTCATAAGAAATGGCCGAAAAGTTAGGATGTTATTGCCAAATAATTCCGCGGCTAAGCTTGTAAGGACTTTGGTAATTATATTATTTCAAAGAGAATGTAAAACAAAATAATGGTTTCAAAGTGCGTTAGAATGAGCCGAAAAGTTATAATTCTATTGCCAAAACAATTAATTATTGGGCTAACATTGGGAGGACCTTGGCAATAATATCATTCAACAGGAAATGTAAAAGCACATAAGGATTTCAAATTTCGTTAGAATCGGCCGAATAGTTGCAATGGTATTACAAAGAAAAACAAAAAAGCTAAACGGAAACCAACCGACCGACCGATATAGTGAGACGTACATAGAATCGCCTGCGAGTGATAATAAAGAAATAAGAATGAAGGTATCGGAATAGACTGAATCACCTGTATAGCTATAAACAATATCAACATAGCGAATCGGAGAAAATTATAAAGTACCCTATGGAATAATTCATATAATATAATTAGATATTTGTGATAAATTCAATATATCTTCTTCTTTTTTTAATTATTTAATATTTAATTGGACCATATTTTGTTTTAATTGAAGCCACAATTTTTTGTTGAATGGATTTAATCAAATTTTCACAAATAACTGACGCTCTCTCTCCCCGCTTAGCTAAAAATCTTTCATACTGATCTGTTTTATTTGTACTTGTGGTAATTCTTATTGTTTTTCCAAGGCAATCACCACTGTAGAGGAATTACAACATAAAACCTCCCGGAGGGCCAGGCGGACATATGCGCTAAAGTCCCTCCCCCATGCGGAGAAAGCAAGAGAATCGAGCCATATGAAGAGAGTTCTGGGAACCTCAGCCGGTGGCATAACAGTCTATTGCCTACCCTTTTTGATCTCCCCGCCGCATAAGTAGTCGGGAGCGAGCCCCGTGGTTAAATCGCCAAAAAGCGGTGCCATTCAAAAGGAACACCAAGGATGGTGACGGTTGGTGGTGTCTCTAATTAACCAGCCGACTTGGCACTGCTGTGCCACCCTCCTCACCCCTCGCTCTCCCCTCTGCGGCCTCGCCCCTTCCCCCTTAGATGGGGCGGTCGCCAGCCTATAAATCAGCCCCTGAAGGAAAGAGAAAGGATTATTCAGTTCGAGAAGATCGATCCTTCACCCAGTGTCGAATTAACATAGAAAACCGTCACGTTTTGTATCGGTACCAGACCGAACTAGCCTTTACAGACTTAGAAGAAGTCTGACTGAATTACCATTCCTAGTGCAAAATCAGGAATTTCGGCCGCAAGAGAAGAAGGATTATTCGAGGAGAGACGATAAAGGATCAATTCGAACAGATCGATCCTTCGCCCAAATTTCGAAATAACTTAGAAGGTTACGCTTTGTATCGGTGTCAGCCCGAAGCATCCTGCACAGGCTTAGTAAAAAGCTTGGTAGGACCAACATTCCTAGTGCCAAACAGGAATTTCGCAAGTAAGACAATAGAAGAACCAGTCACCCTTGAGTGACTCTCAAATTGTGATCTTAATACCGAAGAGAGAAGAAGACTAGGATACAGAGAGGCTTCAAGAGCATCCAGAAGACCACTCCGTGAGCCAGAGAGTATAACTCCTCCCTCTGCGTTTTTACGTAAAACCAAAGAATTAGACATTGGATTCCCAGACCTTCCTCCCATCTCGAGGAAAATCTACAATCCGCCGCTCCAACATAACGGAGCGCAAGAAAATCCATCTAGTGACATCCGACAACCCCTGATCCTTTCTTTCATGTAAGTAAGAATGACCATTTATATTTGTATTGCATTGGTATGAGTTTATTACGGTACTCAAATTTACTGAAGTAGAAACAATTTTTAATGAACACCGTAATCTTTACCGGTAGACGAGTGAAGCTTAAAGTGGAGTTAAATGCTAATCTGAAAGGGTCACTATAAAATATCTAATCGGCAACTAGTTTGTTTACGTGGAGCCTATTTTTTTTTATTTGGTCATGAATAGATTCTGTAATAGGCCGTTTCAAGTAGGTTTATCCTCGTTAAACTTATTAGGTGAAAATAAATATTTTTTCTGGTTGTTTTCGTAGTTCATTGATAAATTTAAAATATATATATATATATATATATATATATATATATATATATATATATATATATATATATATTTTGGAATAATTCTGGTGTTTTAATTGATCTTTTGCGTGTTTAACGGGATCTCTCCTTAAAACGGATTAAACGCTGTGACACTCTCTCAACAATAAGGTAATTAAAAAGTCCACTTAGCCAATATTAAAGTAGTGTTGTCTTTCATAATTAATAGGATCAGACTGACGCTCTAAAGCAACAAATACAACAATACCACGACACCCACAAGTGTTCTATTAGATTCAATTTTAATTTCTGTGGTGGCCACTCCATAGGGGGCATCCCCATTTCTCAAAAACAATTTTTGTTGGATTTGGAAGTACGAGGGGTTGTCAAGAAGTTTTGCAATTCGGATATAAGGAAAAGAGATATGAGGAAAAGTGTTTAATTATTTTTGGATATAACTACCCTCGACTTCAATGCACTTTCGCCACTTATCCCTGAGGATTCGCAATCCTGACAACCAGAAATGTCCCGGATGCTGTTCAATCCACTCCTGGACGGCGAGCTGGACATCTTTATCGTCCCCAAACCGGCGTCCACGTAGTACAGCCTTGAGCTAGCGGAATGAAAAGTAGTCACTAGGGGTCAGATCTGGACTGTAGGTGAGATGGTTGAGCTCCTCGAATCAGCACTCGCGCAGGGCGTCTTGTGCAACTCTGGCCTTGTGGACAGGGGCATTTTCCTGGAGGAGCAGGACACCGCATGTCAACTTGCCACACCGCTTTTGACGGATGCACTTCTTCAACCCAGCCAGTTCCTTGGCGTGCGTAATATTGGCTTGTGATGGTCCTTTCACGAGGGGCATAGTCCACCATTAACGCTCCCTCAGAATTCCAGAAGATGGTGGCCATGTTCTTTCCGGCTGAGGGTTGGGTCAGGAACTTGATGGGGGTCGGAGAGCCACTGTGCTTCCAGGCTAAGCTTTCGAGCTTGTTCTCAAGATCCCAGTGATGGACCCATGTTTCATTACCAGTCACTATGCGTGACTCGAATCCCGCCGTGTCTTGGTTGTACAGGAGCAGCAGTTCCTCCTAACTTTGACGACGTTGAAGTTTATCATGGGTCGTGAGGTTTCGTGAGGTTTCTAGGGACCAAACGGGCAGAGACCTTGGTCATGGCCAAATTGTCGTTGATGATGTTGATAACACTTCCATGTGATATTCCAAGGTCTCGCTCGATTTCTTCGACCTTCATCCGTCGATTTTGGAGGAGCATCCTCTCCACACGGGTTACATTGTTCTCGTTGGTCACGTCTGACGGACGTCCTGGACAGAGGTCATCTTCAAGGGACACACGACCATGGTGGAACACCCTATTCCAGCAATTAATGGTTGCATATGAAGAGGCGGTGTTTGTGTACACTGCAACCATGCATTCATAGATCTCTTTTGCATTTTTGCCTTTCTTGATCAAAAATTTGATGACTGCGCGGTGCTCAACCTTCTCCATTGTTAAATAATTTGTGACTGACGATCTGCGATCAGCAACTGCTTCTTAAATAGATGAGGCAGGAGCGTTCAGCTGCAGGTCTTGACTTGTCATAACTTGTCCTAACACCCCCATAAACAGCGATCCCCCTTCTTCTGTTTTGCCCCCGATGATTCGCAAAACTTTTTAACCGCCTCTCGTATAGCATTGAGCAGTGGTAGCAAAATTTTGATCCTAGGCGTGTCAATACTTTTATATCTTATTATTTTTTACATCGTCGTGTGCCACTTGTAAATTTATATTGTTAAATGGTATATTACATTATGATTTTAACAAAAGAGTATATTAATATATATGCTATGTTGTACAATAAAGAAATAAAAATATAAACTTACCTATTTTATTTCTCTTGTGAACCTGAATTTTCCCAGCCAATTCCTTTATGTTGGGCTGATAGGTCATTGTCTTTAAATATAAACATGCAGCACTTGCCTCATTAGTTAATCGACTCCTTTTGTTGTTTTTTAGCGTAGTTGAAGGATGAGAACAGACTCTCACACGCATGCGTAGAAGAAAAAAGTCTTACTACCGCTTTGGCAAGACATTTAAGAGCACTAAATGCTTCGGGAAGGCTTTCCCAAATGACCAACAATTGATTGTCTTGATCACTGCAAACTCTCCTCAGTCTATTTTTTGCTTCCAAAAAGAACTGGATTGAATTTCTACTAATTGCTTTTTAGCGTTTTCTATTTTCAGCCATTCAAACAGATTCGTTTTTATTTTTTCAAAATTCGTTTCATATGGGTGCTTAATGAAAAGCAATATTTCTTTAAGATCTCTAAACTGAGAAAATCTAGATGAAAATTTATCTTTCAAAGAACGTAAGGCTGACAAAAAGAAGTCTTGCTCGTGTTCGATACCATTCTTATCTTTGTAACTACTTCTTATAGTTCTTTTTCGATCTTGGAAAGTACTTAAAAGTTTTATTTTCAATGTCACGCTCAAAAGTGGCAATTTAGTTTCAAATGCATTTGGTTTCAAATGCAATCGCCGAATCCAAGACTCATCATGTAGTTCCGGATAACCTTCATTTTCTTCACGTCTAAGAAAAGCTGTATCTCATTTATGAATTCAACCAAGCGTTAAAGAACCTTGCCTCTACTAAGACTCCGAACATTATTATATATCAATAAACTGCCATAAGCTAATTCAACTTCATCTAGTAACGAGCTGAATTTACATTTATGCAACGCCTGTGCTGATATCGATTTCGCTATCTTGATGACTGACGCTGTAATATTTTCTAGTTTTTTTAATCCAACTTTAGCACACAGTGCTTCTTGATGAACAATGCATTGAAACTGTACTACAGAATGTCCGACGATATCAGTTAAAAGTTTCATAAATCCAAGCTTTCAGCCGACCATATTGGGTGTTCCATCTGTTGTAATTGATACAATTTTTATATATCTATGTTTCTGTCGCCAAGGGCTTTGACAACAATATCACAAATATCTTTTCCTGAAGTATTTAACTACAGGCTTTCTAGGCTAAGCAACTCTTCGAACATTTCATGACCACTAGAATATCTTTCAAAAATTGCCTATCGAGAAGCCGAAGTAATATTAGTGGTTTCATCAAGGCAAATTGAAAACTAATCACACGCGTTCAAGTTCGTTTGCATTTGTTCTTCAATATTTGAATGAATGGTCATTACCCAGCATTTAACAGTGTTTCTGGAAATAGGAATCTCTATCATACGCTTAATTATTTTGTCTTTGTTGCTAAAATATTCAAAAAGAAAAGTTAGACAGTTAAGAAATCAATTTTTAAGAAACTCTCCTTCATTAAAGGGTTTACCTTGCTGAACAATAGTATGAGAAATACTCAAACTTGCTGTCACTAAATGTGTAGTGTGCAATGACTGCACACACACAAAGAAAGAAAGAGAGAAAGAGAGAGAGAGGGACAAATATACATTTTGCTAGGTCAAAGTGTCAAAGATAAAATGGTAGGAGCAATAAAAGAAGGTCGTTTGGAGAGAGTTTGTGAACCAGCGAAATCTGATTAGAATATCTGGATGGAATGTCGACTACCGTTAATGCTATTGCACCCGAGTGTGAAAGCAGATAGGCAAACAGAGTAATTAGAGCTGTCTAGAATAGGGACAGAACCGGCAACCAAAGATGCTTCGCCTTAATGTAAAATTTGATGAAGGGCATCTTAGCTCTAAGCAAACGGAGTCTCTGTGATAAACTCGCAGGGGAGAGAACCTCAAATTAAGATACAAAGTGGAGAATTTTAGCCAATCACAGGCTTCGCTGGGCTAGTAGGTAGCTAAGCACCTCCTCAACAACCAAAGGAAGGCGGAGCTACGAGTCGCCTCCAAAATGATTCCGGGTGTAAATAAGAGAACATTTCATTTAAAGTTCATTATTATTAGGATTACCATAATTATTATTGCCGTAGGTTAGCCGAGATTATATATATATATATATATATATATATATATATATATATATATATATATATATATATATATATATATTTATTTATTTGTTTTATTAATTTTTAATAAACCAAATAAACTTTGACATGAGGCGTAGGTTCGTGCCTCGGAGATCGCTTGAGAATCGTTCTCTAAGAGTGCTAATCATTATTTTTATTCTAGTAAATGAATAAAAGGGGTTTCTTTCTTGACTTTATCAATTATTGCCACTTTAACTCGTTCGAGGATAATTAAAACAGTGCTTTTACTAAAAAAACAGACTTTAATGAACATAAACCCTCTCACTAAATAACATAAAAAACATACAGATCTAATACATTTAAAAAAAAAAATGGGATTGCTGGGCGAGCTCTCGAAGTCGATTCGAAATAGAATTTTACGGGGGGAACAATTTTAAGTTAATCTTTGTCCTTGGCCAGACATCCAATAAACTAATTATTATGCACGGGGACATAAACAACAGGATTATTCTTTACTCACATAAGGTAATGGAGATTAAATACTCGCGACCAGTTAGACTATCCTCGGAGATTTTGTTCCGGAGAGGCGTAGCTCGAATAGTCGGTTATTTGCTCCCTAGATGGCGTTCGTTGACCTGCCTGTCGAGTTGACGGGTGACGTCAAGAGGGATCTGAATGAGGTTGGAGGCGACTTCAAGTGAAAGCTTACTCCTTCTACTTTTCTTCCGGACGAGATGAAATCGTTGTCGTCTTTTTATTTTTTCTATCTGTTTGGGGTTTGTCCAACATAGATAGAGTAAGATTTAGAGTTCTAAAACTAGCTAGGTTGATACTTAATATCTTGGGGCTCAAATGGCACCGAGCTTCCTTAGTACAATCGGATTTTGTACAAGGACTGCAAGTTCTCCTTAACTTGCAGAAAACTTTCTACCGGTGATTTTTCTGTTTCCTTCTCAAACTCGAAAAATCTCTCAACCGGTGACTTACTTGTCTCTTCCGTTAGAACGAACAAAAAGCCCCGTTTCCTTCGGTTAACCTGTTATATACCAAAATTACTCCCACGGGGTAATGAGGAAGTGGAGGGGGGGGAGGGGACCCGCAAGGTGAGACCTCAGGTCGGTCTCCCGCGCTTGGCGTCTTGTAGATCTGAGAGAGGGAAATACGAGATCGGTAGTTTGCACTTTTGAATGGATTGTTTATAAGTACACCCTCGAAGGGCCTGCCTTTTGAGCTAAGGTCAAGAATCTCTCTCGTAACATTTACCCCTTTGCCCGTTCTCCTATGTTACCGGAGAACATCGGAGGGGCAAAGCAGCTAAACCCAGATGTCTTTTGTTATTATTTCCTTGGCTTCGAGATATATATATATATATATATATATATATATATATATATATATATATATATATATATATATATATATATATATATATATATATATACATATATATATATATATATATATATATATATATATATATATATACATATATATATATATATATATATATATATATATATATATATATATATATATATACTAAACTCTTATTATACCTCTACATTTATTGTTATTATAGATTATTATTGACCCATTCATTGATTGATTATTAGCCTTTAAATTCACCGCTCTGCGAATCTCCATTATTCTTGCTCTTGCCATTATAACCTGATTAAAAATATTTCGTTGCGCAAATTAAATCTTTTCCAAAGTGTAAACATTTAAAAGTGGTATAAAAATACGAGTGTTTAATTTATTGCACAAAGGAGCCTTTTACTTACAAACCTTGATCGGTTAATACCCCTCGGACCGTACGTCAAGAAACCTGTAAGCAAGCAACTTTTTCAAACCCTTATAGGATCGCATTGCAATCAAAACAAGGCCTACTTACGCCAAACCTGG
This sequence comes from Ceratothoa steindachneri, assembly GCA_963969495.1. NCBI lineage: Eukaryota > Metazoa > Arthropoda > Malacostraca > Isopoda > Cymothoidae > Ceratothoa > Ceratothoa steindachneri. The sequence continues at coordinate 94,911,387 of OZ018317.1, read as the reverse complement.
TGACCTTTTGCCTTTGAACTTCACTAACTGGCTTGCAACCTTAGCCGCCGAAACCAAACAAAGAAGAAAGAAGAGCGAACAAAGAAGAAAGAATATGGAAAACCCAGACAACCAGGAAGCAAGGCAAGAAAGAGATTTCTCGAATGCAGTGAACATAAAACCACCTATGTTTAACGAATCAGCGGTCACTGGCTGGTTCCGTATAATTAAAGCTCAGTTCCACAACTATGAAATGAAAAAAAACGAGGCAAAATTTTATCAAGTCATAGCCTCACTGCCCCCGGAGACTGTCAATCGACTGCCAGATGATATTTTTGAAGGACAAAACTACAACAACCTGAAGACGGAAAAGAGCAAGACCGAACTTTTTGACAAACTCATAGCGCCTTCCCCACTTACCGGCCGTCCTCTCACTGAATTCGAAAGAACTAAGGTGGACAGCACTTGAGGTAGGAGTTGGTGAAGACTTAGTGCGACATAAATTTGTTCAGTCCTTGACGCCGAACATAGCGCCTGTAATCACGTCGCAAAAAGACCTATTCGTGGCCCAGCTAGGTAAATTAGCGGATATAATAATAATAATAGGTATTTATAATGAGCCATTCAGGGCTTTTAGTCCTCCCAAAGACAGGTTGTGTAGCGAGTGCAGAGAAAGTTTACAGAGGAGAGAAAGCAATTCTGAAGAGATGAGTCTTCATGAGACGTTTACTTAGCCTTTTTTCGTTCCTTCAAAACATTTGTGTTTCCCCAAAGTTACCTCGCTTTTCATACAACCTCTCCCACAACTTTCTTTGGTCAGCTTCTAATTTCACAATGTAGATGCTGACCTTCTCTTCAGCCAACCGTTTCGGATCGGGGCTAAGGGCAAGGGGACAACGTTCCCTAACACCCGAGCTCCGGTTCGGGATGGTGGTTTTTTAACAACCTGCTTCATCCCCACCCATACCATCCTCACATCCCTTTTCCTTCTCACTTCACCATCTATCCTTCATTTTAGGCCGTGCCCAAGGTGGAGCTGCCATGCTGAAAAGCTGCCAGGTCACCAGGCGGGAGGGGTTGCCTTAAATGGCGGCACCTGGCTCTGCCAGGCCCGTACGCACCCCTTGCAGAGCGGGCTACTGTGAAAGGTGATGAGCTATTGCATCCCGTAATAAAAAAGGGGTCACCATGCACAATGATGAGTAAAAGAAAAATCCCCTTAATTCTCCCTGTAACAACGACGGAGCCACCCTCGGGCATTTCCACCGAAAAAAATGGAACTACCCTCCCTGTGCTTGCGCAGGGGACCCTCCATATTTCTCTACCTGGAGAGAAGGCTTACTCCTCTCCTTCACCTACGGGTGTAAGGGACTCACCCTCACCCCCTTCTCTGGAGGTTCTTTCGGGCACCTCCCCTTTTCCAGCGACAGTCCCCCTTTTCTTTCCAAGGAGACTGCCAAGGAAGCCAGCAGGCAGCTCATAGCCGACCACTCCCCAGTGAAGCGGCTTGGTAGGGCAAACCCTCTTAGAGGGAGAGGAAAGCAAGGCTCCTTCGGTCGCTTTCCTTAAAAGACCTGCTGGCCAGGATATTGAACCTTGCACAGGTCAAGGCCTGTGTCTCCCCACACATGACTATTGACGCTGCTAACGGAGACCTGCGATGTCCTGAGAGGGTATGGCCAACTGGAGGCCCCTCCTGAGAGAGACATGGTCCTTGAGGCAACCCAGCCTCAGACGGAAGGGCCTTCCATGGGAGGGAATCTGGGATCGGCGCCAAGCACCGAACCCGAATCCGCCCCTATGCAAGGTCTCCCTCAAAAGGCCCGAGTTTCCAAGGTAGTACAAGGAAGGGAGGGATATCCTCCAATCGGTTCCCCTGCGACTACCAGGACCTTATCAATCTCGAAGAATGACCTGGCTGAGGCCGGTCGATCTGGCCTAGGGGTTTCTGCCGGCGGAGGGGAGAAGCGGGTTCATTTACCGCCCTCCTCTCATAAAAAGAAAAAAAAAATAAGAAAAAGACTAAGAGAGTCATGACTCCTCTCCATCCGCGTGAGCTGCGGGGACGGATGGGTCTGCTGCCCCTTTGGTAAGCGACCAATCCAAGATCGACACATCTAGCCCCTCTGCTCCCCCAGGTGCAGAGCCCCCGACTATGACTAAGACGAAAAGAGCGAAAAGCGGAACCTCGATAATATCGCAGCCCCTCATTCTGAGGCTACCTGACGTTTTCGAGCCCTCTGGCTTCCAACGCTTCCTCGTTATTCGCTCTACTGATGGTACCATGTTAGACAAGGGCAACATGATCCATCAGAGGAAAGCATTAGCTAGTGTAATTCGTAGAGAGCCAAAGGTGACCCATTTCTCGGACAGGAGCCTTTTGGCGAGTGCGGCGGATCCTTCGGAGGCGGCCAAGATAAGTGCTCTTCGGACACTTGATGGCACCCCGGTGAGTGTGACGCCGCACTCTGCCATGAACTTTGTGAAAGGAGTAGTTTATTTCAGGAGAAAACAGGGAAGGGCCTCGAGATCCACCCCTACACACTTTGTCACGTTCGACTATGACAAGCTCCCTGAGTCGGTGCGTGCCGGTTGGTGCCGCTTCGGGGTCACCCGAAGTCTGTGTAAATTGATCCAAGGCTGCACACGATAAGTCTAAATCGTGTGTGGTCAAGTGTGTCAATTGCGGAGAGCCGCACCCCGCTTCTTCAAAGCTATGTGGTACATATCTCCTTGAGAAAGAAGTCCTGGCCGTTCAGGCCCAGGATCGACTTTCATTCCGCGAGGCTAAGGACTTGGTCCTGGCGCGCACGGCTCTGCCTGGGACATCTTATGCCTTAATGGTTAGAAAGGCACCCTCTGCTCCTGGCCCATCCAGGCCAACGAGCATGGTTTTTCCGCGCCAATTTGGAGCCGTTCTGTGGTTCTACTCAACTTGGGCGCTTCCCTGGTAAAGCTGGCGGCAAAAAGGGTTCATACCCAGCGCCGGTTAAAACCAGGACTCCCCCCCTTCTCTCATCGTGAACGTTTCCCGTAAGGCAAAACGGTCACGCGCCTCAACCGAGTCATTAGACTCACAGGAGGCAACACTCCTGAAGTGGGTCGCCAGGCCATCTTCCGGGGTTTCTAAAGCTGTCTCCCAAAAGAAGGACATCAATAAAGGACCTTTGGCTCCTTCGCCCACGCCTATTGGTGGGCTGATTGGCTCGGAGACGGTGGTTCCTCAAAAAAGGGCCCCCTGCCTCCGAGGTCGCAATGCCCGCCTAAGGTTTCAAGGCCGAGGGAGGAAAAGACTCGCATGGCGAGCCCAACCTCCCCCAATATGTCATCGAAGGCGACAGCGCTTTGTCCTGCCAACGGCGACCGAGGTTCTGCCTCCGGGAAGCGTACGGCCATTTCCGTGAGGGTCTTCTGTTCTAAGAGGGCCCCTGCCTCCCCTCCAAGCTTAACCTAGAAGGCATATTCCTTCAATGGAATCTGCGTGGACTCCGGGCCAACTGGAAGGGGCTGCAGAGGCTCGTCTCGTCTCGTCTCGTTCCCCGTTAGCTATTTTTCTGCAGGAGACCATAGTAGGCACGTGCCCCCTCCCCGCCCTCCCGGGGTATAAGGGTCTTGCGACTCCACCACCGCAAGATGGCCGGGTTTGGGGATGCGCGATTTACACCTGGCATGATGTCTTAGTTCTTCCTTTCTCCTCAGATACCTCTTTTCAGGCAGTGGCTGTGCAGCTGAACCTGGATAGGAGGTGTACTATTATTTCTACGTACATTCCTCCGTCAGCTGACTTCGATGCAGGGGACTTCTGCCGCATCGTGGCACGGTTGCCCAGGCCCTTTCTCTTGCTTAGATATCTGAACAGCAGGCATCCTCTCTGGGGAGATTACTCAATAAATCCCATGGGACAAATCCTTGCGAATCTGATCGAAGAGCTTGAGATAGGTGTCCTAAATGTGGATGAGTTTAAGCAACACAGCCCGAGAACCGCTTCATTTTCTTGCCTCGATCTATCTTTGTGCTCTTCGGATGCACAGCTTGATTTTGATTGGGGTATGGTCGATGACCTCCATGGTAGTGATCACTTTCACATTCAAATATAATTTTCAGGGCAATTGCTGCCTGAGAGCCCACCTCGGTGGTGCTTGGCGCGGGCGCGGTGACTTGAATTTCAGGAAATGACTGAATTTCCTATCTCAGTCGAGGAGTTTAAGTCTGTAGATGAGGCCGTTGAGTTCTTCTCCGGCAACCTCATCGCCGCGGGTCTGACTACTATTCCCAGAACGTCTGGCTGTTTTGCACGCCAACCACTCCTATGGTGGTTGGCCGAGTGTGAGACGGCCCTCAAACAGAAGCGTTATGCCTACATGCGCTATAAGCGCCGCCCGAACCATTTAACTGTCGGTGAATTTCGTCGGGCTAGGGCTAGGTTCCGGTATATTTCAAAGCACGCCCGCCACTCTTCTTGGCGGGCATACTTGGATACACTTAACTGGAAATACCCCTCTGGCAGAGGTGTGGAAGCGAGTCAAAAGGATTTGGGGCAAGTTCTCGCAGGACCCCCTTCCTGTTCTCTAGGAGAATGGGACCTCAATCTCGTACCCCGCGTCCGTGGCGGAATCCTTCGTGACAGCTTTCTCCGCATTCTCCTGCTGCGGTGCTGCTCTGCTAGCATTCAATGCAAGTTGTGATTTCTCGATAGGCCGCTGGCTGGACTTTACCTCAAGAGAAGGAGAACCCTTCAACGACAGGTTTACTGTGAGTAAGTTGCGCTCCGCTCTTGCTTAGTACGCGGACACCACCCATGGTCCGGACGATATCCCGTACGCCATGCTTCGACACCTGGGTGAGCAAGGAATGGCCTTTCTGTTAGATTTGTTTAACAGGATCTGGGTGGAGGGTCTCCTCCCAGATTCTTGGCAAATCGCTACTGTGCTCGCCCTTCGCAAACCGGGGAGAGATCACTCTACTCTGGCTGGCTTCCGCCAAATCTATCTAACCTCTTGCGTGTGCAAGTTGATGAAGAAATTAGTAAATGTTAGATTAGCCTTTTTCCTACACAGCGGAGGCCATCTGTCTTCTGCACAGTGAGGCTTTCGCAAGTTCCACTCCACGTCGGATGCTCTGCTCCGACTGGAATATTGTTCTGCGAAGCCTTCCTTCGTAGACAGCAATACGCCACGGTGTTTTTTGATCTGGAGAAGGCCTATGATACCGCATGGCGATACGGTATCATGGAGACTCTCCACACCATGGGGGTGAGGGGACGCCTCCCAATCTTTATATTTGAATTTTTGCGAGATCGTCGATTCCGCGTACAGGTTGGGGGGGCGCCCTCTTCGCCTAAAGGAGCAGGAAGAGTGTGTCCCGCAGGGAAGTGTCCACAGTGTCACACTCTTTGCCCTGAGCATCAATGGCATCACCTCGGTGCTTCCGGAAGATGTTCTCGCTACGCTCTACGTGGACGGCCTTTCGATCTCTTTTGCCACGGCCAAGATGCCAACTCTGGAGCGTTGACTCCAACAGGCATTAAACCGCGTCTCTTGCTATGCCGAAGCGCACAAGTTTCGGGTTTCTTTGGCCAAGACTAAGATGGTGCACTTCTGCCGCCAACCACTGCTCCACCCCGACCAAGATTTGTTTCTTAAAAGGGTGCGCCTGGAAGTGGTTGAATCGCACCGTTTCCTTTACGCCCCATTCTCAGTTATGTAGGCTCTGTCTCATATGTTTTGTCTAAATGGTTGACTACTTATTTTACCCGTCTAGTAGGATGCATTTCTAATTCCCATATAGTTAAAAGTTCCTACTTAATAGAAAAACTTAATACCATCCCTTACCCTTCAGACTTCACCCTTTTTAGCTTTGACGTTTGCTCCCTTTTCACTAAAGTTCAAGTTGTTGATCTATTTCAGTTTCTTAAAGATAAATTGTGTAACGTTTAATTACCTATACTCCCCAATTTATTCTTAGAACTTATCTCCCTCTGTACCAAAGATTGTGCATTTACTTTTAATGGTAAATTCTTTCGCCAAAAAATTGGTTTACGTATGGATAATTATTTATCCCCCGTTTCATCTAACTTATATAGGAAATTTTTCGAAACGGTTTACCTATCCTCAATTTTAGACAGACCTATAATCTGGTTTCGCTATATTGCTGATGTCCTTTACTTGTGGCCAAATTCCGAAATTATTTTTCTTTTATTTAACAAACTTAATTCACTTGTACATTCCATCAAATTTACCCTTGAAATAGAACAGAATGGAAGTATTCGTTTCCTTGATTTATTAATACACCTTACGCCTTCTGGTTTCGAATTCTCTGTCTATCGGAAACCAACTAATTCTTCTTATTATATTCACTTTTACTCCTCTTACCATTATAAGTCAAAAGATCCATTTTTATTTCAATGTTTCTCCCTGAGCACTTCGTGTGGTTAGTCCTGAATTCTTTGACTCTGAAGTTTCCAAAATTTTTGACATCGGCCATAAACTTTGCTATCCTTTTCATTTCCTTGATAAATGCCTTCAGTTAGCTACAAAGTCTTTTTAATCGTTTTGAACCTCGCGCGCCTTTAAATAACAAGAATACTCTTTACTTCCTTTTATTCCATCCTTTGCTTCTCTTCCTCATATTTTAAAATCTCTAGGCATTTGTGTAGTATTTAACTATAATAATACTATATCTAAACTATTAGTCAAAAACGCCCCTTCTCTAATTGGTAATATATATTGCGTAAAATGTATCGATTGCTCTAAATATTACTTTGACCAATCAGGTAAATGTTTAAAAAAACGAATTTCTCAGCATAAATATAATGTCTGTCGCGGGGAAGAAAGCAGCTCATTTTATGTTCATATGTCATTTCTTAATTACAATATTGATCGGAATTCTGCTAAAATCATCTGTCATAATAACGATGCAATTTCACAAAATATCATTGAATCGACCTTTATTAATAAATTTCCCAAATTTTAATTTAAGTCTTGACTTATATAAACTCGATGGTTATTTTTTTAAATTATATTCAGAATGCACTGTCGAAACTTTTAATTTGAGAATAAATATTTATATTAATCTTAATAAAGTATGTAATTTAATTTTTTTGTGCATCTATGTAGCTTTATCATTATGTCTGTGTATTTATTTTAGTTTTAGTCATGTCTTTAGAACATTTATGCTTATTCTACCTTGTTTTTTTCAGTCCTGACCTTTGTTGTTAATCTTTCGCTCAGTTTTTCTCCCTCCCTAATTGCTTAGGCGGTATTTTAATCCTCTTATCAACCTTTAGTCTTTTGAATATACCTGATTTAATGATCTTAGTTTGTATTTATCTTTCTTTTTTTTCTTTTTCTCTGTCACTCTTCGCTCTTCCTAATGTTTCATTTCATATTAATTCATTTTGTTGATTTTTTTTCTTTTTTGTGGGCGTTTCCTCTTCTCTGTAGCATCTTTATATATATTACAATTTTCAATACTTTTGTTATTCCTTGATAAAGAACTCGAAATAAAGTTCGAAAGTATTTGGAATCCTCGTATTAATTTTTCCTGTGTGCTTTGTTGCATTTATTGCTTACTCATGTGATACTTTGTAAATTTTCCACACACACATATATATATATATATATATATATATATATATATATATATATATATATATATATATATATATATATATATATATATATATATGTTGAAAAATAATTAATTTCAATTTGTATTTTAAAAAATATGTTTAGTTTAGTTTTAAAAAAAATGGATTATTCCTTTTTCTTAAAATTGATTTCATTTATTCTTCGAAAAATAATTTTAAAATAATTTTTTGAGTTCTTCTGCTAAAAAAATAATGTCTTTGTAATTTAAATATTGATTACCTCTACCTATTATGATTTTGAACTAAATATATAATGCATAGAAGATAAGTTTTTTTCAGGTGGTTTGGTGCAATTTAAATATAAATAATTCAAACTTGTATAATTAGAATAGATAATATTGGACTTAAAATTATTTTCCCTTTCTTTTTTAGAATTTATTTTTGTTAATTATTTTAGATTTTGAAAGGTTGACTTGGGGTTTTACGGGTCTATTAGGCTATTTTTTTAGCTTCAATTTTATAAGCAGATTTCTTCTTAATCATTTCTTCATAATATTCTTTAATTTTATTAGTTAATTGATTCCCAGAAATGGAGGAAGCAAACAAAACTTCCTGAAGATTTTACTAATAATTATTTATTTCCTTTCTAATATGTAGGAATTGAGAAATGTCTATGAAAAGACTAGAGGAAGATGGGATAACCTCCCTGCAGGAGAGGTTCTTTAATGATGATTCCCTTGTCGCGTCCTTCTTCAGAATGAAAAGAATGATTATTATTATCATTATTATATTTACACTACTTATAATGATTATAATTGCCTTTTTGGCTTTATTACACATATTTCGGATAAAAAAATCTTGAATCTTGGGTGTTTTTTTTCTTCCTACTTCATAACGTCCTTGTCTTCGTGCTGGGTCTCTTGTACATATATGGGAGGGGGAAAGGGCAGTTTTGCTGAAGGTATGTATGATTTGTAGGCCACAACAAATCTAATCTAGACCTCAAGCGTCGTCCAACCATCAACTCAGCTGTGGAATCTCCAGTTGTAGGGTGCGGTGTCAGTCGATAGTTAAATAGGAACCTATCTATACTTGTTCTAAGAGGCTCGGAAGATGTACAGAGAGCTTTCCTGAAGATCTAAACCATCTTCTCAGCTAAACCATTAATAGAAGGTTTATATACTGTTGTAGTATGTGATGAATATCACAACTTGTGACAAATTCCTTAAACTCAGCAGAAGTAAAATAGGGACCATTGTTAGAAACAAGTGAAACTGGCCTACCAAACTGAGCAAAAGAATGTCTAAGAAACTTGATAGTTTCTCTTGCAGTTGGACCTGATGTAGGGTAAACATCAACCCATTTAGATTGATCATCCACTATGATGATAAAATGCTTACCATCTACTGGCCTAGCATAATCGACATGCAACCTGTGCCATGACGACTGTGGCCACTCCCAAGTATGTAATTCCGCCTTAGAGGGTAAGCATTGGGGAAACGGCCTATATAGGTCTTCGAGGTCATTGTCCAAATTAGACCACCAAAAGTAACCTCTAGCAAATTCTTCATACGAGAAGCACCCACATGATTAGCATGTAGTTCATGCAATAGAGCATTCCTTAATTTAGAAGGAATAACTACTTTACTACCCCGCAAGACTGTACCTGACTGAATGTATAACTCATCCCTCCTCCGAACATAAGAAGGAAGGCCAGGATCCCCATAGTTGAGGCTGGCCACCTAATCTCATAGAACTTGTGTACTTTAGAAAGAACAGGATCTTCACGTGTGCAATCCCTGACAGTGACACTAGTGACTGGTAAAAAGTCTAGAAAATGCACCAGCATAGTCCAGTCAGCTGAAACTGGATATTGTCAGTTATGTTAATACTAGAAAGAGGTAGACGGCTCAGAGCATCGGGCGTACCTAATAAGGTTCCAGAACGATGAATAAGAGTGAAATTATAAGCTGTCAGAAGAAGAGTCCAACGTTGTATTCTACCAGAAGCCATAGGAAGGATACATTTAGAAGAAGAAAATAAACCAAGAAGAGGTTTATGATCTGTCACCAATGTAAAATTGTGCTGACCCCACAAAAAGAAATGGAATTCCTTAGAGCAAAAACCATTGCCAAAGCTTCTTTTTCCAACTGAGAATAATTACGTTTGGTAGCTGATAGAATACGGGAAACAAAGTGAACAGGCCGCTCTATACAATCTATAAGGTGGCATAGAACAGCTCCGATTCCATAAACACTGCTGTCTGCGACCACTACAATAGGTTTCTGTGGGTCAAAATGCACTAGCACTTCAGAAGATAGTAGAAGCTGCTTAGAGGTAACAAGAGCAGTTGTTTGTGCTTTTCCCCAAGATCAAGGTACACCAGCTCTTAATAAACTGTTAAGAGTATCCAAGATAGGAGCTGCCTTAGGAATGAACCTCCTATAAATTAAGCAAACCTAAGTATGACTTTAGCTGAGTAACATTAGTAGGAATAGGGGCATCTGCAATAGCTTGAACTTTGTCAGAAGTTGAATGAATTCCCTGAGCATTTATACGATAACCTAGATAAGACACAGTAGGAACACCTGTGGGGGTCAAACCTAGTAAACAATTGTTGGAAAATTTTAAATGGTTCACACATTGTACCTTATAAATGGGAAGACAAACTTCCCGGTTTGTAGTATTTCTCTCTCTTAAGTAGGAAGATAAACTTCCCACTTTGTAGTATTTCTCTTTCGTAAATAGGAAGTTAAACTCCCCAGTATGCAGTACTATATCATGGGTCAGCTATTAATAGCTCCGTACAAAATAGATTTTGTTCTTGAAGTCCCCGTGGGGAAAAGATAAAAATCGATGGCGTTTTCTTGGGTGACCTTCCCTGGCCTTTTCCTCCCTTGTCGGCTGTAAACTTTTCGGTGAGCTTAATTTTCTTGTAGATGTCTTCCAAGTGTAAAAATTCACGGTTCACGGTTTATTAAGAATAAATTACAAAGAGAGATTACATAAATGTAAATATATAGCAGACAGTGTGGAAAATAGAATATAGCAGAGAAGAGATAATTATAAGTATAGGTAGGAAGATAAAGGTTCCCGGAGACGTGGAAATCAAAGTTTTTGTAACTTTATACAATAACAAATTTTACATTTACTCAAAAGAGTTGATAGTTTATAATCATAAAAAAATTATTCCTGAAAATTTACACATTAATATATATTTCTAACGTTAACTACACATTATTTTAATACTTTACATTAATTCTACGCGTTTGTTGTAAAAACCTTTTTAGAATTCTCTTCAGTCCAGCTGATCATTTTAATATAATTTTAAGTCACTTATTTGATTAATTTACAATAGATATTTTGATATTAATTAACACACACTTTCTATGTACACTTTTCCCAAATCACTGATATTATCATTTATTTTATCATTAATTATTTAATTCATATATTTCTAACGTTAACTACAAATTATTTTAATTACTTTACATTATTTCTTCTCGTTTGTTTTAAAAACCTTTTAGAATTCTAGTTTAATCCAGTTGATGATTTTAATCATATTTTAAGTCACTTACTTGATTAATTCATAATAGATAATTTGATACTAGATATATGTTCCGTAAATTAATTAAGACACGCTTTCTATGTACACTTTTCCAAATCAATGATATTATCAATTAATTTATTATTATTTATTTAATCCACTTTTGGGCTTATCGTTATATTTTATACACTTGTATTTTGCACTTTTACTTTATTTCGGACGTTTTTTATCCACTTCTTATAACTTTGAATGTTGACATGTTCACAGCGTGCACGTCCGATGGTGGGATGAACACTGTGCCCTTCAACATCAATGCTGCAATTTCCTTCGGTGAAAAAGGTCCCTAGAAGGTCCACTTGAATTTTCCCTTGGCAATGCCAAGTAGGAGAAATTCTGAGTTGTCGCTTGGGGGTGGGCACAGGGGAGAGCCAAATACCTTGAAGCCCACGTCCTTGCCGTCGAAAAAGTAACCAGTCTCGAAGACTTCCTTCTTGCCGGTTAGGGGAACTTCGGTGTATTCCTCTTCCTGCGCTTCTTCATCGTCCGACGAATTTTGTTCGTTTGTCTTTTCCTTTGTTTGTTTCTTCTTCTTCCCTTTGTTTCTTTACTTTTCTGTGCATTTATTCGTATTTCCCTCTCCTTCCGAATTGTTTCCGTTATTTTTGGCTCTTAGGTAGTTCACTGCCTAGGCTCCTCATTTGGTCGATGTTCCCGTTGGGATTCGTCGGTAAACTGGATATTCAGTATTCCAGCAGAGTCTGGATTTTCGGGTAACCAGAGTTTTTTGGTAACTCCGTTCTTCCCTAGAAGACGGTTAAGTTCTTCGGAAAAGGAGTCGGGGTTATCCAGGTTAGCCATGTGAGCAAAGATGATCATTCTCATGATATCTTTACCCGCCTCTGGCATCAGCAGCTTTGTGGCCACTGCTTGAGCATAGTTGGTCTTCATTCTTCCCTCTTTTTCCTTTTTTATATTTTTCCGTTTAGTACGGATGACTTCTTTACGGATGGGACACCTCATGGCCAAGGCCCTATGGTCCCCTCCACAGTTGACGCACTTTTGCTTACTTTCCGTGCAATCTTTCCAACCATGCCTGGATTCGGCGCAGTTGGAGCATGTAATTACCGTTGCCGTGCAGTCCTTTGTTAAATGTTTTTCGACTGCATAAAATTTGTAGCAGCAGTCGACCGGTATGCCCATCTTTCTTGGCTCTCCTTGCCATCTCGATGGGCGAGAAGATGATTTTCACAATGTTGTTTCCTCTACCAAATTTTTACACCTTTAAACTGTTTGCACATGTCTGATTCGCTGAAAGCTCTGCCTTGATTTCTTCACAGGTGTTGTCAGGGAAGAGTGGGTCCAGCCGACGAAGAATAATCCTACGCTGTACCTGTATTTCTTACAGGATGGTTGCTTACAGTCCAATTATTTTGAGAGGACCTTGGCCTCGTTCGAGACCAACCGTTCCACATCCTTCATGGTGTGGCCGATTGAGGCGTAGCCAGCAGAGGTGTCAATTAACCTGATGAGGACTACATTAATATGTTTGTATATAGCCTCAACCACGGCTGTTCTTGAGGGCTTGGCTCCCCCCGTATAGTGTGGAGGGGAACTCTATAACAGTCCTAGAGGGCTGACCCCATGGGGCCCTACTGAGTAGTGGGCTCCCTCTCCTCGGAGTACCCTTCTTCTACTCACGAATAGAGAGATTTCGATCCCACGAGCGAAGAAAAAGATTCTCTTGTTAAATATCTTTTTGAAGTAGACCACCTTTACCAAGACGAGATTTAGTAAAAAACTCCCTCGTTCGTTGAGGGAGGGGATAAAGTAAGGGTAGGTGGACAGAGGGCGGAAAGTAGACCAGTGATGAAAAGCGATGCTAGAGCCTGGTGATCAGGCCTATCGCTTTGAGGGAATTTTGGTTTTGTAGTTAGTTTATATATATACATATATATATATATATATACATATATATATATATATATATATATATATATATATATATATATATATATATATATATATATATTTATATATATATATATATATATATATATATATATATATATATATATATATATATATATATATATAGATATATAATATATGGCGTTCAAGTGATTTCTCTTCAAAATCAATGTGTGTAATTTGTGTTTTTTGTTTTTTCGTGGATGTCTTCTTCGGTAAATTTCCGTCTCTATCGGTAGATTTGAGTCCTCATCGGTGAATTTGGAGTAATCGGTGAGGTTTCATATTTAGGTTAGCTTTTTCTTAGTCGGCTTTTTATATTAGTTTAGGGCAAAAACATTTTTATTATCATGCGTAGAACGGCACTTCTTCTCCGCCAGCTAAAACCACAGCAGAGCTTGGAAATTTGGCGCGACTTATTCCTCTTCTATTCTGGTTAATCATTTGGACGATTTCATCGTCCAATTCACGATTAACCATTTTCAGCATATTCCTTGTCCGTTCTTCTATGACAATGTTATGGGACTTAACCCCGTCTCCTGGTGCAGCTCTTCTTGGCGTCTTCTTTCTCTTTTGCGTGTACCTGTAATTAGGTACGTACATTTATTCTGCACCACTTGTAGTTTCCTCTTTTGTGTCTTTGAGACAGACGAGTGGGCGGAAGCGGAGTAAGGCAGCATCGATCTTGTAGATCTTTTTCTTATTGCTTTGACGAAGATTTCTGAACCTATATAGAGTCTTGACTGCAGCAGTGACCTTGGTGATTCGTTCTTGGACATGGTTCTTGTACCTGAAAGAGATAATTTCCATTCCAAGTACATTGCAGTACGTGTTGTAGGGATATCGTCTATCCCCCACCCTGCCGTCGTAAAGTAGTCTCCTGCATATGGGGACTACTTTGACCTTTTTCTAGTTGGTGCGGATCTTCCACCGGGCCTCGTAGGTGTTAAGATTTTCAATTTATGCTGCTGTCATACGAGCTTGCCAAGGCGCATTATTCCATGGACAAGTGATTATCTGAGTGAAATCATTGGCGAATTGAATGTTGAGGCAAGTGGGGCTTACAAGAGCTGGAACATCCGCGGCGTAAATCAAGTAGAGAGTAAGAGACAGGCACTTTCCCTGCGGGAGGCCCGCATTGAGTGGCAACTTTGGTCCGTCCGTCCACCCTACACTGATGTACGCCACTCTCTCCATGACATAGTCACAGAGAGTTCTTTCTAAGTTTTCACTTAGGCCCAGTCGTGAGATCTTGTACTGCATTCCCCGTTGCCATAACTTATCAAATGCCTTTGATACATCCCTAAAATCGATGTCCACGTAATTCTTTTCCCGTTTTGCTTGGGCTAGCTTTTCTGCTATGATATTAATCGCCATCTCCGTACTTCGCTTCCTCCTAAACCCGAATTGATGTGGGTTGTAGAGGGAGTTCTCCTCCAGGTGAGACACGTATTTTGTTGATGATCTTCTCGAAGAGCTTCCTGCCAAATTCTAGAAGTAAAATTGGCCGATAGCTCTTCTTTAACGTTTGGTTCTTTCCGTGCTTAGGCAAGAAAATCATCTTAGCCGTTTTATAGCCATCTGGAAATTAGCCCGTGTTCAGACAGGCGTTATATATTCTTCTCATCGCTTAGATGACATTGGCTGGTGCCTTTCCAAAGTCAAGCTTAGTAAGCCCCTATTGTCTTGGGGCTTTTTGTTTGAATAAGCGGAGCACGCCGAGTAGTTCTTCCTCGCTGATTTCGGCGTCTCCGTGGCGCTGTCTATCTAACTGGTAGTGAAGGTGCGTCTTGTGTATTTGTTCGTTAAGCTCGTCGATGATGTTGCTTTAAAACTCTAGGTCATAGTCTTCGTCTTCCTTTTCAGTTATACTGAAGATCTTCTCCCAATAACTTCGGAATATCTCTTCAATTCTTTCTTCTTCCGTTTCTATATTTCCATCGTACTTTTGTAGCTTGATCTTCTGCATCTTCTTCCCAGTGGATCCTTTGAGATTTCGGATCTTTTTCCAAAAATCTTTGGGAGTCGTTTCGTGGTCGAGGCTATCGATTGCGTCCTCCCATCTTCTACACTGTTGTTAAAAGATCAATTGGTTCAGTTCTTCTTTGACTTCTTTACTTCGCTGCATTAACGCATTCATGATGTTGATTTCATACAATAACTTCATCTCACGGTATAATTCCTTTATATATTCGGTCCATCCGTAGGTAGAGATGGTCCTATACTCAGATTTAGGGATACAAGCCCTATCTGCGTTGATGAGATGGTTAATGAGGTCGTCGAGTACCTCCTCAATCTCTTCGAGAATTGCCTTGTTCAAGTTTGACGGATCGTAGGCCTCGAGAAGGCTTGCGTCCCGTGTCCAGTCTGCTCCTTTGTAATTTTTTCTGACTACCTCTGAAACTTGTATAGGGTTCCTGTTGATAGTGAGTAGGATCCCTATATGGTCACTACATGTTACCTGGACTGGTTTTATGTAGTAATTGAACGAAAGCTGACGATTCGCCAGACAGATGTCTGGTTTTGTGGCACTTTCTGCTCTGACATAAGTGGGGAATTCGGGGCCTATTCGCTGTGCAATAATTCTGTTCAGCAGCAGGTCTAGGCTTCTTCCTATACCGTTGAAGGTCCTGTAACCGGATTCTCGGCATCTGGCGTTCAGATCCCCTTTAATATAGTGGGGGCTCTTCTGCCAAATAGGCCAGTGATAGTGTGAATTAGTAACACGTTTCTCCTTGGCGGTTGATATCCAGGACCAATAACTAGCTTCCCTATGTCGAGTTCGACCTCAATTGTGAGGTAGGATTCTTCTAGATTTCTTATTCGCTTGTATTTAATCCCTTTCTTTATTGCAATAGCGGTACCGTCAAACCGCTCCTGCGAATACTTTGTGATCAACAGATCGTAGTTCCAGATTTTTATTTTTACACTACGCGTTTCGATCCCGTGTTCTGAAATTAAGATGTTGTCCGCATCAATTTTCCTGAATACATTTCCGTAAAGAATTCCTTTCGTCGTCCAGCCTTTGATATTAATTTCCAGTATCTTTAGTGAGTTTTGTAACATGGTGAATTGTTTTTACCTATGTTTCTTCTTACTCTTCTTCTTCTTGGGGGCTGGCTGGGCAGTTTTACTTGCCTCAGGGTTTTCCTTTTTCGGAGGGGGACTCTGGGTTTTAGACTTGCTCTTCGTAGCTCGTGTACGGGTGCCCTCTTCGTTGTCAGAAAAGGAGGATCCCTCTTCACTTTCAGCCTTTTCCTTTTCGTCGTCCTCTTCGGATTCCTCCGATGAGGGAGTTTCAAAAATCTCTTCCAGTCCAGACTTGACGCAATTATTTTTTATGACTGAGTCCTTGAATGCCTTAAGGCATTCCGGGTCTTCAGGCATAATTACTGAAGGAAGAATATTTGCCTTCAGGAGAGGGTTTAGTACCTGGTTATAGCAGCCAGATTTTACTGCATTTGCCACATTTTCTTGAGTAATGCAGATTAATATATTTGCACTCAAATCGCCCTTCATATTCATCTGTACAACTGCAGATGCAGGCTTTATTTCTTTGGCTTTCCTCTTTTCTTCTTCTTCTCTTTTAATAATTTCGCGGCGCTTGGAACAGTTCAGGCCATGGGCCTGTGCTGCCCTTTGCAATTTAGGCATCTCTTCTTGGTGCTTTCGCATTTGTCAAATCGGTGCCCTTCTCTGACGCATCCACTGCAGCACAGTTTGTTTTTGTCTACGCATGTCATTGTCGTGTGCTCTTAGAATTTATAGCATACAAAGCACTTTTGCATGCTATTAAATTTGTCCTGCTGTATATTTTCGCCTGGTATTCTCATATTGAATACCAGTACTACATTCTGAGTCGATTTTTTTGCCATTTCTGTGGTAGCGAATGTTATTTTAAAAATGTGGGTATGTTCGCGAAATTTGATTATTTCCCGAACTTGGGCCCAGGGATTGCTCTTGGTGATCTCTTCTTTGAGCTCTTCGGGTGTATGCTCAGCCACCCAGCTTTCCATTTTGCGGCAGATAACGCTTTTGTTTGCTGCCACTTGTGGAGGGGTTTTCGCTTCTAGGCTAGTGTGCCGTAGGACCGTCGCTCCCTCTTTCGATAGGAGCTGGTCCACATCCTTGGTCTCGGAACATAGGACGATGAAGCCAGATGAAACTTCAATAAGTTTCACTAGTAATACTCTTAGCTCGAGGTAAAGGGTTTCGCATAGGTGCCTTTTGTCGGTGTTATTCTTTCCGGAAATGGTCCTTAGGGGGACCCTCTTAGTGAGGTTCTCCATAGTCTTCGTTGTCCTTACTATGTCCTCTTTTGATGTCTTCTTTTTTTTTTTAAACCAAAGTGTAATTATGGTGTTTTGGAGTAAACAAGAAAGTTAGGAAGTGGTAAAGGAGGTAATGGATAGTGCAGGTAGGTTCAGGTACTAGTCCAAAGAAATGGTGAATAAACGCCCCTGTCCATTTTCCTGTTGTTCCCCCGCTCGTTTGCTGCCAGAATGATGGATGATGGATGGATGGGATGGGTCTCGAGTAGAAACCTCAAGAGGGGTGAATTGGGGTTGACTTGATGCAGTAGCTGCCGAAACAACGACCGCTAAAGTTTTGCCACCCCCTCTCGGGTACTTACGCCATAACTGAATCCAACTACATAGAGATATGTGTACTTCCCTCTATGATTCTGGCTGGGTCCCCAGGGCGATGAGGATCTCTCCTCTGTCCGGGACTCGCAGTTATGCCCCAGTTTCGAAATAATTTCTGACTTACGCTTCTGCTGTGAGCAAGGCGTTAAACCAGTTTTCACATAAGCTCTTAATTATGTCAGTCCAAGTGGCCGGCATAGTTAAGACGAAATTAATGAATAGCAGACATCCGAGCAGGTTCACACGCAGGGCGATGAATGGGAGCAGTGAGTTGCTTAAACCCCCATTGAATTATGAATCTTCGATGAAAATCAAGTATTTCAATTTTCAAAGGGTGAAGCGTAATTCACCGTAAGACTTACAGAATAAGCGCTCTTCTATGTAGGCGGTGCTCAAAGTCCGTTAGTAAGCAAGTAAAAATGCTTTATCCGAAGGTTGTCAGCAGAGCGTAGTAGTCGAATATTCGTCCGTCGTCTAAAAATTGATGATAATGATTAATAATAGTTAGGAAGAGATTAGAGTGGAAGATGAGATAATAGGTTATAGGTGAAGAGAGTTTGTAGGGTTTGCCCTGGT
This sequence comes from Ceratothoa steindachneri, assembly GCA_963969495.1. NCBI lineage: Eukaryota > Metazoa > Arthropoda > Malacostraca > Isopoda > Cymothoidae > Ceratothoa > Ceratothoa steindachneri. The sequence goes on along the minus strand of OZ018317.1, from coordinate 94,893,083 downwards.
AGTGAGGGCTACGCTTTTCTTTTGTTTAATGATTTTATTCCCTTTTTTATGACCTTCAATCGTGTATTTAGTATTTTCGTGTGTATCTTAATTTATATTTAACGTATTCAAGCATTTCTTTTGTACATAATTTGCAACCTTTTTTCTTTTTTTTTCTTTTTTTCTCCTTAATATTATGCTTATTTTAAGAGAGATAAACTTAATATTATGCTTATTTTAAGTGAGATAAACTTACATATGTTTATATATATATTTTTGTTTTTATTTATTTTTATTATTTTTATTTTATTTTATTTTTTATAAATCTATTTATCTTTTTCCTTTTTTTGATTTATTTATTTTTTATTTGTTTTTTTTTCAGAGTAATACAAAATGAAGTAGTTCAAGAGTCTACAATATACATTCAATTACCTTGCATACTACACATTCATACATGTTTGTGAGTGTATTTGTTAATGTATCGTGTTTGTACTTGTTATTTCAGTGTGGTGTATTATGTGAACCACGGTGCCAACTGCTTCTTAGAGCATTCTCTCGAGCTAGGAAATCGCCTGTTTCTGCTTACTTTATACCTTCTGTTCGTGGGATTTTTAGATCCTTCGCTAGTTCAGGCGCCGTTTCATTCAAGATCCTCTCCCAAGTTCCTTTGGCCAAACTTTGGGTCACCAGATTGATAGGTGTCAGAGCGGCTCTTTGGTGGGGTTGTGTTTGGGGAATTAGGTCTCGCTTTCTTTTGTTATTTATGTAGAGAGTCGCCTTGTGTTGGACTATTTGTAGGCGCTTCAAGCGCTTCCTACTTAGGGTTTGGGCCATCACCGTGGGGTATATCAGTGTTGGTCTTACGTAGATGAGATATATCTTTCGGATATTGCTAGATCTCATATTCCTGAATCGGTAGAGTTTTGATATTTCCAACCTCCCCAGATTTTCCCGCGTTTTGAAGTGATGCCCGTACCCGGTGGGGGTGATTTTGAGTCCAAAAACGGTCCCTTCTTGGTGATAGGGAAATATCAGTTCCCCTATTGTTACGCCCGCTGTTTTTTTGCGACCGAGGGCGAGGATCTTGAACTTCCTGCTATTCGTGCGGATCTTCGACTTACTATCGTACTCATTCATGAGCCTGATATCATTAGCAGTCTCTTGAGCCTGAGCCCTGGGATTCCTGTATGTAACAGGGATAACTTGAGTTATATCGCCGCGAACTGGAGATATAATGAGTCCTCCTTTACCGGAGTTGGTAAATCTATTGTGTAGATTAGGTAAAGGAGGAGGCTCAGACAACTGCCTTGCGGGACTCTGGCCTCGAGGAGCAACTCAGGTCCTTGGTGATCCTCAATCATGATTCTGGCGCGCCGTTCCATGACGAAGTCGCAGATAATGCGCTCAGAATCGGGTCTACCTGAAGGTTCAGTATCTTATATTGAAGGCCCCTAAGCCAGACCTTGTCGAAGACCTTCTGTACGTACCTGAGAACGATGTCCGTGTATTTTCCTTCCGCTTGGCACTTGGTGATTTTCTCAGGCTAAAGATTATTGATTTCAGCCGTGTTTATGTATAAACGGTCGCAGCGCTAGTAACATTTTAAATATATAATGGCGCTGATTAGATAATTATTACAGTGCTTATATCTAAAAGCTGATTGGTCAATTTGTCATTGGACATTGGACATAAAATGGTAGAGATTAAGGAAGAGTTAGAGAGAAAAGTAAGCGATGAAAGTGTTGAATTAGAGTGAATTTAAAGAATAGGTGATGTGTAGGAGACAGAAAAAATAGGTTCCTGGTGAAAGGGTAGCTCTGTTTTTGGCTGATTTTTTCTATTTAATAAACTATAAAATTTATAGTTTATCCAATTAAATTAATCTGGTTAATTTAATTTAATTATTTAGATCTTAGTGATTTTTTAGCATTCAAGTTTTTATTTGAGGCGGGGTTTTATTCCCTTTGTGGGTTTTTGAAAAAGTTTATTTTCGTTTTATTTGAATTTTTGCAGAGTTTGAATTTATTTTTCAATTTATTTTTACTAAAGAAACTTGCGCCTTCCACTGGTCGTTTTCTGTATTTTGTCGGTTTTGTCAAGTGTATTTTGGAGTCACGTCACCGTCAGACTGTAATTTACTGCTCTTAAATGGTCTTATTTGTCAGTCGAACTCTATGTCTAAGTGTGTACGAGAGAATTCAGGGGTCAAGCGGGAATCAATGGCTTGCCAGATCCTCTTAGCTCTCTTTGGAGCGCCATGTTGATCGGAGATAATCCAACCGAGCCGTGGAGCGCCATGTTGATCAGAAATAATCCAACCGAGTCGTGGAGCTCCCTCTCTCGTTTGTGTTCTCTTCTTCGGGTGTTTGTAATGAGCAGCACCGCTTTGTTCTGGATGACTTGTAGTTTTGCAATGTGGGTCTTGGCGCTCGCGTTCAGTGGCACCGAGGGGTACAGTAGTCTTGAGCGAATGCACGCATTGAATATCTTGAGTTTATTTGGGGGATTTAGTTCACGGAACCTATAAAATTCCCTCAAATCTCTCTTGCTATTCGCGATTGTTCGCTCGATATGACTCTTGTAGCCCCCTGTGGTGATTTTAAGTCCCAGAACCGTCCCTTCCAGGCAGTAGGATATTCGCTACCCTTCTACACGTATATCATTGAAGGTCTTGCGAAACATGGGAATTATTTAGAATTTTGTGGCATTGGTTGATATCTTCCATTTCCTCTCGAAAGAGTTGATGTTAGATATCTGCCTAGCCGTATTTCTCGCCATAAATTCCCTGTGAACATAAGCGGTGGTACAAATTTGCGATATGTCGTCAGCGAACTGTACGTATATCATACCCTCGGAGAAAGGTTGTGGTAAGTCACGTGTAAAAATGTATAAAAGGGGACTAAGACAGCCCCTTTGTGGGACTCCTACTTCGAGCTCGAATTGAATGTATGCTCTCCTCTCCATTATATAGTCACCTAAAATCCTCTCAAGAATGGGGTTGAGGCCTACTTGAAGGATCTTAAATTGTATTCCTCTCTTCCAAACCTTATCAAAGGCTTTTTTAACATCTCGGAGCACCAGGTCGGCATGCCTTTTGTCTGCTTTGTTTTTAGCGAGCTTTTCGGTGACAACGGCTAGTGCCGTGTTAGTCCCTCTTTTCCTTCTGAAGCCGAGTTGCTGCTCATTATGCAAGTTGGCTCCGTCGAGAAAGGAGTTGACTCTATTACCCAATATCTTCTCGAAGACTTTGCCAGCAAATTCTAGGAGAGGTATTGGTCGAAAGTTGGCTGGGCAGTCCGGGGGCTTTCACAATTTGGGGATGAAAATAATTTTTGCCATTTTCCACTTATCAGAGGAATAGCATGTGTTCAGAGCGGCGCTCATGATGTTAAGTAGGCCGCTCCAAACGTCAGGCGGGGCCTTGATAAAATTCCCCTGGGTCAGCCCCGTGGTACCCGATGCTCTTTGACGAACGGTCTTTGGAACAACGGAAAGTTCTAGGGCAGTTATTTTACTGCCATAGCCCTTCATCACTCTTTCATGCGACACACAATGATTATGAGAGGTTTTATGTATTTGTATGTTTAGCTGTTGAATTATGTCAATTTCGAATTCGAGGTCGTAATTATCATTTTCATTTTAGGTAATTTTGAAGATTGAAGACTAGTAAATCCTAAACATTTCCTCCATCTCTTCAGTCTCGTCAATTTCTTTGCCGTCGTGAATGGGTGTTATTCTTCTTTGTGGTGGTTTTCCTTCAGTACGTTTAAATGTTTGCCGGAATGTGTGTGAGTCTCATTCTATATCTAGTCTTTCTATCAGTCTGGCCCATATTAGTATTTGTTGGTTCGTAATTAGTGTCTGGAGTTCGTCTTTAATTTGTCTTAGTCTTCTATGAGCATTGTGATTGGGGCCTATCAGCGCTACTACGTTGGACAAGTCCCTATATTCTTGAGCCAGGGCTTCCATGGGAGGGGTACATGGGGGAGCTGGAAGGGTTTTATAATTAATAAGGGAATGCTATTTTTATCGGCTTTTATTAGGAAGTCAGTTAATTTATCCAGCTCCTCATCTATTTCTTCTAAATTGGCATCAAATAAAGGGTCTGGGATATAATTTAGAAGGTAATTTTTATAGCTTTCCCAGTTCGCCTGCTTATAGCTTTTGCGTTCTGGGATTTCAATTTGAATGGGATTTACTCCTACTGTAATTTGGATTGCCTGGTGGTCACTCGGAATGATGGGGCCAGGTTCAATGTAGTAGTTGTAAGAAAACCTGATGCTAGATAGGACTATATCAGGTTTCGTTGCTGCTCTTTCCGTTATGTATGTCAGGAATTCTGGTCTGATCCTTGTCACGTATTGTCTGTCAAGTAGTACCTCGATGTTTCTGCCTGCATTGTTATAGGAGGTATATCCTGCCGCTGCACACCTCGCATTTAGATCTCTGGCAAAAATTACGTTTTTCTTGTGGCTAAATATCTGCAAGAAGTTGTGCATTGGCACATAGTCGCGTCTTGGGGGTTGGTACCCCGTGGCCACGACCAGTCCCCCTACGGTAGTACCTACTTCAATGGCAAGGTATGATTCATCTAAGTCATCCAGTGTCCTGTATTTTAGTCCTTTGTAACGACTATTGCGCAGCCGTCATACCGTTGCTGGCTATGATTCTTACTAATGACGTCGTATTGAAATATTTTTAATTGTTTTTGTGCGGTCAGTCCGTGTTCGGAAATAAGTATTATTTCAGGGTCACTCTGTCTCATAATATTGCCATAGATGGAACCTTTTCCGTCCCACCCATCGACATTCATGTATATAATTGTAAGTCTGTCGGTCATTTTGTGTAATTTTAGTTCTCTAGTGTGTGGGATTAAAGTAGACGCTTATTCGCGATCTACTTTAGCCTCATGAGGTGCACTGGGCGGGGTGCGCTCCATGCCGTTTCTTTTTTTCTGTATTTGGTGTCCGTTATCGTGTGGAAGCAGTCCGTGGTCAATTTGATCATATTTTGGGCGAGAGCCTCCTTAATCTGCGGCTCTGGAACCTCATCTGTGCATTCCCACTTGTATCTTCCGGTCATAAGACCCTACAATACTTCGCGAGAATTGATTTAGGTTGGGAAGGGAGCCGATTTGGGGCCATATAATTTCACGTTGAGACTTCTCGCGTGGTATATTAACTGGTGTTCCGTGCCCCGTGCTGAGGAGGTAGACCTTGGGCCACGAGGTTAGAGATTTTCCTCGACTGTGGAGACCTGGTCTCCTTGGGTCGTACTGCTCCCTTGATTGGTGTGTGTATCTGTGTGTTTGTTGTTAATGTGATGTCTTTTGGGGGGTGAAAGTGGCGTCTTTTTTTGAGTGTTTTTTTAGTTTTTTTAGTCGGGGGTCTCGTGAGATGGCTGTTCTGTGGTGTTGGCACTTTTTGGCACGTTTCTTGGCAATGAGGGGCTACGCTTATTCACATAAGCTCCTCTGAAGGAGGGTTGTCGGGGAACCACATCTCTGCAGCTCGTTTTTACGAGCATGCGATTGACCTCCGTGACAAAGGTACATGGGCGTGTAATGTTCGCAATGTGTGCATAGTAAATGTAGCACATTATTTTCGTTGAATAGTCGTTTTAGATGTGTAGGTAAGTTTTCTAGATGTTCATCTTGGCAATGGCGGCATTTTTTACTTTCGCGTAAATCGAATTGGCTTTCTTCTCCTCTATTTCGCGTTGCAATTGAGTTTGCTTTTGCATTTCCTGTTTTTTGACCGGACATGCCATAGACATAGTCCGGTGGTGCCTTCGCAATTTAAACATTTGGGGGTGGTATTCTTACAGTCACGCCAAAAATGGTCACGACCGGCACAGATAGAGCATAGCGTTAGTTCTTTCTTCTCAGGGCAGTTGGAAGTGGTGTGTTTGCCGTACATGTACCACCGGAAGCACATTTGAAGGTCGACAAACTCCTCATGTTTCATCTGCTCCGGGCAGACTATTAAATGAAAAGAAGTAAATCATTTTCCTTAGCTTTTTTGAGCCATAGTCGTGTCTTTGAATACAACCTTAAATACGTGCGTGTATTGTTTGAACTTGATGACCTCTGCTACCTTTGCCTATTGGTGGTTCCGTTCGATTTCCTCTTTAATATCCTCTGTCGAGTGGCTCCCAACCCAGGGGTCGAGGCGCCTGCAGATTAAGCTGCGATGTGTGGTTATTTGTGGCGGTGTGGGTGGTTTTAGATTGATGGTCTTTAGGGATTAAACGGCTTTGCTTGAGGTCAAGGTTTCACAATCGGCCTTCCTCGCGCAAATGGCCGAGTAACCATTATGCAAGTCTAACCAGTACGATGTGTAAGGATAAATATACTATCGTAAGATAGGGGATGTGTATGTATAAATATATGTGTACACTTTTAGAAAAAAAGGACGGGGGATAGAGAAATAGGGGCCAATTTCCAAATACTTTTATATGACTTCACCTTGATGTTTGCTTCCTTTAGGCTTGCGGGTCGGCCAGTTGAGGCTTCGGTCCTTGTCTCCACGAAGGAGTGAAGATTTTGCCTCTCACTTTCCTAAATCGAATGCAGTGGTCCACCTTTTCAAACGTATCGTGCTTTTTCACTATGACCCAGTTTTTATATTCACCACTCGAAGCGAGTCGCACAATATCATTTCTTTCACAAAAGTTCAGTTTGCAAAATTCCAAACAAAATTTGGTACACAGCGGTAAGCAGACTTGCTAAGGCAACCAGAGCAGTCGGTCAATGGACAATGGATATAAAAAGTAGTGAAAGGAAAATACATACACAGATATATGATTGCAAATGAAATCATGTATGCATATATGTATATAATAGTGGCAGATAGATAGTTAGGGATAGATTTCCATGATGAAAAGAATAGAAGGGGTAGAAAATCCCTGGTGATATGGAATCGCAGGCATTTGTCTGAGGTTGATGTTCTCTTTCTTACTTGATCTAATATTCTTGTTATAATTCGTACTGTTATCTGCTTCTTTTTATTTGATTCTTGTTTGAGTTTCTATGGTTTAGCATGTTTGTTTGTGTGGGAGTTTGTTTTTTATGTTATTGGTTGTGTGTTCATTATGTTTCGTGTAATTTATAGTAGTTTTTGTAGCGTTCAAGCCTTTTATGTGTTTATTGTAACTTCTGTGTTTCCCTCGTTGTTCGTTTATGTGTTTTCAGTGTTCTTCTTGTTTATACTTGTGTAGTTCATTTTTTGGTATGCTTAGTCTTATGTGAAGATTGGATCTTCTGGTCTTTCGGTCTGTGTTTTGCTAGCGACAAAGTCTAGTCTTCTTCTGTTTAAGTCTTCTAACGGAATGTTGATGTGTCTCTGTCTGATTTTGTCCATCATGAGTCTTGGGATTTTCTCCCAGATTTTTCGGGCTCTTCTTTACAGCTTCATGTTGATTGGAGTCAATTGGATGCCTTGTTGAAGGTCCCTCTGCCTCCTTCTTTCCCTCCTCCTGGTGCCGGTTATTAGGAGTACCCCTTTTTTTGTACTCTTTGGAGGAGTCGTACTTTATTTTTGGAACTAGTGTTGATAGGTGTCGTGGTATGACATTACATTATATCAATACCATATTATATCTATGGGTGAGTGACCAATAACTTAAAGGCGAACCGAAAAGGGACGGAACGCCACGAGTTTCCACGAGCGGAACAGCGAGAAAAAGAGTACAAAGAGGTCAGGTAAAATTTACGCAATAGCAAAGCTCAAGGTTATTTTACAGAGGCATGTACAAAATATAATTTTATTTACATAAGAATAAGAGAATTAATAGGCAAAATTACATCGGTAAACGAGGGGGAAATTGCAGAGTTATGCATCAGACTCTAAAGTTAGAAATTAATGCATTACAGAAGGAGACTATTCAAATGGGGAGGATTAACTCAAATGGGTTGCTGAAGGGGGAGAGGGGTTGGCTTACGGAGGATTCCGGGTGAGATGTCAGGGTAAGGCTTCACGGATGTCTTCTGCAGGCAATAAACGTTAGGACGAGGGCGCTCGGAGATTCTGAGCGGGAAGTTGACGTGATGACGGTTTACCAAAAGGGACCGGAGTGGTAACGTCGCGTCCAGGGGAGAGTATTTCAGGCACCCGAAAACGAGGAGTGAACGCAGAGGGCTTCTACAGGAGTTGATGAGTGAAGTCGGAAAAATCGCTCGGTGGCGATCGTCAAATGGAATTACATCACTGGCTGGGGGCTAATTCCAACACACAAAAATGTTCAGCCGTCACTTTGCTTTGTTGTTAGCACCTGACTTGGAACTATGAGAATCTTTTTGGGTCCGGGCGAGTCTCCTTAACTCTGTGTCTCCCACATTGAAGACGAGCCCTATATATGTCCGAGGCTCCCCCCGCACGGGGGGGGGGAACAGCGTTACTCTTGAATGGCCTCGAATATTCACGCCGAGGAGATTCTAACCCGCGTAAAGGTGGTCCGTGGTGGACGCGGTTCGACGCTACCGCTTGTAGATGGAGGGATGGGGGCTTACCAATTTAAGCCTAACTAAATTCTAGAATCTTCTTTAGCGCATGGACTTCACTTCCGTGCTGGAAAAGAAATTCCACGTGGAATTCCCCCACAATAGGTATTGGTGGATACAGGAGCTTCGATCTTATGAGCGCGTTGTAGATTTTCCTTTTGTTAGCCGTGTTCAGGTTTCGAAACCTGAACAGCTTTGAAAGCTCTACCCACTCTCGCGCTGCTGTCTGAGCAACGTGACTACCATATCCATTACTACCTATCCTTAGTCCAAGTACTCTCCCGTCGTTGCTGTAAGGAATCCGAGCGTTATGGGTCTCGATGTGGGCCCGTTTCCTACGGAAGAATGGAATCACCTTAAATTTTGGGGTGTTCGTCCGCAGCAGTCAGTCAATTTGTCAACGCGAAGGCTGTTATTCCAAATGAACGTAAGAATGACTATTAAATGTATATCAATCCTGATTGGTTGAATTTTTATAGTGTTATGAGTAGATGAAATAACTAGATATATAGGTGTATTTTTGTGTAAAAGAGACGGTTGAAGAATTCTTTGAGTAAACTACGCTAATCTACACATCTCTTACCCGATAAAGGAGGAAAAGGAAAGGACATGATGCCTCAAAAACGTGAACATTCTCTTCACTTTTCCCACGGGGATTCTGTAGAAGACATTTGAAAGCTGCTCCTAAGTGATAGGCGACCTTATTTCGACCTAACCTCTGCCCCCCCCCATCCCCACTCCAACTCCCTCGACGGAGTTACGAAGCTGATATGAACTGAACTGCCATTCATCTAGTCTCGCTCCAGCTATAGCGGTCCACTTTGATAGACATAATTGGAGACGTAAAGGAAACCAGGTTTGATCATTATCCCACTGTAAAACTCTCCCGAAGAGACCACCCGATTACGAGGCGATGCTAAAAGCTTTGAGGAAGAGTTCGCTCTAATCTTTAAAGGTAGTTTCTGGCCAAGACCACAGGGGGACATGCATCCTTCTCTGTATAATTTGGTAGCAGCATCGATAACCAAACCCTAGACGGGGCGGCACCGTCACACTTCACCTGTCTGAGGGGCCTCCCTGGGTTCCCCCTTCATCATTCATTCCCCCATTTGGCAGTTCACGTTCATAGAAATTGAGTTACGAAGTAGAGGGAGTCACCACAAACGAATACCGAACAAAACACAATCGTGAGAAGAAAGAGAGCACGAACTATTTACTCGAATCAAGTCGCCACTAACAAAAGATTATAGAGATGATTACAGTCCAGAGGTGCCACTCTCTCGAAGAGATGGCCCAAGAGAACACAACTAGAATACCTCTGCGGGCAATCGATGGACAGCCAAGCCCAGCAGAAGAAAAGTATTCGAAGTTGTGTATGGCAAATGGGCATTGCCATGGTGAGACTGCTGGAGGTGGCCTCGGGGTATGTCGCAATCTGTGAAAAAGAAAAGGACATCGTGGCTATCCCTAAGGAAAGGGAAGTTGAGTTCCTTAGGGGAATTGGGCTGCAGCCAGCTGTACCACCACTGATCCTTGCCCACAGGAGCTTGGTATGCCGGCGACTTGACCCGTGGATCGGTTTGTTTTGGCAAACCTGGGCCAATTTAGCCGAAGTGATGAAGTTTAAGAACAGAAAGGACAACAGCGACTACACTCCCGTGTTCAAGGTAGTCTTCACTGAAAACCACTATGGCCCAAAAGGCAAAAGAACATAGCCTATTTATGTTAATGCCAAAGTTAGTGGGAGCCAGATCAAGAAAGAAGAATTCACTCCAGTCTACTTCTGTTTTAGGTGTTATAAAATGGAGGAACACGCGAGTAAGGATTGCAAGGAGCCACTGAACACAATTGGAGTACATGCACTAATAATTACTAGAAGTGCGTTAACTGTGGGCAAGAACACAGATAAATGGCCATGGCCCGCCCTGTAATAAAAGAGATTATTAAAAGGAAACATGAATCGAAGAAGAAAGAGGAAATGCGTAGAGCAAATACATCCTACGCTCAAGCAGCAAAGGTGGCCCTCTCAGAAGTGGATACAAATAAAACATACCTTAAGCTACAGAACGAGAATTCGAAGAAGATTATGACGTGCATCCTTCACGCGCACGTCATGAATCTCATGCCGCCTAGCACGTTCACTAAAGAGCTGAACGAAATGCTAGCCAAGAGCGGTATGGACCAAATGTGGTTCCTGGGCAACCGCCCAACCTCTGGGGATATCCTGCAATTGCAGATGGTTCCAAACCAACAAATAAACGGACAAGACACCCGCAAAATTGGAAACAAGAAGGAGAAGAAACAAGCAGTCGAAGTGAAAACTCTTGCCCCTAAACAGAGACAAAAAATCAGTGAAGATAGGGAAAATGCTGGGTCTGATACCAATGGTTCCTCAGTTCTCAGACTCATCAGACACCGAAGCCCCACAAAAAAAGAAGGGGAAGAAACGGAAAAACAAAAATATGCGTGCAGATAGTATCAATCTTAAAATCTATTCATGCGAACAGTTTTCCTTTTCCGAAGAAATGGAACCCAGGGAAGTATTCCATGGAATTAAAGCAGAAGTGTTCAAATGGGAATACGATTTTAAAGTCGACGCAACGGTAGAAAAAGCTCTGCTGTCGCAGAATATGACCCTACATCACAACACCTGCGAGCAGATTTGCAACACCGAGTTCAGGAAGCAGAGAAACGGAAGGAAGAAGAACGTAACCGAGAAACACTAAAGAGACAACATGGAAAGAGTAAGCAATCGAATGAGGTCTCTGACACTCAACGTAAACGGATAGGAGGGGTAAGCGACGGCATAAGGAAACATATTTCGGGTGCTTGACCCCGACACCATTCTCATAACGGAGCACGGTATTGACACTACATCTGGTCAAATTAAAATACTTGGCTACAGAGTGGTAATGAAGAATCATTCTCAGGAAAGGTATGATGGTGCTGCAATAGCTACTAAGGGGAACATCTCGTTTAAGTCTCTACCAGAACTGGATGAATCCTTTGTAGTGGTTGAACTCCACACATTGGTAGGAGACCTCGTGATAGCTGCAACCTATCAACCCCTTCGTCGAGCCTATCTCTCGTTAAATAATTTCTACACACTGTTTTGGCACCTCAGAATGGCAACTTTAGGGGGCGACCTCAATGCCAGATGCCGTGCGGCGGGCTATGGTAGTACCAACGAAAGAGGCCGAAACTTGGAACTGATTATGGGAAGAAAAAACATCCAAAGAATAGGGCCGGATTTTCCGACCTATATCACTTCCGTTTCAGCAACTAAACCTGACATAATCTTAACAAGTGAAGGCTTCCAATTCAACTACCATAATGAGCCGGTCCCAACAGTCCCAAGTGATCACATAGCGATCCTCACTACATTATCTCTCGCTCCGATCCAGCTTCCGGTCTCTCTCTGAAAAAACTACGCCTTGACCAACTGGGAACTTTACAAAAGATGACTCAGTCAATACACCCCAGCTGACATAAGCGCCGCAACCTTGGAGGCGATAAACAGGGAACTGGAGAGGATAACTGCGTCCATAATAGAAGCGGACCGCAAGTGAATACCCAAGACTAGGTATAAAACACCTCCTCAGCCCAGATGGACAGAAGAGATGAGAGAGATTGCTCGTGTTCACAGGGAAGTATACAAAGAGATAAGACGGGAAGGTCCTAACCGGGAAAGAAGCTCGCTCTTTCGGCGCCTAAGCACTGAGCTAAAACAGGCTACCAACCTCCAACAAGAGGAAATATGGAACAGCCTGATAGCCAAAATCGATAGCGAGCTCAACCCGGCTAAATTCTGGCGTCAACTCAAGAACCTTAAAGGACTAACCGGAAGAACAAGGCTCGAATAAAAGAGAACGGATATTATAACAACAAGGCAACTATAATTTAAATAAAATGAAACAACGAAGTAATAAATAACCAAGTACCAATAAAAGAGGCAAAGATGACCATATGAAACAAGAGATAAATAGCAAAACAAAAACCAATTGTAAGGCTTAAAAGCCACGGCAGAGGAACTTATTAATGGAATCAAATAAATAAATATATATATACAAGCCAATGTTCTCTTCCTTAACAGGAAGAGCTTAGTTACACAGGCACCCCTGCGGGGTGTGGCCTACGGCCTTATTTGCTAATCTTAACCGCCTTTTTTAATCCCCTTTATAGACTTTATTTTAACACCCTGAACACCCTTTTCTTCTTCTTCTTCTTCTTCTTCTTCTTCTTCTTCTTCTTCTTCTTCTTCTTCTTCTTCTTCTTTTTCTTCTTCTTCTTATTCATCTTCATCTTCTTAATCTTATTCTTCATATTCATCTTCTTCTTCTTCTTCTTCATCTTCTTCTTCTTATAAAGGAATTATTAGAGATAATGGATATTAATGGAATCAAATAAATAAATATATATTTACAAGCCGATGTTCTCTTCCTTAACAGGAAGAGCTTAGTTACACAGGCACCCCTGCGGGGTGTGGCCTACGGCCTTATTTGCTAATCTTAACCGCCTTTTTTAATCCCCTTTATAGACTCTTTATTTTAACACCCTGAACACCCTTTTCTTCTTCTTCTTCTTCTTCTTCTTCTTCTTCTTCTTCTTCTTCTTTTTCTTCTTCTTCTTATTCATCTTCATCTTCTTAATCTCATTCTTCATATTCATCTTTTTCTTCTTCTTCTTCATCTTCTTCTTCTTATAAAGGAATTATTAGAGATAACTTTGATAAAAAAATTAAATATACTTAGGTGACAACCGAACTAAATGAAAAAATCTTATTCAAACCTTCAAAAATCTCGTTCTTAAAATATAGGGTTATGGACTACGCAATGGCTTCGCCACTCCCCTTACGGGGGAGGAGCTTGCACTTCTCTACTAAGATTAAAATTTAAAATGTAAAAAAAAAGCAGCCATGGTTAAATTTTTATAAATTTTCTGAACTTCGCCCATTATAATAATTTTAAAAAGGAACTCTAAACTAAATTTATAGGAACTTCACCCTTTGTAACTCTTTGGGTTTTAAAAAATTCACAAAATTTCGATACCTATATTTAGTTCTGAACTTCACCCTTTTTTTTTTGGATATTATAAGAATTATTAGAAATAACTTTGATAAAAAAACAAGTCATAACCAAACTAAGATGAAATTATTATTCAAACACTCAAAAAATTCCCTTCTTAAATTATAGAGTTAGCGATGATAACATTGGAAGAACCTGACCGTCATCGATGGCAAGCAAATTATTAACCGGGGAAAACTAATTTTGAGTCGAACAAGAAGATAGCATGCTAGTGATGCCCTAACACCAGGGTAAACTAGTAAACATTTTCACACCTATAAAAACTTGCCACACATTTCATCACTTTTATTAACTTATTTCCTGTTCATTATTTTGAAGCTTATTCCACCATATACCTAGGAATAAAGAATCCATAAATATATATATATATATATATATATATATATATATATATATATATATATATATATATATATATTCCTTTATTCCATAAGTAAGCGGTTGATCACTTAACCTAGCCTACGAAACAAGAAGAGAGAGAATACCATACCCAGACCCTATACACCAATAGCACACTTCTTCGAACAAAGCTTCAATCCAGCAGTTTCTAGTATCTTTAGTATACATCTGATCATGCTCATGTTTAGATAAACTAACTACATATGAGCACATCATCCAAGTAGCCAACAACACCTGTAAGATCCCTTAATAAATGTTCCATTGCTCGTTGAAAAATACCAGGTGCGGGGAAAACTCCAAAAGACAACCTATGATATTTAAATAACCCACGATGTATGTTAATCACTGTATACTGTTGCGATTCATCATCAAGGCATAATTGGGCATGTGCCTGAGAAATACGAGTATCTAGTTTAGTAAATAGCTTACCACCTGAGAGACTGCTAAACAGATCCTCGATCTTAGGAATGGGGTAGGTATCCAGCCTAGTGGCTCTATTTACTGTAAGCCGATAGTCTCCACAAAACCTGACTGATCCATTTGCCTTCAATACGGGTACCACTGGAGCAGCCCAGGCAGAATGCGTTATAGGAGAAATTATACCTTCTTCTACCAATCTATCCATTTCTCTTTCTAATTTAGCTCTTAGTCATAGGGTACTGTCCTCGCTTTACAGAATTTAGGAAGGATATTTGGATCTACCTCAATAGGGAACGTTTTAGCTTTAAAGGAACCCAGATCAGGAGAAAATAAATCTGGAAATTCTTTTACTAGATCATCTTCAATATATGATACACTATTTATATCTGAGAGCTTCAGAATCAAGTCTAGCACAGACAGAAATTTCACCTGCTTCTTTGAGGGGAATACCAGCATAAGTCTCAAGGGTTATAGAAGAAGGATTAGGAACAGGTCTGTCACTTTCAATAGGCCATAAATTAGAGAAAGTGTCCTCTGAATTAAGGAAACATGCAGCACCTATATCTAATTCCATAGTTACACAGACATTATTTAGAAATAATGTGACATTAAGAGGATTACCTTTAGTAGGAGTAACATTAAAGACATAGTCATAGCTCGAATCTACCTCAATGACTTCAGCCTTGTCTAGTTTATGGACACCTTCATTGCCTTTAAATTTTGTTTTAGTCCTACCAAAATTCATGCTTTGCACATAGGTTTAATATGCCCCTTTCTGATTACAAGCAAAGCAAGTAGCATCCTTGAATGGGCACTCCCGTTTCCAGTGTAATTTACCACAAACAGAACAAGGTATCTTAGGTTTTAAGGTAGCATCTGCCATCCCAGCTTTAGGCTGAGTAGGCTTATGCTTGAAGGTAGGGCTCTGTTTATGAAGTTTGTTTATAGCAGAGTGTCCCATAGCTTGTGCATCTCTGAAAGCTGCTTCTCTATCACTAGCTATTTCTACAGCTCTACTAAAGGATAAGTCTGATTCTGCCACAAAAATGTGCTGTTTAGACTCATTAGATAGGACCATCACAAATTTGTTTCTTAACATATCTGTTAGATGGTCACCAAACTCACATGTGGGAGCTAGTGCTTTAATTCCAGCAACAAAATTAGCAATAGTTTCACTAAATTTTTGATTCCTAGAATAGAACTTAAATCTTTCATATATTAGAATTACCTTGGGTTTGTAATGTTCCTTTAGAACTTTAATAATATCAAGATATTTCCAAGTGTCTGGCTCCCTTGGTGATAACAGACCCTTAGCTGAGGCAAAAACCTTAGGTCCAACTAATGTGAGAAAGGCTGGTACCTTCTTCTCCTCTGGGATAGAGTTATAGCTAGAAAATAGAGTTCGACTCTACTAATATAGGTCTCAAAATCTTCGAGTCCAGCATCGAAACTATCAATAAAACCTATAGGAAACATTGTATTGCAAAAAATAACCTACGAAAAATAGAAATCTACACACAGAAAATAGGAATAGGGACCAATTTAACCCACTGATAATAGGCAAAACACAAATCCTTAATCCCATCCTCAGTTAAGTTATAACAACTATTAGTTAGAACACTCACCGAGGATGACTTGGCGCATCAGATGTGGTAGTAATTGATACAATAAGTTATTAGTAGGAGTTAGTAAATATAATAATGTACTATGTAATTTAGGCTATGATAGGAAACAGTAGGCTAGCGTTGTTGTGTCTATAGCTCTTTCTTAAGTAGGTCGTTATCTTGATAGAGTGGGTGACGGGCGTGGACTGACTGGTTATTTCTACAGGACCTTAAGAGGTCACCTAGTATTGAAGCATCGGCAAAAAGACTATATTAAACCACAATAATTAATCACGTCATTACAAAGATAGTAGCAGATTTGCAGAGGAATTACAATGGAACTAGTTATCGCTGTCATTTTTATTTCTTGTTCCGTTATTTTCGGTGGTTTTATGTCTTTCGAGCATTTTATGTAATTTTTAATTCTTGTATATGTTGTTTACATTTGTTATTGTTTGTGATATTTACTATTACTTTAATGATGCTTAGTTTCTTTGTGTTTTTTTCTGTTTATTGTTGGTATACTGGTCATTTTCATGTTTTTTTCGATTTTCTTTATCCGTTCGTAGTAATTGGGAGATTCTCGAGAATCTTGCATGGTTCTTGCTCTTCTGTTGTCTTTAATAATATCTCTTAATAATATTTCTTCGTCCATTTTTTTAATTATTTTTATTTCATATGCTTTGTCTGTTCTTTTATAATTTTATTTGGTGGTTTTAGTCCCACCATAGTGTTCAGTTCTTTTCTTTCTTCTGTGTATACCTGTAATTTGCTAAACTAATAAATTCTGCATTTTTTGTAGTTTTCTCTTTTGTCTATTTGAGGCACTGAAAAGCGTGGAGGTGGGGTACAATAGCGTGGCTCTTACCAGTGTTGTACAAATTTTTTTGTTAATCTATATAGAGTTCTGACCACGGTAGTGGCCTTTGAAATTCAATCTGAGACTTTCTTCCTGTACACGTTTGAAGTAATCTTCATCCCGACTACTTTGCACTCTGTGAAGTAGGGATAGCGTATACCGCCATCTTCTCACTGCCGGGACCTGTATAGGGTTCCTATTGATTTTAAGTAGGATCCCTATATCGTCTTTACATGATACTTGGATTGGTTCCTTGTAGTAGATAAACGGTACTTGACAATTGGCAAGCCAAATATCCCGTTTGGTGGTACTTCTTGCTCTGACGAAGGAGTGAGAGTCAGAGCCAATGCACTAGACGATGTTCCCGTCCAGCAAGATGTCAAGGATTCTTCCAATTCCGTTAGTTTTTGTATAACCGGATTCTTTGCATCTTGAGTGAGGTCCGCAATCGTAATTGTTGAGGTCTTTCTGCTAAATATATCAATGGGAGACTGTAAAAGCAAAGGGTCTCTCGATTTCTATCGCAAGATGAGACTCTTTCAAGTTCCTAAATAGTTTGTTCTTTATCCCTTTCTTTATCGCATAGCGACACCTTCGTGCGGTTTTGACGTGTAATTTGTGATTAATATTTCTGCATTCTGAATTTTCACTTGTTCATTGTGCGTGCTAACTCCGTCTTCTGAAAGCCCAATGACATCCGCAGCAATTTAATCAGTTACATCTCCTAATTTTTCCTTGCATTAATTGCCTAGCTTATTTATCTTTTATCATTCGTTTCTTTTCTTTTGGGGCATCTGAGTACCATTGTGTGTCGATCTCCCTTGCTATTGAATCACTTTTAGGTCGTACATGAATTCTAGTATCTATTACCTTCCATGACACATATGCTGTACCAAAGTTTGTTTTGAGGAGCAATTCGTAGAGGTGTGATCTCCATTATTTAGCATACAATGTACATTTGTATCATAGAATTATCATGATGAAGGCGAGAATGCCTTCGGTTGGCTCTTTTCTAGTCACTTATCTCGAGTTGAACG
Source organism: Ceratothoa steindachneri (assembly GCA_963969495.1). NCBI lineage: Eukaryota > Metazoa > Arthropoda > Malacostraca > Isopoda > Cymothoidae > Ceratothoa > Ceratothoa steindachneri. The sequence continues at coordinate 94,875,201 of OZ018317.1, read as the reverse complement.
TGATTTACAAGATTGTTGCCGCTATACTTCCTTCATGATTACCTGGTGGGTGTGCTACCCTACCTAGCTCTTCACCTTGCAGTAGATAACGTTTCGGTTGGCTGCCCCTTGCGGGTGAGGTTGCCTAGAGTCAGATAACATTTAGTAGGTTTGCTTCCTCTGCAGTCAGGAGTTTGTCCACGTAGTCGGTTTTAGTGTATATAGAGATAAAATAGTTCTGCGCATCGATTAAATTTATGAGTGCTATTCTTAATTCTGCGAATAGCACCTTGCACAGTCGGCTCTTCAGGGGTGACTTCTACCTGGCGATGGTCGTCAGGGGGATGCTCTAGAATAGCTAACATCAAATTACTCAAGTCAAGAAAACCGAGTTCATACGTATTAGGTTCGCTATTCTCGACATGATCCCTGACTTCAAACTCAATTCCTTTTTCTAATTATTTTGGGGAAATGAAATATGTATTTGCCATAGCTAAACAGGCTCTATTTTCTATTTGTCTCCTTCCTGTAAAACGATTTTGGTGCATATGTCTGTCAGCTCATTTTTAATTTTTCCTTGTTGGGTTCGAATGTACCGATCCTGACAAAGAAAAGATTATTAAAAAACTGAATTAGAGATTTTTTTAACATCTAGTATCCTTTTCTCTACATTTTTAGGCCTTTTTCTTAGTTTATTTTTTCCTATTGAGTAAACAGCATCTCCTTGCGCTGCTTCAGTTTTCATTTCTTCCTCTTTTTAGTTATGGATTCCTTTACTCTATGTATTTGTTTTTCTCGTCCGGAAATTTCTATTTGCCTTAACCCCTAAAGGCAAAGTATGAAGTTCTGATGCAGGGATTTTGCCGGCCAATCCAGATGATTGTTTTTTTCTGAATGTTCATCAATGCCAGTCAGTCAGAGTTTTAGGCCGGTTAATGTGATTTTGAAAGAAAGGGATTGGAATGTTAAGCTCTCCGTTAAGACAAAAGGCAAACAGCAAAACCTGGTTGTCTAGCAACTCAATGTATTCATACTGGTCGAATTTGTCTTTCAACTCTACCAAATGACATATTTCCGCATAATTAAAACACCTCCAGTGCATCAAAGAGCCTCTTCAAACTTGAACTGCACCCTGCACGCAATCTACTTTAAAGGCTTTATGAAGTCTATGTTTAACAAGACGCTGGGGATACGCCTGACGCGTTTCGAGTCGTTCACGGTCCACTATTTTTGTCATCTCGCTTAATGTAGCAATGTAACTTTGTGGGCAGAAGCTAGCACAAGCCTTTTGCGTGCCACTCTGGTTCCATGTTTATGTTATGCAATTTCCTGCGCCGTGTCTCTTAAGTAGTGGATGATAAAGGAGCGGCATTGATGCCTTGCATCAATTTCTGTTTTGAAAAGAAATGATTTTTAGTCACACCTTTGAAAAACTCCGTTGGTCCTGGTCCGTCTGTATCCTCTTTTGGTCACAATTCTGGCGTGAAATTCCGTGAGACCAGGATTTTTGCCATCGTTAAACTCTATGAATCTCGTCACACTTCTTAGGTAGTAACATCCGAATGCTCTTCGTTCAATGCTAACTACCTACCTGCATCTGTGTATCAACTAGGTATTTTAAGCACACCACATTACTATTCTTCTTCACATAAACTAAAACGCTCATGTGCATACATTATTAGTTATATTTTATCGTCTTACATTAATAATTGTAATTTTGTTATGCTGCTAGTGGGCATGTTACTAAATTATTTTCAGCATTGGTGGCTGAAATCTATAAATCTCTCTCTCTCTTTATATATATATATATATATATATATATATATATATATATATATATATATATATATATATATATATATATATATATATATATATAATTTTATGTGTTTACCTTGTGTATGAATATATGTATAATCAAGAAAGAATCCTTTAAAAATCTAAAAATCTCATATAATCAATTTTTTTTCTATTTCATTCTAATCAAGGAAGACTTTAGAAAGAGGAAGATAGGTTACAGCTCACTTATCTATCTCAATTCACTTCACACCTGAATAAAGAGGAAAGAGATAACTGGTTGATGATCAAAAACCGCTATTTTCTTAGTTGTATTCTTGATAGTTATAGTTACTTCCGCTTCATGAAAATGAAAGAGAGACTAATTTTTTCCCTAAAATATTTTCGACATCAAATTAGAAATTGCAGACTAAAATAAAGGAGGGGCCCATTTCTCAACCATGGTACAAATAATTTTTCATCAACGTCTCCTCTGAAGTCATGCAGAAACCATCGCTTGACAGACTTTCAACGAGATCTCTCTTTGAATGGGTTCATAAGTTATAAGCCGCAAGCACTTCAAAAAAGACAAAGAACCAAAGAAAAAGTTCTTAAATAATGACTTAATTTCTTTGTTGAGGATGGCCTGATTATATATGTCAATTCTGAACGATCTTTTACGTACTCAAATCTTGATATTGTATGCGGTCTCATTTCATTTAGCTCGAGGAAACGTTTGAAGAAATGTAGTGATGAAGTGAGAAAAGAAAAGAGGAAGGAATGACTCTGGTTAAGTATTAATATTCGTGCTTTAATCAACGCTTATATATTTCGATTTGTTTTAAAATTTAAAACGATGATAATTTTTACTCTTTTCAAAAAAGCATAAATATCATTTTGACTACAGCAGTTAACTTACATTTTTCATTTTTCATCTTGGAAAAGTGCTAATTTAAATAAATGTAAGATTTGTGTTAAGATTCTAGAAATACCTGCGACCGAACTGGGGTGAAAAAGTATATATCTCAACTTCTTTAACCATCTTTTATTATTATTGACAAAATATACCGCTTGATTAATATACTTCTCATTATTGTTCATAAAAACACATTAAGGGAAGAGATCGAAATGATACTCCTCAGATAACTGAGGAAGATTTCTTCTGGCTTTCCTTTGAACAACTAGAGAGTCAGGCGCTGATGGCGCCTGCTGAGTTGTTAAACATTTCGCGATGAATTTTAACTAGAGTCATTCTAAAATAGCAAAAAACAACAAATCACTAGCTCTAAGTAGCGTAACATAAGACAGAAAGCGTCTGAGGAAGATTTCTTCGGACTTCGGCTCGAACACCAAGAGATGCCACTTGAAATATTTCCGCATCGAAGATGTTCACGTAATTTCTTCGAGCCAATGCTCAATTATTTTACAGAGCAGCCTCGAGTCCTTGGTCCAGAATAACCATGATTTGCCTTGGTATCGAAGTTATGCAGCATTTTTTACTAGATAATTAATTTTCGCTTAAGAAAGAGAGAGGGTCTTCACGGCATGTTTAAAGTCCCCAAGGCTAGGATGGGGATGAACTTATATCATTAAACAGATTGTTCCACATTATACAAGAAACTCTCGCAAAATTGGGTCAACAATGAAGCACATGCGCCTACGAAGTACAAGCAACAGATGGGCTGAGTCCAAATTGAAGGATCTCAGGATCCTGGAAGGTCATCAGAGACTCGACGGAATGGCATCGAACCTCAGGTGGTTCAAAGGGTGAAAATCCCCCTCCTTTCTACGCTGGTATCCGCAATCTCCTGCCTTCAAAGCTGAACATAGGTACAGAAGAGTTGCGTAAGAGTCGTATCTAGTTACTCAGGTAGTCTTCTTTCTTGACACCTCAATATTTCACTTCCCTTAGGTCCACCTCAATTAATATTTCAGTAATAACTGCGACCGAAATGGGGTGAAAAATTATATATCCAGAATTCTATAACCATTTATTTTATATTTATCTACAAAATACACAACTTTTTTAATAAATTGAGAAAATCTCAAGCTAATACTTTCTTACACTGAATATTTTAATGCAAAAAAATATATATATTTTTAAGGTAGAAGGGTAAATATAAATACATGAGGGTTGTGCAAGATTCGTGTGTATAGTCGCTGTGAGTCTTCTCTGTTTGCTCCTAGGCATTTAACTTAACCTAAATCCACCTAAATTTTCGCAAACCTCTTATTTAAAGCCTCCTGACCGAGATTTCCCGACTGGTTGGTTTATTTTGGATGGGGGTAGGAGGATAAAATCAAGTCAACCCCTACCCTCGCGCGAGCGAAACAGAACTGCCTTTGTTGATGAATCAGCAATTATCGAAGTAACAGAAAAATGCCTCACTTATGTAGGTAATGGCCTTCATCGAACATTGAACTTGCTCCGTAGCACAACAATGCTTTTAAGAGTAGGTAAAAATCTGGAAGAAGAATGACCAAACAGACCAACAACAAGGTTAAATTTTTAAAAATATGGGCGATAATTTCAATTCTTTTAAAGCGAAAATTAACTAATCATTTTCTTGGAGAAAATTAACTAATCCTCTCCTCAGGAAAGTTGGGTGAAGCAAAAATATGAATAATGGAAGTAGTTGGTGCCACGCACAAGCCTTCGACTTGTGAACTTTAAAATAAACAAAAGGTCAATTTCACGGTTCCTAAACTTAATAATCAGATATGATGATAATTAATTAATTAATTATTCGTGAGGTAGAAATTTTCTGTAGAAAGAGACCAACCTAGAGAGACTTAATAATAACAAGAATTAGAGCAAAATCTTGACTAAAAATTTTGCGAGAATATTTTATATAATATATTCTAGAATTTGAGTTTATGTGGCCTTTAGGAGATAAAACAAAGAAGAATCCCCGGAAAAGAGTAACATAGATAGAGTGAAGAATCCCTAACTGTTGAGAAAGTAATAAAAACTGAAATCATACAAAGAGATCCTGTTTACTCAATATGAGAAAAATAAACAAAGAAAGGGAATAAAAGTGAAGATAAAAAATACTAGACGTTAAAAAATCTGCCGGACGTACACAGACAGCAAAAGCCAACGAATTCAGTTTCAAATGATCTTTTCTTTGTTAGGATGTAAACATTTTAACCCAACGAGGAAAAATGAAAACAGAACTAACAGACATAAATGTGCACTAAATTCCTTTTACAGGAAGGGGACAAAGAGCAAAGAAAGCCTGCTAAACTATGGCAAATTCACATTTGATCTCTCTAAAGTCAGGAGAAAAGGCATAGAGTGAGAAGTCTTGGATCATGTCAAGAATAGCGGTATTCTTGGCAAGAGAACTTTGGGTTTGGCTATTCTACACACGGCAAGATTGTGTAACAACGCGTATAAGACTGTCGTTCTTGCTCTGCTTGTGAAGGACTCACTCTGAGTTGTACAGGGTCCTTCTGCGCAAAAAGTCCATATAGGTTTGCTTTGAATATGCCAAAGCAAAAATTTAAAACGCCTTAACAGCACGACCTTAATAAGAACTGGATATTTTTTTTATCAAATCATCAAGACATCAGATAATGTGGTTAATTTATGTCATGTATTTATGGACTGAGAAATTTGGAATAAGAACAAGACAGCGGGTGAGACTTTTGGTTATGTTTGGTTATATTAGGTTAGGTTAGGATACCTAACTTAACCTAATTGGGTGATGATGTTCGATTGGCAAAACTTTGTAAGGTAGATGTTAAAGTGGCTACATACGAACCTCACGTTAGTATGGTGCATTTAGCTTTGTAAACTTCTTGCTGTAACTTTGCCGATCACTTTTCATTAATCCTTCCCAACAGTAGAATCTCTTCAAGCTTTTTCAATGAGGATTTAGAAGAAAGGGGTTCCTAAATTGGTGTTCCAAATAAAAACCAGAAGTGCTCAATTATATTAAAATCTGTTGATTATAAGTGGAAATCCAAAGTGCTACATGACTACTATGCTCTTTGTGTCAGTTTTTAACAATTTTAGAATTGTGAATCTGCACATTGTCGTCCTGGAATATGGATTCACCATTAGAAATAAGTGTTTGACCGTTGTATAAATTTGGTCACTCAAATTTGATAAATATCTCCCCCAAATAACCCTATGATTCAGTGCTATCGTAGAACCAAGAGAAATCTACAATATTTCGCACCCTCAGGACTATCACATAACTGCCTCAATGTTTCACGGTTGCCCTCTGATAATACGGATCAAAGGCTTCTATGGGCGTCGTCCGCACATAAATTCGTCCTGAACATGGAAAAGGCGTGAAAAATGATTCGTCAGAGAAGATGACATTCTCCCTCTATCTGACATAAAAGTTATGAGGATAGGCTAAGGGAATTAGATCTGTTCTCGCTGGAAACCCGTAGAATGTGTGGTCAGCTCATCGAAGTTTTCAAAATACTTCAAGGGTTCGACAATGTTGACTACCGGGATATTTTCACACTGAGTGAGAACAGAACGCGCAATCACGGCTTTAAACTTAAACTGAAGCGTTACAACTACAATCTGTGTGGAAATCTTTTCACTTACAGTATCTGCGGTAAGTGGAACGCACTTCCAGTGGAAGTTGTCAACAGTGAATCTGTTGACCAGTTCAAGTCAAGATAAAACAAAGTCTTGAAAAGTGGCCGTTTAGGGACTCAAAACAATTTAGCAGCCATGTGCCTACTCGATTGCTAGTCCAAAGGGACCCTCTTTGAATGGACCGTAAGGTCTCTTAGGGTACTTTTTTCCTTAGAACTCCTTGTAACTGTCCACTAAATTTCGTATTTGGCCTATTTTAGGAGTTTTTTAACATTGATGGTGGAAAGAAAATGTTTGGCAATAGCAATGAATAGCATGGGGCTCTCGACGAACTGTTTGGATTGATAGTAGGCTAGCATGATGTTTATTTATCTCTGTATTTGCAAGAACTAAACTGTGGTTATGTAGTTTATCGCCCCAATGCCATTTAATGCTCTGTTATAATTTTTAACGAGTTTCGCCTTTTGACTGTTCACGTTTCCCAGGGCTAGTGTTTAGTTTATTATAGTATGTCAGCATGAGTTTAGATACAACAACGACAGATTTTGTTACAGAGGCCACAATTATTCGCGCTCTAACAATTTGCTCCCTTAAAAAGTAAGAAATGACACACATTTTGACTTATACTGCTGCAAAGATCTAAATAAAAACTTCTTAATAGGTCGGAAACAAAGTTCTCGCACAATTTTTATTGACAAAGATTTAAAAAGAAACAATGCAGCGAAAGAAACATATCAATGAACAATGTAATTATTGTTATTTTCGAGCACTTGCTTCCACGACGGGATAAATCATGGATTCCTTTTTTTGTAAAATAGAAGTGGTTTGCTATCAAAGAACCCTCCAGCTGTAGTTTTGCATTTTTCATCATTTGCGAACGTTTTTCAATTTAAGAAGTTGTGCAGTGCTCTGAATAGATGGTAGTCTGTTGAAGCCAAGTCTGGCAAATACGGTGGGTAAGTGAGAACTTCCCCAGTTCCAAGAGTTTTTCACGGGTATGATTTGCATGATGTGATCAGGCGTTATCATGAAGAAAAATGACAGCACCACTCAATTCTACTCGTTTCTGTGAAATTGGATCCGCATACTATGGCAGTTGTTGACTACATAATTGACCATCAATAGACTGATTGCTTTCAACCCTTTCCCACTTAATCACCAGCTTCATATTCCACTAGATACAAACAATAAGTTTGTTTGGATATTTGTCGGCATTTGTCTAAGGTTATGCAGGTGCATCTTTGTATGTCCAGCTTCTATTGTGTGCTATGTTCGAATGTAGACACCATTTCTCATTTGCAGTAACAACTTTGTTCAGCCAATCAAAACGACGTTTCTTGGTCAGTAGTGCCATGCAGGCATCATTGCAGCGCTGAAGGTCGAAGTCGGTCAGTTTACGTAGAATTCATACGTCTAGTTTGCCGAGTTTGCCTATTTCCTTTAAATGATGCAAAATTAATATATGGATGAGGCTAAACATTTCAGCCAAATCGCGTGATGTCAGATGTGGATCGGCTTTGACAGGGGCGCACAAACGACCATTGTCAACAAGTGAATGTTGACCACTTCTTGGCTGATCTTGGAGATTGAATTGGCCAGACTGAAATTTCTTAAACCAATCGTGGCTGTGCGACGACTTATTGTGTCCTCTCCAATTAGTTGGTTGATAGCACGTTGCGATTTGGCAGCGTTTAGGCCAAACTTGTAATCATTCAGTAAAAGATTACTTTGTATTTATGAAAAATAGTCATTTGATGGGTAATTTTTAAAACTTTAGATATCATATATGGGTATGTGGTGTCCGACTAATTACTATGAGGTGGCCGAGGCTTTCCTAGGCCTCGCTTGAAAGTGCAGAGTGACGTCTTTGCTTATTTTGCTGCAAATTGATTATAACTTCATTTGGATACATTACTAATTATAATGGAATCTTGGTGCACAGACTATTGGAAATTTGTATCCTGGTAATGGGCTTGGTAAACAATTATTTTTAACATTGGTGGATAAAGTTTTTAAATAGTTCTATGTCTAACCACTGTATGAGCATATGTATTAGGTATTGGAGAGGGAGAATAAGGGAAACCAGAAGTGGTGTGGTACCGCTCCTGGTTTCTCTTTTTCTCCCTCTCCATTTGTTATCATAGACTTACATCAGTATTAAGTATTCCTATAAGTAAGGTGGCATTTATCCATATATTAATATCATTAGTTATCGATAGAAATCAAATTAATCTTCGCGGTTATCTATATTTAAATAAGTATTTATTTAATTATTTAATAAGCAATATAATGTCAGCCACTTTTCACCACGTCTTCATTTTTCTATTAACTTTTCAATACCATGTTTGTAAAATTATTGTGACTTTGATTTAAAGAAGTTCTTTAAGGTTGTTTCGACCTTGTCTGTCGTTGACATCTTCAGTCTTTTCAGAGGAATGGCTAACCTGATGGGGCTAAGTCGGCTGAGTATTGGGAGATCAATCATTAGTTCCCAATAAAAATTATTATTAGGCATTTGTATGATGAAAATGCACTCTTTTTTATTGATTATTAATGGCTACTCGTCTTTAGGTGCTTCATGTAAACTGTCCAAATGAGCACAGTAAACCTCTTTTGTGAAATTCTGATTCGGATTTTTGTTATAAAGTTCAAATTTGGTTATGCCATTTCTATCACACCAAGAGGAATCTTCCGAGGATGAGACTTCTGTTTTGACTGCGATATTTTGGTTTTCTGTCAGGAATAATCCATCTTTTTGGAATTTTTAATATTTTCGAACTTTTCTAAACGAAGGTCAACCGTTTATTCCAAAATCATGATATTGGAAAGTTAGTAGAAATATGTAGACTACTAGTAGAAACTGGTAGGAATTATTTATTTATAAATAATTTCACAGTTGTTTGATTGATTTATATCCATAAAATAATGATAAACATAATAAAAATGCCGCACTATTTACCAATCTATGAATACTTCATTAATCTATCTTACATTTCTATAACAATAAAATGAACATACGAGTATCACTCACTTTTGTTTAGAATTTTCTATCGTTATCTCAATTGATTATTACCTTCAGTTTATAGGTTTCTATCGTCATGTTAGTTCATAATTAACTTTTGTTGGGCGTTTTTTATCGTTATGTCAATTCATCATTGACATTAGGAATATTAGGAATATTAGTTATATTAGTTTTGCGAGATTTGAAAAATGAAAAGTGTTAAGCACCAATGGATTTAGTCGGACTGTATGAAATCACCATTCGCTTCCCCTAGCTTTCATTTGCTTGAGCACAAGTCATTGTGGATTTCGTGTTCAAATGTACCACTCCTAAGAGATATATCATAAAGTGCATACGAGTACAAATTGGTTAGAAGTGAGGAGGAAAAAAACTCAGGAAAGTAACAACTCAATGGAAGCGACCACAATATCTTTTTTATATGAACCTACCACCCATAAAATTTAAGATTCCTATTGCGCTAAAATATGCCCTTTATAAAAATAAAAATAACAGATCTTTACTCTGATCAAAACTTTAATTAAGTTATCTAAAAGGTATTCGTGGCAAGGCTATGTATATACAGCGTTACACTCAGACATAGGTGTGGAGGACTTGAATGAAGAGATTATGAAAGCAGAGACTCAACTAAATTATCACATCAATATAAATATGAAGCGTTTAAATCCTAGCATGGAGAGGACCTCCGAACAGATAATAAAATTCACATAAAGATATAAATGATAATCGCTGGCTAGGCCAAGACCACAAAAGGCTGGTACTCGTTGAGTGAGGAGGGTGCAGAATTAACGGGAGTAATCTGTTTATATTCTAATAAGCGAGTCTGGTTCATGGCCAAGGGATGACCACCCGTCCCACGAAAGGGATGGGGGGGCGATGTGGAAATCCCCTTCGGCAGGTTCCTTAACAAAGATTAATGTGTTGTGTGTGGGGTTGAGTCAGATGGAAGTGTCAGTGGTGTTGTGATTGTCTATGCAATTGGAGATGTGCTTGGGCCGAGCTACCTGGCGACAGCTCACAAAAAGCGCCAGGAATGGAAGGGCTACCAAGGTCTAGAGTCAAACGCCTATCCCATGAGGATAGCGACAAATATTTAACTCCAAAGTAGACTTTAGGAATTAAAGCTTTGAATGATTTTATTAATTTACTAAATTATCCGACTTACATTAAGAATTCCGTTGCTCAAGAGAAAGAAAGCATTAAATGGGCAGAGGTGGTGTAAATGGGGTGAAGAAATGTAATTTATTGCATACTTTTACTAAGAAAAATTTCAGTTTTCACATATAAATTTTCATTTTTTTTCAACAGAGGAAGTGATTAGGGACAACTCAGGAGGAAGCAGGAAATATACAGTAAACAAAAGAGAAAATAAAACATACCGAAGCTTAATGAAATTATGAATTATAAAATTAGAAAAAAAATGTAACAGAAACGATTTTAGAATTTGCCTCTAAATTTGCCTAATTGGTAAAGTTTTTTTTTACACTTTGATTAATGTAGAACTACAAAAATGCTAAATTTCTCATTAAAGATTCAAATTTTAGTTCAGTTTTCGTTAAACGCCAACAAGTCTTAGCGAACTCGCCCATACTTCTCATTTCATCTTTTCTAAGCGATGAAACTGATTTGGGTGGGAGAGGGGCTGCGTAGAACCCGGTCTTTCTGAGACGAAATTAAATTTTTTAATAGAGGTTTTCTTCTGAAAAAGGTTGAGTGATTAGAATACCCCTTGGGGGACTACCCTACATTTCTGCAAATACAAGTTCATTGAGAGTAAAAATGTGCTTTATTCCCATGTGGAGGTTTAATGTATCATTTCTTAGGTACAAATTTCTTTTATCTTCTTCCATTGATTGATGAATGTTTCTACTGTCTGTTTTTTTACTTGCCTCTGTCCTGGGGTCAAGTGTTTTCAACTAGGTCAATGTTGCAATGGGAAACTTGGTTCTGATATTTTATTTGACCACGGTGATTTATATATTAGATTTAAGCTCTTACTCTTCATTTGTTTGTTAGTTTGTCAAATGAATAAGCTTTATCTTCCTAGCAGTGTGCCTTCTTTTGTCTAGAATAGAGACTATGCTCTTTATGCAAAGGCAGTGTGATGCTGATTCCTTTGGTGGAGATGTAATCGTTAAAGTAGACCAAATTCTCATCCATATAATTTAATTAACTTAAGGTCCTGAGATTATAATAAAAATCACAAGTGCTCATTACTAATTAAAAGGGAAGAATGCATGCAAATTGCCAAAGCAAAAATATGAATCAATTCTTTCGCGGACACAATATTTTTTAATAAAACCTTATTTTGAATGGTTCAGTCAAAAGGGTTGTTGATATCTAAAAATGGCTTCAATAAATGTCTAAAGACTCTGTTTAACGGGTAAATATTAGGTTGTCAGGGATAATATATGTTATTTCCCTCATGATGGAGAGTTTTAAGCTGGAGTTTAAAAAAAGTACAGGGAAAAAGAAAGAAAATACCCACTAGTAGTATAGAGTGTGTGGCGAAAAATAATGTTAGAATAAAACAATAATGATGTCGTAGAAAAGGCTCCCGACGATATACTATATATCTATTCTTTGTGGGGATTATTCTATATTCGAGTGAGGGGATTTAATCAGATGGCCAAGTATTATTCTAAGTTAATAAAAAGGCCTGGAGAGGGCTTATTTATCTACAATATACTTAAGAAGTGGAACGGAGCCCAAGGATAAATAATATTGCCAGCATTAACAAAGTAGAATTTTATTAATTAAACTAACAAACATAACACATGAAAAATATTTACATGACCGGGGATTAAAAATTGGAGATGCAGATGAAATGAAAAAGTCATAGGATAAATTTGACTAAGCGGTGGATTGAGATTTGGAGGGATTTAAATGGCAACAAAGTTAAATAATTAAATGCAATTCGTAGCTTACGTATTTATAAGGTCGGCGTGCAGGTGAAGGCTATTTGAAGGAATGGTTTCGGTCCGACTGGCGATTTCTTTCCCAGGAGGAGGGATTTTTAGGGGGTTGTCTTTTACGAGGGGGGAAAGAGAGACTTCGAGGAGTGGGAGCGAATTGGGGCTCGGAAGTACGAGCGATCCTTGAGACAGGATACCGAAGATTTTCTGCATGAACAATTGCGGTTATTGGGGTAACCAAGCGTTCTCTTGAAGAACGTTAAAAGGGTGAATTAAATTACCACTGACGTGATATCAGGGGAGCGAGGACCGTTTCTTGTCGAACGGGCTCGAAGAACAATGACTGTTCTAAAGTTGTTCTCTTCTGAACAATTGAACAACGGGGGGCCTGTTTACTTGGCGTCTCGAGGGTCACGAACCTTGGCACTCAAGGATATTGTCCTCTTCTGGACAATAAGGGGGTTCTCGAGGTAGAGAGTTCCTAGGGGCACAAGGCCAACCGGATCGGCGTGATGCCTGACGAAGATAATCGGGATCTGATTCAAATACGAAAGTCTATCGCATAAATAGCCTGAGCCAGCCCCTCGGGGTATGAGGCAATGGGGGACTTCCATGGAATGTCCCGCTAACGATTCGAACACTCTTATCTTCCCATAAGCCTAACTCAATCTGGCCAGATCGACGCCTGCAGGCAAACGGGGGATTGAACCTCCTTCATTAAACTTGGGGCGGGGGAAGATAAGACTCAGGAAATGTTCGAGGCGATGAGAACGCCATGCTTCTCTCTTTTCGCCGGATACACCTGGGAAGCATGCGTACAAATATGTGATAGAGGCGAGGCGCGGCAGCCTCATGCAATTCTATCACAAATGAGTACTTGAGTCTTGCACAAGTGCATTTTTTCATCTGTTCTCCCACGCAGTCTATGATCCCATAATGAGGTCCAGTCTGTCATTCATTTAATCAACTTCACGTCGCAATGATATTCGTAAAGTGATGTGAAAAGGATTCAAGAAGAAACGCTAAAAATGGCAATCCCCGTAGTGTTAACGCGAATTGATCACGGTATGCAGTGTAATTCTCGGGGGAGGTAATGAAGCAATTTCCTTCTGCATTCTTTCGTCGCTCATCTAGTGATCTTTTTTATTGTGAAACTAATTAACGAGGAAAATAAAACAAGGCATCTTTACTCAGTGGAGTAAGACTACGAAGAGAGGCGGACTCATGACCGAAGAAGATTGATAAATAAGAGGAAAGAGAATAGTAACTATAAGGAATTTAATTATTCATTTAAAAAATAAAATCAAAACTCAACACGATACTCCTCCAAAATTATAAAAAGAGGTTTTACAAATAGTAGTGACTTATTGAAATCTCAAAGGTATAAAAGGCACAGGAATGCGTGCAACCCACCTGAATATGCCTCCGTTTCAATTAATGGTGCAAAGCAGAGTGGAAACAGAAAAATGATGACAAACTTGCAATAGTAAATCTCATCTCTGAAATCGGGAATGCGTATAGTAAAAGGCAAGGTAAAATTTCTTTGGAAGAACATATTCTCTCATAGTTCCATTCCTTACAACTTTGTTGGAATGCAAAAAGGGATTATTACTTTTCGCAAATGCTTCCAGAGATGCAGGCTAAACGGCTTTCAAGCCATTCAGCGCAAAATTCGCTTAGAGATCGCAAAGTTCCGAAAGCAATAAATTTGAGATTCTATGACGATATGCAAAGTAGTTTCAAATAGTGACTTTTATGACGTGGGAGTGAATGTATTAAATGTTATGGAGTAATACGAGTAAAAAATTGAAATAAAAGAAGCTTGGTTTCAATGGTGACAGCTGAAATTTTAAAAAAGTGGGAATAGGGTCAAGAAAGGGAGTCCTTTAACATTTCGTTTAAACCATGAGTTGCACCAGTCAAAAATCGCATGATGGGTTTTATTTGTTTTTTCGTTTCTGGCACTGGTGGGATGTCTTTGAGTGCGATGCAAGGCAACTGGCTGGTTTCTTTCCTTTGTGTTATTTGCACTGATTGTCCTTTTAACCATGCGTGCAAAGGGCATGGTAGGTCATGTACCTGTAGGATATTGTTTCTAGGGATTTTCCAATGCGTCTACCAAGCTCCAGCATTTTGGATTAGGGGAATTTTCTATACTCTTTACTTTTCCTTGATAACTAACCGAAGTATTTCATCGTTGTGGAGGAAAGTTAATTCTGTAAAATTTTCAGGCGTTTTAAACATGCTTCGCATACCTCCACTTTCTTTGCGCACATTTTCTTTTTAAAATCTTTAAGGCCGAAATCCTATTGATCCTTTTTTCTCCTGTTTTTTTTAAATATAAGGTGACCCGAAAAAACGGACTCAAACTTTCGGTTGGCCTTATAATGTTTTACGAAATTAAGAAATGTAGCCTATCGAATCTGAGGGCTTGTTTTTATGAGTCACCCTCTATATAGTAGTCTTAACCATTAATTGGACAACTTCTTTATTAAACATTAAGTTTTTTCCAAGGCCAAGCACCCTATTAAAGAGTTCATTACATGAACTCTTTTTGACCTCGCGTTTTCTGCCAGCATGAAATGAAACGTCGTCGGAAATTTCCTTTCAGATAGCATCGTCTGGAATAAAATCTTCGTGTCGCCATAAATCTATCGAGAGAAACTCGAAATATATTTATTTTATTGCGGAACTAAGAAAAAATACGTTCATTATCTAGATTCACAGCACATGGCTGTATAAAAAATGGCGGAAAGAGGACTATCTTAAAATAGTTGGCGTTATTTTTCACGCCCATAGAGGGTTGAGGGTTTTAGTCCTCTATGCCCCCCGCCAAATCGAAACTTACCTTGGCATCTCCACCGAAACCTCTTCGACAAGAGTTTAATAAATTATGTGATGAAGTTTGGAAACGTGTAAATGCGTGAACATTTAATAAATTAAGTAACCTTGAAGGAGCCTCTTTACGTCTTAGAGACCAAGAACGAATGTTACTCCCTAAACTTTGCCTCACACCGCAGCATCACTTTGCAGAGGTGACAATATTCGAGGTCTTTATTTTATAATATTGCATTAAATAATCCCAAATAATTAAGCATTCCGAGGGAAGTAATAGCGATGAAATGGTCGTTGAACTAGGAGTTTTCACCCTCTTGCATCTAGTTCTTTCATTCAGTTTTATTCTTTACATGTTTATCGTCTTTTACCCTCCCCCTCTGCATGTATTCACCCGAGTAAACTACGAGGGGCGCTCCTTCACATCCTTTTCAAGAAAATGGAATTTCTTGGAAGAAAAGCCAGTGTGCTTTCAAAAGCACTGTATGTAAGAGACCCCCGCCCCTCCATTGCGGAAAGAGAGTCCCTGGAAACAATGAATTCCCTAGCGTTCCCAGCTTCCTCAGTAATTTATTCCCTTTTGTTCTAGATATATGTACAGGATTAAGCAGAAAATTATGATTGTTTTACAATTTAAGTATTGTTTTTAGAGCACCCTGTACCTTCCGATTTCCTTCATATTTTTTTACAAATCTCTCATATATTTAGGCAGTTATGGTCCGGTATGGTTTTTTCGTTCCAAGTAAATATAAAATCTTATTTAATTATAATGGACGTCACTAAATATGCTTTCGTTACCTTTTTCAACTGTGCAGCAAACGGATTAATACTGCCACTTCTCCTACCCATGAGGGCAGCTATAATGGTTGGTTCTCTCAAAGACTCCTTTCTCAGTGAAAAAACATCAACAAATGTGATGAATTCTTCATTGATCAACTCTTGGCTGATGCTTCCTTACTGTTTTCAATTTTTTTAGAAAATATTCTACATCCTTAATGAAGCATATTAATATTATGAAGTTCCATTGTCGTCCTACTAAATCTGCGGAGATGCCACTACATGTGAAAGTGACTCCTGCCATTGGTCAGTGAATCCTCAGCTTGAAGACTTCGGGGAGGAATCTTTCTGCGATTAAAAGAGAGTTAGGAAGGTCCGAGAGTGTGACTTTGAAAATTCTAAGGTTATACCATGAAAGCAAAACCTATAAATCTCATGCAAAAACCGGTCGACCCGCATAACTACCGTCCGAGAAGACAGAACTATTAGGCACCTCTGGAAAGTAAGCCGTTTCACAGTGTTACGTCGCCTTTATGCATCTGGTTTAAAAGCCTGTTCTCCAGCAACAAAACCAATCACCAGTAAGAAGAAACAGAAGGCGAGACTTGAAGATGCAGAAGCTCATGTTGTTTGGAGCGATCAAGATTCGGAGATAATTCATTTTAGCGACAAACTAAATTTAATTTAGAGGATCTGATGGAAAACGCTTTGTTTTACGCGCTGCAGGTGACAACCAAACCATATATATGTTAAAAGTCGGCTAAGAATGGAGGAGGCAGCTTCATGCAATGGGTAATGTTTTCGTCTCAAGAAGTTGGTACATTCGTGCAAATAATTGGAACGGTAAATGGGAAAGTGTACCTAAACCACAGAAACAATATGTTTTACCTTCACCATGAGCATCTCTGAACCAACCAGCACTATTTATGCGGGACAACGCCCCATACCATATTGGAAAGCGATTAAGATACTATTTTCAACCTAGACCTAAACCCAAGTAAGAACCTCTGCAAAATGATTGAAGACAAAGTTCGTGCCCAGCAGCCTCAACCTAGACCTAAACCCAAGTAAGAACCTCTGCAAAATGATTGAAGACAAAGTTCGTGCCCAGCAGCCTTCAACTGTCACAAATTTATGGACAAAAATTGAGCAGGATTGGAACAAAATAATACCAGATATGTGGTCGTCGTTGCGCCGTAGTAATAGAAAACAAAGGCAATAACACCACATATTAAGTGGCTTAAATTTTATCGTCGGTAAATATTGCTTTGTTTCGAGTGTATTTGTTTGCTAAGCAATTCTGTGAATGATTGTTCTCTTATTTTGGACGTATCAAGATTATATTTTGTTAGTTTATTTAGTATAATTTCTTGAATATACGATTATAACATATGAAAGCTTCATAAAATATATTATAAGCATGCAAAATATACCATGTAAATATCATTTACCTACTTATCTTACTTTTAAATATATTTTAATAGAGGAATATTGTTCTCTTATTTTGCTGGGTATTGTAGGATGCCTCTGAGTCGCTAAAGATCAGAATGTGATCTTCAATTCGGGCACAATGCGTTATCTGCCGCACCAAGCAATGTTTGCAACCAGCTCGCCTGTGAAGAAAACACAGCGCCTGGTAGAGAGCCGCTGAATTCAAACAGGGGGGATATGACGTAGAACCTGAGCGCATCTTTGGATTTGGAGCCATCCATGTCCTCTAACACGGATCCAGCGTGACAGGAAGTGTTCTCCAAAAAGGTTGAACGCAATAGACCTGGTGCTGTGGAAACATTGGTAGGAAAGGCGTTGCGAAAAATAGTTAAAGGTGGTAACAGCTAGGGTGCCGTTCCTTGCAGACTGTCACAATGCTTAGAGTAAGCAGTCACAGGATCTCCCTAAGTAAGACACGACTGCTCACAAGAAAGTCTTATTCTTTGCAGAATTGGAGCAATTTAGACAGAATTCGGGTAAACTCAAATTTACGTCTACATGAGGGATTCGTATACCCAAAGCGGTGGCAGTAGTAACTCTTTAGTAACAGTGGCACAAATACCTTTGTTCGGTAGCGATACCGACCGACACGCACCTACTCAGGAAGCCTGTCACGAACATGACACCGAGTGTAGTGCTAAGTCTCGAATCGTTACCCCACATTCCCCTGTCTCTTCATTTTCATCACATGTTCGACTTTGACTGCTCCTTGGTCGGTTGGCTAGTTGTTGGTGTCTTCTAAGTAGTAGTCCACGAGTTTCCTCTCATAAGCCACCACTTTCACGAATTCATAGCAGAGTGTGATGTTACTTACATAGGTGAGCTTTTGAGAGTCTGAAGAACACTACAAAGGACATTCTCAGTATGGTTGACCGCATTCGCCTAAAAGCTCCCGTCGGAGCTACCTTCTGATGGAAAATAATGAAAATGTCTAACTTCCACCATGGGTGGAGCAAACAACAAAGAAGCCTTTAAATTCCGCCTTACTCGAAAACACTAGTATTCTCTCACTAAGGTGATCGGACGTCGTTTAACTCCATTCTACACACTAGAAATTGTGGTCTGGGGAGCAACCTGAGCAATAGGAATCCTATCCGTCCATGGAGGAATCCCTGGTCTGTTTGTTTTTCTTCCTCTTCTTTGTTTTGGAGAGGAAGGCGATAAGTTTTCCTAGTTCTCTCTACTCTCGGAAGGGACTCCAGGGCCGGATGTACATACCATGTGTACAGGGTACACAGGGGACCTTATATGAAATGAAGTTGCTCCCCACTCCCTGTTCATTTACAGGGTCCTCTCGACGAATGTTCTATAGGAAAGTGGATTCCCCCTTCCTATAGACAAGATTCCGAGTATTTTCCCCTCAATATCCTTCTCCAGAGTCGTCCCCGATCGACTTTTTTCAAGCGGCGGGTCACTGTCTGCTTTCTAAGCGGCAGTTCTGAAATAATTCGAAGCAAAGGCAGCGCTGCCTAGGTTTTTGCCTGAGATAGGAGCAGTTGAATACCAGGCAAACTCACTTAGATGGGTAAGGGACAGTCAATTCCCCAGGACTTTGCCTCTTCTTTCAATAGATACAAGATTAGTGACAATATACTGGCTAGCAGGTAGCCTCCTTTCTACAATTGAGGTCGATATAACGACTCCGACGAGGTTTACTACAGTTAATAACCATAATGAGTCCGCGTTTAGTATCCTCGATTCTTTGAGGAAATGCTTATTTAGAGGCTCGTCCTGAGGTAGAAATAGACCTGGACTGTTCCCATCTCAGATGGAAGAAATTTATCTGTAAGCGAACAAAGACTCGGTGGTAGATATCTCTGAGGTCTTATTCTGTCCCTGTGTAAGAACCATCTGAGGCAGCATGGGTTTCTAAAGACTCACACGGAGAGAATGGAATTCCTCCCTCGGGTGCGGACACTATGTTAGCCAAATCAATCACAAGAGCGGTGAAGGATACTAATGAAGCTGGTTTGTTTGTTTTAGTGGTTCAGGCCACTGGAGAGAAAAGAGGGTTCCCTTTCGTTATGGGTGAGTTTGGGTATAGGAATGGTCCCGTTCCCTTTCAGCAATTGGCAAAGCCAAGCTTGTCACGATATTTACAGGTGAGTGGAATCTCAATGATAACAGGCCACTCATCGAGAAAGTACACGTCATCTTTTTTGCCATTTGAGTTCAAACGCTTCTTGGTTATCCGATTAACTGAGGTAAGCTTGTTAGCTAAGGTCACACGATCTAGCAAAGAGTGGCTTAAGCTAATATAATTGAGATAGAACAACAGATCACCTATCCTTTTCTATTACGGGACCCTTCTGGGGAATGCGCTTGACCCTGCTCATGCAACCATTATTAGTGCTCTTCGGACACTCGATGGCTCTCCTGTATGAGTGACACCGCAGTCTACGAGGGGCGGTTAATAAGTTTTGCGAATCGGTAGGGCAAAACAGAGGAAGGGGGATTGCTGTTTGTGGGGGTGTTAGGACATCTCATTAGAAGTCAGGACCTGCAACCGCACTCTCTTGCCTCGTCTATTTAAGAAGCAGTAGCTGATCGCAGATCGTTAGTCACAAATTTTTCAACAATGGAGAAGGTTGAGCACCGCGCACTCATCAAACTTTTACCAAGGAAGGCATGAATGCAAAAGAGATCCAGAAACGCATGGCTGCAGTGTACACCGACACCGCCCCTTCTTATGCAACCATTGCTCGTTAGAATAAAGAGTTCCGCCATGGTAGTGAGTCCCTTGAAGATGACTCCCGTCCAGGACGCCCGTCAGACGTGACCAGCGAGGACAATAGGCCCGTGTGGAGAGGATGATCCTCAAAAATCGACGAGTGAAGGTCGAAGAAAACGAGCGAGAACTTGGAATATCACATGGAAGTGTTATCAACATCATCCACGAAAATTTGGCCCGTTGAGTCCCTAGAAACCTCACGAGAAATCTGCGAGTCTGATTCAAGGAGCTCAACCATCCCTCCCCCCCTAAAGTCCAGATCTGGACCCTAGCGACTGCTTTTTATTCCGCTAGCTCAAGGCTGCACTGCGTGGACGCCGGTTTGGGGACGTTGACAATGTCCAGCTCCCCGTCCAGGAGGAGATTCAACAGCAGTCGGGAGATTTCTGGTTGTCGGGAATTCGAAGCCTCGGGAACAAGTGGCGCAAGTGCATTAAAATCGAGAGTAGTTATATTGAAAAATAATAAAACACTTTTCCTCATATCTCTTTTCCTTATATCCAAATTACAAAACTTATTGACCGCTCCTCGTATCATGAATTCTATTGAAAGAGTAGTTTATGCGAAGGAATTGCTAAACTAATCCTTGGAAAACATTACTGAAGTGCTATGCACCCAAGAATCCTTCGAGGTCAAACGTATGTTGTGGAAACAGGACATGAGCGCTCGAAACCCACCCTCACACGCTTGGTCACGCTCGATCTTGACAGGCTCACAAACTCGGGACGTGCGAATTAGTATCGCCTCCGTCTCCCGTCTCAATATTCTTCTGCTACTGCGACTGAGGTGTTACTCGTGCTATCGCTTAAGCCACACAAATCTTTCCTTCAGTAGTGTAAATTGGAGCCAAGTGTGTGAATTACAGCCAGTAACAACCTGCTTCCTAGAGACAATGTAGTGCGTATATTATTGGGAAGATGTATGTGCTGTTTAGGTTAAGCACAGAATCTCTTTTCTAAAGTCTTAAGTTGAATCATTCTGCATCATGTGCGAACTGCAGTATCTTGAAGCTGTCAGATTAAAAAGGCACCCTCTGCTCCTCGCACTTCCTACGGCTCTCAGATTAAAACGATATCATTTGATGCTGGCCGCTCCAAACCTAGGAGAACGGTTGCTTTTGCGGCCATTTGGAAAACTTATAACGGTTTTACCACACACAGATAGAACCAAGGCTCTCATAACTCCCCCTATACACCGCGGCTGCTTCTCGTTAAGCGAAGCGGATCGCACCTCCATTAATTCATCAGCTCATAGGAGGCAATCTCACTCCGAAGCTGGTAGTAAGATCGTGTCAAGGGAATTATAAGTTCGTCCCCCGAAAGGAGGAAGGCATCGAGGGAGCTTTGACTTAGATACAAGTATTCAATACCGAAATGGGCACCTCGTAGACGCGGGATAGTCCACAAGACAAAAGACTCCCCGCTCCGAGGCAGAAACGCCTGTAAGAGTTTAGAGATATGCGGAGGAAAAGACAAGTAAGTTAAGACCAACCTCTTACAGGCTCATCTGCTCCCGTTTCACGTTAGCTATCTGTCTCAAAATGATCATTTGGGCGTGTGCTTCTCCCCACCCTAGCGGGATATAAGAGTTTTGTGACCTGGCAATCACGGGATGGGGACCAAGCAGGATAATGAGATTAACAACCGGCATGA
Source organism: Ceratothoa steindachneri (assembly GCA_963969495.1). Classification (NCBI taxonomy): domain Eukaryota; kingdom Metazoa; phylum Arthropoda; class Malacostraca; order Isopoda; family Cymothoidae; genus Ceratothoa; species Ceratothoa steindachneri. The sequence continues at coordinate 94,853,462 of OZ018317.1, read as the reverse complement.
TATCCACGCTCTTATTTTTATATAAATACATCCTCTGAGGCAGCGGCAGTGTAATTATATATAGATAGGTGGTAGACTTTTATTTTTGTCTATATTCTATAGTTTGTTCTCTTCGATGCGATGGAATTTTTCTGCATAATGCAACCATTGGCAATGCCCCTTTTCCTCATCGGAGACCAGAGACCTGAAAGTCAGGCACTCCCTCTGGCCGGACTATACTATCAATACTTGGAGTCAGGTCTTTTTCGAACTGATCGAATAGTTAAGGATATGTTTCCTTAATGTGAATGAGTTTACGCATCACAGTCAGAAAATTGATTTATTTTTCAGTCTTGCTCTTTTCCCGTCATTTCCTGATGTACAACTTGATTTTAAGTGGAAGTGGTCTATGACATTCATTCCTTATATTGGTTACTCTCTCATATAAATATTATATCTGCGCCACTTATTCCTTAGAAATCAGCCCAGTGATATTCTGAGAGGGCTTGTTGGCCTGCATTTCAGGAAATTATTTATTTATCTATCCCAGGACGGTTGATAAAGCCGTTAAATTTTTCTCACACAACCTCATCACCCTGGACCTAACGAGCATTCCTAGAACTTCTGGTGGTTTTCCACGCCGTGTGCTTCCCTCATGGTAGCCATAGTGCAATTCTACTATCACCGAGAAGGGGTATTCTTCCACGACCTAAAAGCGCTGACCGAAGGATTTCGCTTTAGGTGAATTTAGTCAAGCTTATAGGCTAGGCTCGGAATTTTTACAAAGAACGGCTGCTATTGTATATATGGCTTTAGTTAACGTAAAATCCTCTCTTGGAGATGTGGGGAAGCCAATCAAAAGAACTCGGGTCAAGTTATCCTAGCGTCTTCCCTTCCCCCCCCCTGTCCTCAAGGAGAACATGACGGTAATCTCGCAACCCACATGGAATCGAAGTCCTTCAGTACCACTTTCTCAACATGCTATTTACGGGATGCTGGTCCACTAGGATTTATTACATGTGTGAGCTCGCTTAATGTCGCACAGTTTACTTTATCTGTAGAAGTGGATAACCCTTATACAATATATTTACGCTAATTAAGTTGTGTTGCGTTCTCGCTTCATGTTCGGATATCGTCCATGGTCATGACGATACCCAATATGCCATGCTTCGATCCTTGGGCGAGCCAGGCAAGGCCTTTATTTTTTATTTTTTTAAAGGAATCTGACTTGAGATCGTCCAGGCTCCTGGTGAATTGTTATTGTGCTTGCTTTTTTCAAACCGGGTAGAGATCGTTCTACCCTAGACTGTTTCCGCCCAATTTCTCTAACTCATATAATGCGTGAGCAACCTTATATAATTTATATAAGTTAGGCCAGAATTTTTTTTCTACAAAGAGAGACCTTTCTCCTGCCCAATGCTGCTTTCACAAGCCACCTTCTACCTATTTGATATGCTTTGGTTTTAAAATGCTACCTGCAATGACTTCTTAGAAGATAGCATTTCGAATTGTGTTTTTGATCTGAAGGATGTTAATGGCACCACATGGCAATAATTTAACATGTAGCTCTCCAAACGATGAAGGAGAGGTGACACCTCCCAATTTTATATCTGAATTCCTCATGAGGACATCGATTTCTCGTGCAGGTGTTGCTGGTGGTGGTAGAGGTGGAACACGTTCCATCTCAATAGGGCAGAAAGAGGGGATCATAATTGCCTCTTTGCCTTGATTATCAACGGTATCACCTCCGTGCTGCGGGAATTTTTTTTGCAACGCTCTACGTACATGTCCATTTGATCTGCTTTGGTGCGATCCAGATGCCCAAAATACAGGGAATACATTTCTGCCGCCGTCAGCAGCTCCACCCAACACAGACCTCTTAGTCAACGTGGTTTACCTGGATATGGTAGATTCGCATCGATTCTTATGTTTTGTTTTCTACTAGCGCCTCACTGTGAGGCCAAAATTTGCGGCCTTTGAGTCTCTTGTACTCGCGCTATGGAAATGTTTCGTTTAATGACGTTCATCATTCGGAACTAGTCGATTATATAGTAAGGGGATGCGAGTTATACGTATTGGCTGCTGAGTGGGAATTGATGAATGGGAACTCAATCCACCAAATTGGTCTCTGTTTTTCCGCCTGCGCCATTCACACGTCCCCTATTGAAAGTCTCTTTGTCGATGCTGGGTAAATATCTTTGGCTATGCTCCTCCGTCAAAATATATTATGCATCTCGATCGGTTACTAACGACTAACATTGCTATCGGTGCCAATCTCGACTGCGCCTAAGCCACAGAGACATGCCAATCATATCCTAAGCCATTCGCGTTTAGTGGCAAGAAACTCCATCGGCAATTCAACATAGATTTCGAGCCGGTGCCGCATCTTGTTCCTCCCAAGAACTCAACGTGAAGCTAACGCAACTGCTCCAACATTTTATACACTGCCTGGAGTATTGTGTAATTTAAAACTGATGTTTTGCAAGGAAATAGAATCGACGTATTTAACAGGCAACTCAAATTGGTGACAAGGTGACAGGGGGTAATGAAACATCCATACAGTATAAGGAGGATCTTATTTTTTCTAAATTTTTCCTAGGCTTAACTTTATGTAGATCCATTTTACTGGATCTTAATAAATGAGAAGAGATGGATGGAGGGAAAGTAACACTGTGTAATCTTTCTGTTTGTATGAAACTGCTGAGAGAGGGTCTAATTTACAACTGCAAACCTACACCAGGTGTGCCCTTTTTTAAAATTCTTACTCAAAAGCAGAAGTTGAAATGAATTGCTAAAAATATCTTGATCACAAAGAAATATAAATAGACATCGATTCTGTTAAGAAAAAGTACCGATGAAAAACTACCAAAGACCTACTAGTTACGATAGATTAAGTATTAAGATGTGGGAAGTTGGTTTTAATAACATTCCGAACTGGTTTCAGAGTTAGCAGTCGAACTAGTTTCTGGTCAACTTTCCATCCCTGGACACTAGTCCAGGAGACAACAAGCTATAGATTGAGGTAGCTGATTATTTCTACCAAAAGAAGTGATAGTAGTTTTTTGGTAGATAAATCCGTAAACTTAATTTGTCAAGATGTTACAACATCTGGTTGCACCATACGATTAATTAATCGTATATTTTTATTATTGTTCTGGTTTGGGGCTTGTTTTTAAGCAGTGCGAGTATTTTGTTACCCTTATTTTATTTTACTGAATGAGGGAATAATTGGATGATATTGTGTTAGAACAGTGAGGCATAAAGTGAGTTTATGATTGAGTGTGCTTCGCTCCTTCTACCAAGTAATGAACCTCACTAACCAAGATTCTAAACCACATATCAACTTATCGTAAATAATGAGCAAACATGGCTTGTATTTCGGATGATGGGAAATAAATTGCATGAGTGTTGGCTAGTTTTAAGTGGCGTCGATCGGCGCCCACCTTTGTAGGAAAACTGTTAATGTTAATGATGATCTTTTCTTTATTACTCTGTTCCCAATTGATGAAAATGCGCTCGTAGGTCACATCAGTTTTTTTATTTTGATAAAAATGAGTTTAGATTTAAAAAAAGTCCGAAATGAATATGGAGTCTTAGGTTACCTAGAAGTATAAATCGAAAGATATTTTTCTCCCTTTATATGACTGTCCTTTCGCACATATGAAAGGACAGCGTAAAATTGGAAGACGAATGGTGAATAGGTAAGGTGAGAGTGAATGAAGAGAGATAAGTGATTTGAGAAAGAGGAAGATAGGAAAATAAGCCTTATTTAAAATACGGAAAAAATAGAAGAAAGTAAAAGAGGTGAAAGGTGCAAGGTGTAAGGAAAGCAGACACCTTGAATTATCCTGTTCTATTTGAATATGTCCATTGAGGAAATGATTTTTGAGCTTAGAAATAAATCGTATGAAGTCTTTAAAATACGGCTTCGCTAATATAAATTATGAATAAATAATTGAGCTAGATAACCAAGCGGCCAATAGAAATGACAGGTAAGGGTTAGTAAATAAAAGATTTAACACTGCAATTATAAATATATTCTTTTCTTATAAATTAAGACAAAATTGGAATAACTTTGGTTAGAAGGGTCGGTGAAAACATTATAGTAAATATATGTATGAATAGAACGATAAAATTACTTTAAAATGATAGCTTTAGAAGTAAGAGATATAGAAATTATTACACTGGACATCAAAAAAAATCTTTTGTCTGGTGCTTGAAATATTTCTACGAATTCTTAAGTGATTTTGCCTGCTAATTTCCAAAATAACCAGTTTTCTTCCATCAGGTTTAGTTTTTTGTGTCTCCTCATCTCCATTTTGGCTCTATTAGATGTTAAAATTTCGCATTTAAATATTCAAAAGGTGTACATGAGTTGATATTAGTGATTTTTAATGCTATTAAAGAAGACTGTTTCTTTATTTAAACTATTGTAATTCTACAGCAGGAAATTAATATGAAACAATTAAGAGAGCTAACACATAAACAAACAAAACACAAGTAAAAATTAAAAATTAAGTGCACATTGGCAAAGATTTTTGGCAGAAAATTCAGGGATAAACTTACAAATATTTGCGCATCGTTTATGTTGAGCAACAGGAGTATCTCATTTTGAAAACCAGCAATAGTCTGCTATCATCATAGCGTCCCAAGGTCCTTAGTAACGAGTTTCAATCTCTTTGATATCCTGATGGAATCGTTTACCTTGTTTGTCGCTAACATCTCCGAGATTTTCAAGAAATCGATCAAGATTACTAAAAGGAAAATGGATTTTTGATGCTCATATTCGCGCCAATATCACGAAAAGTTGTTATCAAGTAGGCAAGAAGGTCTTTATAGTTCTTCCTTTCGTGTTTCTAAAAAAAGTTTTTCACTACTTCTACAAAGGCTACAAGCTGATGCTTCGTTTTTGCTCATCATTTTCACAAAATGTTTGTCCTTTAAGAACTTAGGGATCTGTGGTGCATCAAAAATACCTGCCTTTAAGTTTTTCAATGGTCAAGCCTGGAAATACACTGCATATATACTTGAAACACTCCCCATTGTTGTAAAGAGCTTTGACAAATTGCTTGATCAATCTGAATTCGATGTGCAAAGGGGAAAAATGTTCTTCTCGCGCTCAACTAAATGTTCTTCTAATATATTGGCAGCCCTATATAGCGCCATATTTGTTCGAGGCGGCCAGTCTTTCTTAACATAATAATTTACTCATTCTCTATTGTCCTACAGGCAAAGAAAGCCAGGGTATTTGATATGAACAGATTGCTGTCCCATGCGAAAATACACCATCTTTAAGTTAACACAGATTACCCATTTATGATCATCATACAGTATCTTCTCTAAAACCAGCTTAACTTCTTCATATTTTTCCTTCAGAGTTGTTGAGTGGCCGAATAAGACAGAGTCATACAAATTCCCGTTGCACAAATACACATTCTCAACTACAGTTAGAACTGGCTATAAATAGACGCCATTAGTCTGGTTTGTATTCCTCAATGACAAGTTTATCAAGAAGTGCACTGACATCTCTGCATTAAACCAGTTCCTCCTCTTGAGAGAAGAAAAAAAGGAAGTCTCCATACTAACTCCAATAAAAGCTTATACGGACACCATTCACTAGAAGGTTCTTCTCTTTCAATCGGGAAGCAGTTCTGCAGAATCTTTTGGGAGGTTCAGGTCACGCACTAGATCATTCAGCTCTACCTGGGAGAATAGCTGAGGTAAGGTCCCAACTGAAAAGTCTTGATTTCTAGTGACATCTTCAGGTGATGAATCTTCTTTGGGTGATGGCAAAGTTATCTGACGCAGGACACTAAATATAGGAACAAGAAGCTTTTCACTGTGTGGAACCGATCTGGTAGCAGAGACAAGGTTAGGATTGAAAACATTTTGTTGTGTTTCCAGTTAAAAACCTTCCAATTTAGGGCACAAAAATAGTAGTTGTTTACGTAATTATTGGGATCCCGCTTAGCCATTGGTATAGCGAACCTTATACTTTTCCTTGTCACTTTAGGCCACTGTGGCTAATGTTTTGTACATTGTTTTCAGACACTATTCGGTGACAAATATTTATCTTGGTCTCCCAGCTTGACCCCCAAAATATGCCATATACACTCTTTCAACTAAATCAGTGATGTTTTTTCGATTTCCAGATAATGTGTATTCTCCACGAACAAAACAAAACACATTTTGAGAATTAAAGCAACACCTTTTTGAAGAAGATATGTTGCTCATTTTCTATTGCTTAGTTCACCACAACATCTGAAAAATCGGATAAAAAGAAAAGAGATTAGAATTATGATAAAGTAAAGAATCCAGTGGAGTGGACGTACAAACATACATAAAGACTAATTTATAACATATACATATGGACTCACTGTAGAAGTCTAAATACAACGTACATTAGTGTACGCAGAAATACCCCGACACAAGCTGTGAGTCCCTCTCATATTCCAAATTCACCTTTCGCCTCGAATTCCCTCCGCCCCTTTTCGCACCAAAGAGACGAGCAAATTTGCGGCCGGTCGCTCAGGAAAATGTCGGCCTCGAAGGACACCTACTAGCCGACGAAGGTTCGAGCTTTCTCGCCGTCGTAAACCGCATAGTGGAGCAAGGATAGCTCGAAGGTGTGAAAGATTTTCTCTGTCTGACAACAGATGAAAAGGTCTTTCGCGCAGCGATACGGATTTTATGAGAATTCGGTGCTCTTTCCCGATATTTGTTCGTGATAGAAACCAAATGGAAAATTCTCTCTGGAGTCAGGCAAAAGATCTTGGACCTACGTTGTGAGGAGAGCTCCTCCCGCAAAAGAAACAGTTCGCCCGTTGCAAGGAAAAAACTTCTCGGAGAATTGGTGTGTTGCTGTCACGGTACTTGTAGGTGCTAAACTTTTCACAGATCCCCCCCCTCACAGATTTAGAGGTTACACAGGCCCTCCCTCTGCGGATTACCTTAGACGTAGCTAGGTAATCGGTTTTGGCTACCCACTCCAGGGGCTGAATAACCAGACAGTCACTTCGAGGAAGAAGAAGTCTGATTTGAGCCACAGTTTGGCTCGCCTTCGTGATCCGACATAGGATCATTATATCACCGGTCTAGGATTACCTTCTCATTTGGTAACCTCAGACGGCCGGAATAAGTGCGATCAACGTCACCAGAAGAGGATCTTCACTGTCATTCTCAAAATACTTACGAACTCAAAGGTATCGTTAAAAAGAATTTTCCCCTCCCCTAACTTCACCAGTTTATTCGTTAACTAAAATTCCCATCCCGAGCCCATAACCTTGAGTATTAGAAGTGATTAATTCAGTGCTTAATTCAATAATATTATTCCATTCATTCTGTCGGGTACCGTTAAGACGCAAGCATCCTAGTGAGTAATTTTCAAGTATAATCCCCACGGCATTATGTAGACTTACTTATTCAGTGTAAAGATTAATCGTATTTATACCTACGAGTATATACGCTGTTTCATATTTCTAATTCATGTAGATTAAAGATTATTCTTGTATATGTGTGTTTAAATATTTTGGACGATCCTTTGGCAATTAATAAGCAATCCACTCGGCTTAATTCTCAATATTACATAAGTCCACCCATGACTGGCTTTTACTGAGTGAGGACACACTCATGGGATCATTATCTTAATTTTGATCAAAAGAGAAGCACCGGGGTTATTCTTATTCATCGGAAGTGGTTACGGTAGGTGTATTGGATACATTTCACCTCTACTTCACCCTGGTGCAGTAATAAAATATATGTCCAGGAAGTGGGACTGGGATTACCCACTCACTAAACCTCGGCACTCACATATACACTTATAACATATACATATGGATATTAACACCCACATGTACTTATATACATATTGACATTGACTCACACAGAGAATTATAAATATATGGACATTGACTCAAACCTAATATATTAAATAAGGATGTTCAATAACTTAAACTAGACCTAATAGGTAAAGATTAAAGTTATTATTTTGATTCAGGAAACCAATTTCGTATATGAACAATGTCTATTTCCTTAACACTAAATCCTTCTAAAACAGTGTTATTTGTATACAAAGTGATGGGGAGAGATTAGATTAATGTATGTCACAAGCAGACAGTTAATTTCAAGAAGGGTTGAAGAGAATTCGATGAACACGTTAGAAACAACATAAAATAAACTGTCGAGTGAACTGCTTAATAGCCTATATCTCTATAAAAGACTGATTTAACAAGTGTTTGAACCCAAAGAATTAGTTCAATTTACAAAGATGAGGAAATCTATATTTAGCAGTTGATCGCCGCATTGGATTACATCTGTCAAAATTCTTTCCTTTTGGTCACGACGTAAATATAGTATCACCCGAAGTAAATTAGTTTACATATTTATAGTTTTTTATGTTGGATGAATATTATTTCATTATTTTTTAAGTTCTCTCTTGTAAAGTCCATGCCTTAGGCCAGATGCCTGCATCAACTTTATCGACCGGTGAGGGTTCTCTAAGAGATCTAGCACTCCCTGTATCTGCAGGTCTTGTGTCGATTATGTTGGGAATATCTGTTTATCTGTGTCTGGTTCCTTAGACCAGGGTAGATGTCTATATTAGCTAAGCCTCTGTGATCTTTGATGTATTTAATTTTGGCTGATTACCACAAAGGTGAGTTAAAGAGGGACCCGTCAAAGATTTTGAAGGGATTATCCTTTTATGTCTTTGTATTGTGGAGCCATATCTAGGAAGTGGTTTGGGGCAAGAGATGGGATGGATTTCTATGTTATGTGTAGTTAGGGGAAGTGGATGGAGGATTTCATTAAGTATCTATGTGTAGTATATTCTTGGAATTTTACGCAGGTTTCTTGGGGATGATAGAAGTCCTGCATGTAATGGTTGTGACTTGGTAGCATGTTTTCCATGTACCATTGAGGAACTACGTTCTACATGGTTCAAGATAACATGGATAAGCTGAGTGCTTTGCATTATGTAGTTTGCAGAAGTCGGGAGATGCGAGATTTGGTGCCTAGGATGTAGAGCTATAGAAGAGTAAGGGACGCATATACTGCTTGCATGTGTCGATGAATGATTCCTAGGCCTCCACAAAGTGTTTTCTGTGAATGGTCGGATTGTGCTAATTTCCGTGTCTGCTTTGTATGGTAATTTTCTTTTGGTTTATCAGAAAGTTTTTCTTGTATTTAGCGTAACGCAAAGCGCTGTAGGTTTTTTTATAAAATAGAGCGGGTGTGTTTGGCGTAACCCAGTTTCTGGGTTGTGAAGAAAATAACAGATGAATTTTAAGGTGAGAAGGTCATTGGCTTATGTTGTAGTCAACTTTCAATTCCTGTATGTCTATTGTCATTACTATTGTGCATGTGGGTGTGAGTTGGTTGAAGCCTTTATGCATGAGATGGGTGATTTTGTTTAGTACGGTGCTTGTTGAGTGAAATGGAAGGAATTCGTGCTGGGCATCTAGTGGGATGTGTGTTTATTTTATTTAGGGATGCAGAATAAGGAAATAGGGCAGTAATATAAGAACATAAGAACATAAGAAAAGAAGGAGACTGCAAAAGACCACTCATGGCCTACACTTGGCACCTCCTGTACCTACACTAGGCGTGCAGATGTGATTTGGTTTAAGAATTGGTATTATGTGGGCAGATATTATAGATTTGGAATATGTAGTTATGAGAGACAGATTGATTGAAGATTTGTGTGAAGGAGTCATTGATTCTTGAGCATAAGGTTATTGGGCGCACGTTTAAAATCTCGGGGCCAGAGTCTATGGGAGATTTTGCCTGCAGTATCGCCTAGGATGCCATTACACTAAGAATATCTGGGCATATCGTGCTCTACTGCTGTTTGTCATAGATGATATTTTCTGTTACTGATTTTTTGTAGTGATTTATAAAGATGTTTTCCTTATTTTGAATTTCACTCGGTGAATATTCGAGTAAAGTGGCTTCGTGCGTGCCTTGTTCTCCTTTGTCGGACTTAGCAATTCTTATTTCATTGAACTAAAATCTACTTGTGAATTTACAGGAGAGGAAATTCAAAAGTCTAAGCACAAGGAGTAAATATTTGAAGTTTCTTACTTATCTCTGCCTTTTGTGAAGGATTTCAAGATTTCCACAAGTAAATATCTAATCCATCACTTTACTGGATTTGCTCGACAAAAACTGTTGTCGTTCTCTTTTCAGCAACCTTTTCTATATTATTCTTTGGGCAAAGAAGACGTGTATAAAATTAAGTTAGTGATAATTACAAAAACAACAATTAAAAGAGGACGTGTATAAAGTAAAAGTTACCAATAGGAAAAGAAAGAAGCATGCAGAGGTTGCAATATTCTCTCCTCTAAGTCAGCGTCGATATAATCAGCAGACATACACTTCAAACCACTTAGCTCTCTATAAACCTAAACAGACCTTGTTCAAATCGGGCTCAAAACTCATCCGTTTTCAATTATCGCTCTATAAATTAGTTATTAACTTCAATTAATAGATTTATTAAGAATTTGATGCTGAAAATTCAATTACTAGATATCTTTCGAACATTTAATAGCCTGAAAGATCCCGACAAATTAAACGATGCTACCAATATTGAGTAGATTTTAATTCCATGATAAATATTAGATAACATCTATTAGATAACATCCTATTCAGTGATGAAGCGACTTTCCACACATGTGGTAAAGCTAATTTATACAATTGTCGTATATGGGCAAATGAAAGACCAAGTAGTTACATGGAATGGAAAAGAGACTCTCCAAAAGTTAATGTGTGGATTGGAATAACCAAATTTGAAAATTAATGGCCCATTCGTTTTTCATGAAGCATCTGTGACAGGCAACATCTACCTTGATATGTTGGAACAGTTTTTAGAACCACAGCTTGTTGATATAGCATTATTGATAGTGTCGGGCTTCACCAAGATGGTGTCATTATGCTGTAATTGTCCGAGATTACGTGAACAGTCACTTTCCAAATCTATCAATTGGATATTTTTTGGCGCGGGCTTTTATCAAAGTAAAAGTGTATCAGCCAAAAATTAGTAATTTAACTGAACTTAAAGCACAAATACTTTCATCAGTGCTGGACATAACTCCCAAAATGCTCCACAATGTTTTTCGCATTGCTAAAGATCGATTTGAAATTTGCAGAGATACGGACTGACCACATGTTTAATAATTTAAATCAAGTTTTTCCTTTTTCGTTTATAATGAATTTTTTTTTCTTTTTGTGATTATAATTGACCCGGAAAATAAAAAAAAATTTATTATCCATTATGAAGGGATTATGAAAAATATTTAAAAACAAATATTAAAATTTTGAGACCCCCTGTACATGGAACACTGCAATTTTGTACAGAGCACAATTTGAACATTATAAACATAATTTAACCAAAAAAATTTATAAAAGTTTTCAATTTCAAGAAAATGCGCACTCAATTTGGGGACACCCGGTATAATAATTTCACTGTTAGTCAATCGTTCGAAAACACCTCGAGTTTACTCTCCAATCATAGTCTCTCTTTTGCGGAAGGATATTAACCAAGCTTATTCCAGAAACTTCGTATTCTATCTTACGAGAAAAGACTTAAGAACATTAAACATGCTTCCTCTGCAAAGTCGCCAACTGATTTGGAAGGCTAATCGAAAAGTTTAATATATAATCAAGGAATTTTTGCATATAAATTGCGATTACTCTTCGAACGAACACCTGAAATTAATAATAAATAAATGGTTTTAAACAAAGTAAAACGATACGAATCAACAATCAAGGACAATTTTTCACGTACAAGATAACTTCATCATGGAATTCCTTTCCTACGATTCAAGCTTATAGTCCTTCTGTGAATGTTTTGAAGAATGTATCAGAAAACCACCTTTTAAACAAAAATCAATGAGACAACGAACAAAGAATTGATTAACAATGTGAAGAAATAAACAAATAATAATCTAAGAAATGCTCAACCATAATGAATTCGAGCTAGGAGGAAAATTACTAGTCGTTTTGAATGATATGTTCTACATGAAGGGATCAACTCAAAGTTTAAAAAACATTTAAATTTAAAAAAATATCCACAAAATCATACAAACTCACGACATGAGTATATTTCTTACCCGTATTTAAAGCGTTGTCCACATATGTACATATTAATAACTAGAATTTCGGGGTTACCGTTGATGTACGTACATGTAAATAAATGGACGCCAATTGGTACAGTAAAATTCGCTTCTCTCTGCATGATGCGCTAGTTACCGACACCTTAGTTGAGAAATTTTGTTCCTTCTCATATGTACATATAAATAAATGCATGTCAATTATTCCCTCAACTTTTTTCTAACCCTCTCACACCTAGCATAAGAATGGATGGGCTAAAGGTTATTTGCTAGTATGTAGTTATTAGCCAATTATTTTATTACATTAACTTTATCATGTTTTTTTACCACATATATGCAGGTTTCATTGGTTATTAATTGGTGATTGCTAAGTTTGACTATCGATTTTACATACAAAAGCCAAATAATTGGTAACTATTTAGACAAAGTTTCTGTAACCATGAAAGCCATATTCAGGAATATTTTAAGAGTGCTTTTCATCAGAATTTTAGCTCCCTAACAGCGCATGAACAAGAATAGTGCTCTCTCTCATGCATCTACTATTCTGCCATTGATTTCATTACACACAAGTTAAGAAATCAGGAGGAGCTCAGACAAAGCACTCTTTGATGTATTTATGAAGCTTTAAAGAAATATAGGATATAAATTTAATCGTCAGGAACAATTGTGCCAATCGCTTTCGAGCTCATTTATTCTTCTCTCTGCATTAGATTCATGAGATCACCACGATTCTCATCTTCCCTAACATATAAAGTTGTTTAGAAGTTTCTCCCAGCTTTACGAACTGATACACCTAATGATGAAATTATATTTTTCTGGCCGCAATGCTACTCATCCTCTTTTATGTTTTTCTTTAGAATACAACTTTATATATCATCTTTTTGATACGATAATTAGTTGTTTAGAAGGTAAAACACCCCAAGTCGCCTGCTGTTCTAGCTACTCAGATTAAAGTCTCTTTCACATTTAAAAAAATGTTCTGGAAGAGATGCCTTATTAGTTTAACTTTATATTTTAATTTTTTGGATATAAAACCCAAATTAAAATGATATTCGATCCATAAATGTTTCTGAAGGGTTTGGTTGAAAATGCACCTTGAAAATTATTAATACGGTTTTTTACTTTAATGATACAACAACGTCCACTTTTTCGCAATTTTGATTTCCCATGTCCGGAATAGGTAACGAACATGGGAGAGATAAGAGGAATGGGGCGAGAATTTAGCGGTCGGAGTCTGGAAAACGGAGAGTTGCAACTGCAGATAACGTCACTGTTATTCAGAAAGGCGAAAGTCTGCTGAAATTGAAATCAGTGACTCAAACATGGACTCTGCAGATGTTTGGTTTTGCTTTGCTTTGAATGTAAATGTGGATGTGTATGTTTAAGTGCTGACATGTACTGTGTCATTATCTTGGGTAGAATGAAAAGTACCTTATCTGCTCTGAGCAGTTAGTTGTATTGAACTGTGTCAGTTCATCTCATCATTTTCTTTATCATTAACCTTTATGCAATTCCTTTTATGTTGACTTTTATCTCTTTTTTTTCGTACCGAAAAAACAAAGAAATGTTAGACATATTAGGCAGTCTTAAAAGGTATTAAGCACCTAAAACCCTATTATTTCATGCAGAGTAAACCTAGAAAAATTCCCTTCGGAGAGTACCAATCAGATTTCTAAATAAGGTCTGTGTGGTCTCTAAAAATTAGTAGAAAAGAACAGTCCTCATTCAGTCAGTCTTCTTCAATCATTTTCCCAAATAGTTTCATTTCAGCTTGAAAATATTTAAAAGCCTTTGAAATATTACCACGAAACTGAAGTACCATATCAAATTTTTCTTTTGTTTTAAGTCCTATAGAAGCAAAAACAGTCAAAAGTTTGTTTATTTAGTCAGTTCTTTTAATTTTAACAAGATGTAAAATAGATAAATCGTATACACATTGGAGTATTTCGTTATATTGTATTTCCAGGATTATTTGGTTTAAGAATAGAAATATTTATCTTTGAAAAGCCAAGGGAGGTTTTTACATCAACAAAAGCCTTATTGTATCTGTCAGTCACCTACCACTTCCTCTTTCTACCATTCTCTCTCCATCAAAAGTTATAAATAATGATCATTCAGTTCGTTAAGTTATGGGCAGTGAAAATATGTGAATGAAGGAAGCTACTCATGCATCTAGATTCAGTGTGCGTAACACTTTAAAGTTTCCCCGTTACTTATGGAAAATTCTTCACTTAATAAATGAAATATTATTAGCTAATATTTCGTCCAGTGCCTTTATAATGGAACGAGAGTAGAATGAGGAGAGTAGGGATCATTCCCTCGTCTTTGAACATTTAAGTAGTAGTTTTCTAAAGACTTAACTTCCTGCATATATTTAACTTCCCTTAAGTTCAATATTTTATTGAAATTGAATACACGTTCTACTTCTTCTTTGGGGGAGGCGTCTTTACAAGAACATACGTTTATAGCACCCGAAGGACACTTTTGTCATTATCATTTGTTATCCGGCTTATCCCACACTTTTTCGTATCATTCTACGATATTTGAAACAAATATTGCTTAAATTATTAAATTCTTTCCTGTCTGCTTTATTTTATGATAATTACACATTAAATTGATATATTTGTGTGATAAAATAACATGGAAGTTTCTTGAAGTAATGCTCGTTTGGCGTTAGAAATTATTTGAAATCAAAGAGGCCGTGGAAGAAACCCATCCTCAGAAGTTTTTCGAGGCTAAATTTATGACTGCTCTTAGTACGAGAGAAAGGGAGATAGAAAAACTAGGGGTCAGGAATGAATTTTGGACAGGTATACATACGTGTGCAAGTAAATGAACTAAAATATCGATAAATATGTTTATTTCCACATGAGCTTAAACAGCACCAATAAATTCGCCACTGCTAAATCTCTGTGATGCATGATAGTTTCTGAAGAGAAATAGATAATTTAAAGCAATAGAAAACAATATCACAATGCCTCGATGCAAATGAAGCATTTTAATATTATTCAAAGCACAAAATTACTGACCAAAGAAACTTATGGTTACTATTGAAAAGAAAGAGTTGCCTTTTCACTGAAATGATCAAGAATGAATTGCAACAATGCATTAAAAGTTGCAGGAAAATAAACTAGCTATTTTTTAGCCACTCGTAAATCGAGCTTAGCTCAACAGAAACTTTATTTGCTACACATTCTGCCATAGATAATTTATAACCTTTTCATTAACTAAACTTTCTAAAGGAAGCAACTCCAGAAAAGGCACAGAATTCGTTTGTCATAAACAAGGCCTTTCGGACCGGAAGCAACATTTCCCTCCATGCCCGACATTCCTTTAGGTCTTTGAGTAAAATCAAACTTTTCAGTAAAGATGTCCTGAATGGGGTTTGACTTTATGAAAATAGGGTTATATACCCCAAAACATTAAAATAATCTTAAGATTAAATTGACGCTTTTCTGATAATTTCTTTCGGTCTCCCATATTCAATTCAACTTTCTTTTACGTATTTGGGCCATTTGCATTAAGGTAATCCTGAAATCGTTTTCGTCAAATAAATCCATTCCTTTAACGACATTCGGGGGAGGGAGAGAGAGAGAGCTTTTACGGAAATGAATCATGGGAGACATATTTCACATTGAGTGCCGTGACATTTTTTTGGCACTATTGTTATGGTCTTTCGGAAGTGGTAATTTAAGATATTTTGAAATTGCTTGCCTTAAAAAATTGACGGAATATAAAAGGCAATAATAATAAGCTCTATTAAGTGGAGTGTTTTGATATAAAATTTATTGGAAGCCATCTATTCAAGGACTCTTTTAATAAACGTTCTTAGGAAAATGGTGAAGTAAAAGACAGTGCAAGTCGACAGAAGCTACGGAGTCCAATTATACCAAATGGAGACTTCTGTAGTTTGCATGTCTCGGAGAGGCACGTAACTTAGTGTCTTTCTCCAGGGTGCACAATAACGATGGAAGACCAAGGACAATTATATTTAGCTTCAAACAGAAAATCTGGATCCAAGAGAAAAAAACAAGCTCCAAACACCATTCATGAAGCATCATAAAATCCCGTCCCTTGGTGAGTTTGGTTATTATCTTGATGCAGTTAGGTGGAATTAATATTTACTAAAGTTTGATTAAAATAATAAAATTGAAGTGGCTAACGAGATGCGTAACATGCTTCGGGATTTTCAGCATTATTTATAGCTTGGATGTGTATGGGTCCATATATTACATAGGGCGAAGTTTGAGAAAGAAACAGGTCTTATCCAAGAGTCAAACAAGATAGCGTACAAAGGCTCGTACATGATTTAGAACACCCCTTAGTTCCTTGATATGCGAATAAGGTTCTCATCTTCCAGGAATTGCAATGGATATCCCTCCTGCCGTATTAGTCTTCGTATTTCGTTAACTTTAAGAACTAAATTCCTCACTTCATTAGTTTATTACCATAAATCAATTCCAAAAACTTTTTCCTATAATTTCGGAACTTTTTTAGTTCAAACCAAGTAGTATCTTCGATAAATAGTGAGATGATAAATTGCATAAGTGTACGTAGGCGATTGTATAAAATTTCAAAAATTAGTAAGACTGTCGTAAATCGAAGCCGATCGATACCTAAATTATCGTCGGCTTGTCAATAGGAAAATGAGAAGAAACAAAGGAACTATGATAAGGAATCAGCCTCATGGCGAAACACGATGTTATAGATAAATAAATAATGATAAGCCAATACGAGGATGCTTCGGGCCTCTTCAGGATGTCATAAGTTTCCTTACCAACGATGCAGATCACTTGGTGAAGACAAGGAATGAACATTTTGAAGATATTTTTTTGCTTTGAAATTATTAATAACTTACAATAAAAGACGTATTTAATTGCGATGAAAACAAATGTTCAAATATTGAGATATCCGAAAAATAAATTAGATGCTATAATACTTTAATTTATAACTTTAAGAAATAAAAGTATCTAATTCTTTATTCTTACCCACTCTTCCTCTTTTGGATCATTCACCTCTTAGTGCAACCATTTCCCCTCTCTCTTGAACAGTGGTCTAATTCCCTAATTAACCTTTCTTTGGAAATGGTCAGTAACTACTTTCTTCTCATTTCTTCATTAACTTAAGCCAACAACTAGGGCATGATTTTAAATTTTATCTATCCATATGAAATAATGAACATTAGTTTTTCTTAACAAAAAATATATAGACTCATTTAAAAAATGAGTCATAAATATTATACACGGTGTGCCATAGGTCTCCATACATAAGAAAAATAAAATTTTTATTATGGACAACCATTTTTATTTATATAATATGCTCTACATCGTTGCTATTGTTTTGAAAAAAACATTTAAATACGTGTTTCCCACTGTTGATGAACACGCATTAGTGCAGTTGAAGTTATGCTTGTAATGGCATTGGTAATACGTTCCTTTAGATGATTTATGTTTCGTATCTTTACCTGATACACGATGGCTTTCAAGTGCCCCAAAGATAGAAATCAAGGGGTAAGAGATCTGGGGATCTAGGAGGCCACTCCACAGGACAACGCCAACCAACCCAAGCATCCCGAAACTGCCTTTCCAAATACCGACGCACGTGAAAACCATAATGAGGTGGAGTTCCATCTTGCTGGAAGTAAACTGGGAAGTTTTCTTCCTTGTTTAGCAGGGATGGGAAAATTTCTTTTGCATCAAGTTAAGATACCTTTCGGCATTAAGATTTCCACTGACAAAAATAGGTCCAATAATTCTGTCACTCCATATCACGGCCCACACCATCACTTTACCGGCACCAGTTAGGGTTAGCATTAATCAAATAATGCATCTTTTGCCGATTAACTTCTCCATTGACGTAAGAATTTGATTCATTAGTAAAGAAGATCTTAGTTGAAAGGTTTGCATCTTCGTTCACTTTGGTTAATGCCCATTCACAGAATTCCATCCGTCTATCCAGGTCGTCTTCACTCAAATGCTGTGCCATATGCAATTTGTATGGAAGCCATTTGTTTGCTTTCAAACTGCGCCTGATACTCGATCTGCTGACACCACTTTCTGCGGACAACCATCGTGTACTTTTTCTGGGACTTCGTCAAAGCGCTGTAAGTATCGTAGCTGTTGTGTCTTCATCGGTGGCTGTACGCCTTGGACCACTTCGCGGTTGATCTGCCACTTTTCCAGTTTTCTGAAACTTGTCAAAAAGTTTTGCTACAGTGTCGTGTGTGATGTTTATTCCATGCTTTATGTTGTTAAAGTTCATTGCAACTATGTGGCTGCTTCCCGACTCAGCCATTAGTATTGTTTCAAATCGTTGCTTTTTTGTCAAACGCATATTCTAGGGTATCTGAAAAATAAAAAAAGATAAATGTTCCTTTGTATGGAAACTTACGACTCCCCCTCTGTACATATAAATTTAAATATATATAATTAATACCTAAGAAATGTTTTACAGAGAGTATTAATTAAATGAATCGTCCGGAAAACAAATTAAGGTCCTTCACAATCATTTATTAATGACAAAAAAAATTCATTCATGATAACGGGTTCGTACTTTCCATTATAGGAAAACTTTGATCACAACAAATTATGATTAAATATTTCGGATTTAACTTTAATTGATAAATACTTTTCTATTTCTTCCACCTCAAAAAGTGGTGAATGAAGAAAATTATGAGATGATTTCCAAAATGAGATGATTTCCAAAACTGGCTTTATCTAAGTAAAGAACTACGCGTGATGAGTAAAATATAGTCTGTGAGGATAAATCTAAAGATTTTTTAACACTTTCACTTTATATTCGTCTTTCTTCTCTTTAACTGACCATTTGTGGTTGAATAAAAGCTTTAAACAACCCCCGAATAGATTTAGCTATAATGTTATTTATCCATAACACTATTTTAAGAATGGTATTTTGGGGAGGGTTTGAATAATAATAGATACTTTTTTCTCGTAGTTCGGTTATTACCTAGGTATATTTTAAGTTTGTATCAAACTTATTTCTAAGAGTTCCTTTAGAGTTTGAAAAACAAAATGGTGAGGTTCAGAAAAATAATTAGATGTGATTACGGAATCCATTCAGAATTTTTAAAACAAAAATAATTACAGATTGTGAAGTTAAGAAAATTTATTAAAATTTAGGCCTTTATTTAATTTTTTTTGGTATATTTGATAGTTGTATCAAGGTTATTTCTAAAATAGATTTTCAATTTTAATCTTTATCAGGATGAAATACCTACTGGCACCTACAAACGGGTAAACAAAAATGAAATTATGAGAGCAAATTTAGATGGAGAAAAAAGAGAAATAGTGAGGATTGCTTTTAGGCATTTAAAAAGAATTCCGATATAAGTTTTTTCCGGCAACACCAACTGTAGAAGGGCACGTTGGACAAGTTAAGGACCACACTGAACCATTGAAAACTCATATATATATACTTGAAAAAAACAAACTTGCCTCCATATACGGAGTCAGATCCTTCTGAATTTCTTATAATATGAAATTCCTCTACCAATTACTTTTGGATTTCATATCTTCCCATTGTGCTTGCATTCCCTTCCCCCGCCCCGAAGCTTTAGATTCTAATATGAATCTGACTTCTCCATAAAATGCAAATAAAAAGAGTTAAAATGAAGATACAAAAAGTCATTTTAGAAAATGAAATGTTCTGGAAGTAGTTATATTCATGTTTTCTCAAATATTTCAGGGCCAGCCAAAGGCTTTTATAGAGTTCGGTAAGTACTTTTTAACGACAGTTTTCATTTGTCCTTCTCTGGAGTACCTCTAAATGAAAGGGTGTATATTAATGGGAGTAAAAGTCGACGTTGCGTTATGTTATTGTTTCGAAACCGAGAGTATTTTATTGATTCGGGTATTTTGTCCATTCTATTAATATGACTAACTGACTTACTTGGTGTTATAAAGATGAAATTAAATTTGAACACAAACGCGAATGGTTTTGGAAGTTGGATTAGACCTTGTCTGGGATCTCATTACCATGGATACTCCACAACAAGGGGAATCCAAAAGAACCTGGAATTTCCGTTCCATGAGATTTTTGACCTATCATATAAATTAAGCCCTTAAATGGGGAATATCATGGCGGAACCTAACAGAGCTTTTACTTTTTTACTTAAAAAGATGAACTCTCTGCTAGATTTGCGCTCAATCGATCCAAACAAATGTCCGCCATTCCCATATCATTTTTTTGCGCACTGCTTGGAAATTTATTGGGGCTAGGGGGATTTATGAAAACATACCTCACTGCCAGATTTTGACTCAATCGCTCCAGAAATGTGGCCGTCTAGGGCAAACAGTTTAACAAACTTCATCTCATATATATGGTTGTCCATAAAGTCCTGACTCACTTAGGAAGCGGAAAGAAATAAACAAAATTTTATGTAGCTACACCAACATAAAGTTAGGTTAGTCTTACTCATTTGACTAGCAGCTCCCTACGCTGGTGTTGTTTGCTGCCCTTACGCAGTTTATTTCTTTTTCTGTAATCCTCAACTGACAGAAATGAGTTTGGAAGAAAGTGAAATTAGAGTTTTGATTCGCTAGTGTTACAAACGAAAGATTTCTACAAGAGTTGCTCGGAAGGAAATTTGTGTTGCTGAAGGAGTAGGCACGGTCAGTCAGGCGAAGGTCTCGAGGTGGTACAGACGTTTCAACTTCGCGGACGAACAACGAACAACCACGTCTGGCCGACCATCAACCTGGTATTTGAGACAGATTCGGATGCTGGTTGATCGCTGTAAGAAGATCGTAGAGAATGATGGAATTTATTTTGAAGAATAAATATTAGTGCTGCTTCATAAAATTTTGTTGTTTTATTTCCGCTTCCTAAACGAGTCAGGACTTTCTGGCCAATCTAATATATAGATAGACGAAAATTGAGATTGATTTATACTCTATTTTTTCTGAATTAACGAGAAAGTTAGAAACAAGTTTTTATTTCTGATCGTGTCTATTTAATATCGAAACATTTGGGGGAAGGTCATTTAGAGACACTTTTTTTATAGAAGACGTTTTCAGTGGCAAATTTCGTCTTAATTGTAAGAACGTTGCTCGTCCTGTTTTAACAATTAAATGCGGTATCTCAAAATATATCGAGTATAAATTAATTAATCCATATTTGGCCAACTTTAGGGCGGTGTGTTAATAATATAATTTCAAAATATCACTTATAAACTTATTATTTAAAAAGAAATGTTACCTATAACTAATCTTAATTTTTCATCTGTCTGTTCACACTGACCATTATCTTCTGTCAGGCTACGGATTAGCGAAGTTAAGCTACATCGGACGTGGTCAATCGCTGGATGGAGTCACGCTTCACGTCGTCTTCGGTCGCTTCCGTACGTTGTAGATATGCCTAGTTAGGATCCCACGTTAAACAGTAGATCCTCACTGAGAAATAAAGGCATTATAATTGATTCCAGATCGGTAGTAAAATCCAGTGCCAATATTTCTTTTCTCTCTCCTTCCCTCTTTTTTTCCATTCTCGGAGTGAACTCGATTAGATTTTCTTAATATCTCTTCCTCCATCCCCTCGTCCTCTCCTTACTAGACGTGCCCTCGGTACTGCCACAAATTTCCTTCATTTCTCGATTAAAACCATCCAAATGAACATGAATCCTTCCCTGAACAGGGTAAGGTACGATAGAGTACCACACTCGTTGGTTTACCCGCACCAAATATTTTCCTCTTGTGCATTCCCCGGAAAGATGCCTATATCACCTCTTTAATCCCGTATCTTCTTTATTTTCTTCACTTACTAATTTTCCAAATCAATCTGGCGAAGATACCGTCGTTGAAATATCTCTTTTTTAATAATTACGCCGTTCGTTGACGAGGTCCGCCGATCCGATTATAAAATAATATAAAGATCGGTATGACATTCGGTAGCAAACCTGGAGGCACCCGGGAGCTGTCTTCGTTAGTGAGGAAGGAGAAGAGAGAATGGTACTACTCTCTTTTGGAACTATGTAGGGAGCAGGGAACTCTTCATAGACTGAGAGCTCCTCGCCTACATTTCTCGGTAAGGGAGTTTAGATAATGAAACTCGGTCAGAGGTTGCTAGACGGAAAAGTGATGCGTTGTGTGGGCGAAGAAAGGAGGGGTTAGAAGAACAATGCTTTTGCGATTGCCTGCGCGTATGGTCACGCGACCGAGGCTATCTGGGTCATTACTTTTGACTCGATATATCATTTTAAATAGTGAAGTGGCGAATTTAATTCCTTCATCGCATGTTCGTGTTTTGAAGCAATAAATAAATGAGAGCCAATTGGTTGTTTCAAGAAAGGAGAGAATTCTAGAGATTTGAAGGACTTCATATTCGTTAAGTTATTTCTCGTTTCTTACAAAAATGAAGTTGATATTATGCAACTCTTCCTATTTCCTCTTAAATTTCTTAAAATATAATTTGGAAAAACTCATAAATCTCAGCCTCACAATTACTCTTTATATAGTTTAATCTGATATAAAAACATTATAAATAAAGAATTGAAGTTTTTATGTATAATCATAGCCAGTGTATTAATTTGCCTAATATGGTCGTAACATTTTATTTTTCTAGAAAATGGACTTGAATCTTATATTAGAAGATTATGGTTTGTGGGGCAATTAGCCTTAAAAAATATATCATGATAGATCATCTTATACGAAAGGTCATGTAAAACCATACAAGGTTGGAGTAGTTATCGATTTAGTTAAAAATTCATCGCGTCATTAGACGACTCATCTTTAAGTTCCACCATTGCTTCATGAAATCGTCAGAGATGTCAGTTGTTTTTTATTTTCTTAATGTTCAGAGATGGTTTTAATAACATGTTTAATTTTATACCCCCAGGAGTTGCACTCTGAGTACAGGAGTACTTACAAGTGGCATGACTATACCCCAAGCACTTCCGTCATCCGTCGAGCTCCACGGAGACGAGGTACTGTGCCAAATTTACTTTTTGATAAAGTTTAAAAGCACCTGGTTCTTTTATGGCTAACATCAAAATATATTAATTAATCATTTATCTCCATTTCCAATAATGAATAGCATGTTTATTTTCTTACTCATTTGTCCCTTGAAGTATTGAGAGGTAGGAAAAATATATATTTTATCTGATTCTGCTGATTTATAGCGCTTGATTGAAATTTACCGCCAGTAAGTGTAGATGACGAATCGAGTGACTAGCTCATTCTTATTTATGCTTTCATTTGATGGCTTTTGATGCTCTCAATCCTTGCAAAACTCTAATGTACATATGTACAACACATCGTTTGATTGTGTTAAGATGACAAAATAGATATTGTTATGACCTCAGAAGAACTATTCTCATGGCGCTTTGATGCAGCAAGCACAATTTCCTGTTGGAGACGCAGTATCGAACTTCCCACACTACTTGCACATGTGAATGTTGAGTAACCAGGGAGACATTTCTTGCCTAGCTTCCTGCTGCCACTGAGATAAGAGATTTAAAATGCACGAGGGAAAGTAAAAAAGTTTGCAAAAATGTTCAAAAGATAATCAGGTAAAAACTTAAATTTAAAGAATAGCTTTCAGCACATTTTTCTTGCTCAATTCCACTCTTAGCATGTAGTTTCCCTTCATTTAACACTCTTTTAAGAAACCAAGTTTTCTCGCTTGGAACCAGACTGTACTAGCAACTTTGGAGTCATCGATGTTTTCAGATTAGTTTCATTTCTGTTGTTGGAAAGAGAGGACTATAAGTTAAATGCAGTAGAATTTTACCTCGAAATTCTCGTAAAACATACTTGTTTGCAAAAAAAGCTTCTGAGCAAACTTTTCTCATGGCATTTTCTCGCTGATGTCAAATCTGACTTTAGTTCCTCTTTAGCACATCAGGTTTTCGAGATATTCGAAAATGCAATATGATCGCCGTCGCTGATAGAATGTAGCGTTTTACTCTGATTTCTTTGCCAAAACCAGTGATATATGGTTGCAAAGCACCATTGCTAGAAAAAAAAATGCATTCGAAATATCTCCATGTGCATTAAGAAGTTGAACTGACACAAAATGATGCATTTAACATATAGAAATTCTAAAATTATCATTCTCTTTAGGCGTAAACATCTGATAAAGATAAATAGCCATGTTTTGTTTATTCCACAAACATCATAAACTTAATGGTACTTATATTGCATGTATAAGAATGCTAAACAATGATTGAAGGGCTAATAAGTCAAAACTCGAATTCATAAACGTTGTGCATGAAATTTGCATTTTAATTTTTTCTCAGGATTATCACGATACAATATCCAACAATAATCTCCCATCATGTTTGTAGAAGTCTAAATAACGCATACATAAATAAGTGTACGCAGAAATACTCCGACACAAGCTGCATGCCCTCTCGTATCTCTAAATACACCTCTCGCCTCGAATTCTCTGTCGCCCTTTTTCGCGACACTGTAAACTCCGAGATGCCTCGAAGGCGTGAAAGACATACTGTCTGCCCAAAGATGTAAAAAGGTCTTTCGCGCTACGATACGGATTTTACGAGAATTCAATTCTCTCTTTCGATTTCTGCTCGCGAGGGAAATAAAAGGAAAACTTCTTCCTGGAATTCGGCAAAAGATCTTGGACCTACGTCGAGTTTGGGTGGAGCCCAATCCACAGAGAAAACGATTCGCTCGCTGCAAGGAAGGAACCTCTTGGGGAATTGGTTGTTGCCATCACGGTACTTATAGGTGCCAAACTTTTCGCAGCTCCCCCCTCCTTCAGAGTCTGAGGTTACACAGGACCTCTCTCTGCGGATTACCCTAGACGTAGCTAGGTAATCAGTTTTGGCTACTTACTCCAGGAGCCGAATAATCAGACAGGTACTTCGAGGAAGAAGTCCGATTTGAGTCACCATTTGGCTCACCTTCGTGATCCGGCATAGGATCATTATATCACTGGTCTAGGATTACCTTTCTCATTCGGTAACCTCGGACGGCTGGACTAAGTGTGATCATCGTCACCAGAAGAAGATCTTCACCATCCCCTTCAAAAATACTTACGAACTGAAAAGTTATCGTTAATTGAATTATCCCCTCCCCTAACTTCACCAGTTTATTTATGAACTAGAATTCTCATCCCGAGCCCATAACCTCGAATATTAGAAGTGCTTAATTCAGTGTTCAACTCAATAATAATATTGCCTTCGTTCTGTCTGGTGTCATTAAGACGCAAGCATCCCAGTGAGTAATTTTCAAGTAATCCCCACGACATTTTTGTAGACTTGTTTATTCAGTGCAAGTTTAATTCTATTTATATTTATATAAGCTGTTGCTTATTTAAAATTCATGTACATTAAAGATTATTTTTGTATCTGTATGTTTAAAATATTTGGACGATCCTTTGGCAATTATTAAGCAATCCACTCAGCTTGAATCTTAATATTACCTCGATCCACCCATGTTTGGCTTTTACTGAGTGGAGGACACACTCAGGAGATGATCATCCTCTTAGTTTTGATCAAAAGGTACGCATCGGAGTTATTCTTATTCACCGGAAGTGGCTAAGTAGGTGTATTGGATACGTTTCACCTCCGCTTAACCTCGGTGTGGTAATAAAATATATGTCCAGGAAGTGGGAGTGGGATTACCAACTTACTAAACCTCGACAATGCTCTTATTCCAAAATCCTGGATAGCGAGTTTCCATGGTTTTGATATCTTGCTGGAAACGTTCACCTTGCTCGCCATTTATGGCTCCAAAATTTTCTGGGAATATGTCTAGGTGCAAATGCAGGAAATGAATTTTAACTGACATACGGTATCCCATTTCTTTTTAAGATTGAAGAAGGTTTACCACGCCATCTCTGTATGCAAGTGACTTGTTGATGCCCAGAAAGTTTGCACATAACCCCTTGAAGTCTAGTCATGCATTTAGTTCGAGAGGAATGGGGGTCTTCTCAAAGTCAGGGTCTGCTAAAACCTCCCTGATTTGTTGTCCCACAAATATGCCTTCTTTTAGTTTTGCTACCTTCAGTTGTAGAATTCGTTTGCACAGATATTAGAATCCCTGAGAATTGTCCTTAGCCATTGCTTTACGAAGTTTTTAATTAAACCTAGTTTTAAATGAAGAGGTGGCAGATATATTTTATGAGGCTCTACCAGGGAAACAGACTGAACACTGCTTATTCCAGGCTCATATGTAGTTTGAAGTGGCCAGTCACGCTTGTCATAATGTTTTACACTTCCACGGCTATCCACAGGCAGAGGAAGCAACAGTACTTCGTGAATCTT
Source organism: Ceratothoa steindachneri (assembly GCA_963969495.1). Classification (NCBI taxonomy): domain Eukaryota; kingdom Metazoa; phylum Arthropoda; class Malacostraca; order Isopoda; family Cymothoidae; genus Ceratothoa; species Ceratothoa steindachneri. Next base: position 94,827,131 of record OZ018317.1, on the reverse strand, counting down.
CCTTACATACCCATTAGCATGCCAATGACTTTTAGCTCACCACAAATGTACCACTGATGGGCTTAGTAGTTTATGGCTTTAAGAAGAATATCCATATTGTCATATGTCTCCTAAAGGTGGACAGAATAGCAAATAGGAATAGAAGGCTTTACATTGCCATTGTGCAAGAGGACAGCTTTCAGACTTGTCTTAGAAGCATCAATAAAGAGACGCCTATATGTCTGTGACAAGGCTTCGAACAATCCATTTATATCATGGCAGTAGCAGAGAGGTCCATTAACTGTGAAGAATGAAGTTAAATCCCGATTACGTTATCTAAAGTAACTCAAATGCACATTTATCTCGAGTAATAATTTTCCCTGTAGTCGAGATGCTAAAAGTTCTGCTTTCTCCTTTCACAGTGACAGATCTCTCACAAGATCATTCAACTCTTCCTGAGTAAATAACTTTGGCTCAGAGTTAGCATCCTCATATTCACTATCCGCATCTAATGTGCATCCACCTCCAGTACTTCTATCATCACTGATATCATCAGATGGAATCCATAGTTGGGTAAACAATTGGTGCTTGTTCTTTGCAGAAAACCCTTTTGTGGTCACACTGCCGAAAGAGCAATCTTCGAGATGATCTCTGGGCTCTCTCCATATCATAGGAACAGCTAATGGAATTGAAGATTTCTTCTTGTTAATCCAGTCACGTAATCCATTAGAGCAGGAAGTACAAATTTGGTGTGGTGCCTATGCTTTATCTTGGTCACAAAGAGGGCAACCGAAGTAGAGTTTGTACATTTTTTTTATATCATTCGTGATAGTACATTGCTGAGATTTTGTTGTAAAATGCCCACATACATAGCATAATTTATCTGGATGATTTTTGCCCTCTCGAGTCATTGTTGCTACTTTGTGGAAATATTTGGAAGCCTCTTATGATCAACGCATAAGAAGCATCTTAGAAGATGCACATCACATGAGGAACCTAAAAGCATAAAACATAATTATAAATAATTGTGCAAAATATATGTACATACGGGTTACAAATATAAATTAGTTATTCTATATAATCCTTTAAGCAACAAAAACTCACGAAGCATCTCGTTTGCTCATCTTAGCAATAAAATAATAATGCATGCAATAGAGCAATACCAGTAATATACTACATTTTATATTTGCAGGCGGCCATTTAGATTTTTAGCATACCTAAACAATGGTACGAAGGCCGATTCTGATTCAGCATGGAAAGGCATTTAGAAATGTATAGTAAGGTTTCTGATGAAAAATGTCTGTTGACCAGTGTTATTAGCCAGTTTTTTTAGATAAATTCCCTAAAAAATATGATTTCTCTTACTTCAAAGTTGCTAGTTTCTATGTCCCTAAAAGGATATTTTCAGTGCATCTGCACATTTTAGACTTTGCTCTTGTAAAGTGGGTTGATGCAACTGGGTTTATTGATCGTGGAGATATGGAGCGATTATGCAGGTTATAATAAAGCATAGGTGAATTGCAAACTAGTGTATGGTGTAAAGAGTATTTATGTTAGAAGTATGTCATGTGCTCGAGTGAGAGAGAAAGCGGTTGAGTGGTTTGGCATGAAGGCGTAATATCAGGTTATGTTTGCTGAGTATGGATTTATAATATCTTTATTGTTAAACTGCTGAAAGAATTGAAAAGTAGAATGGGGAAAATGTGTGTAAAAATGTTGGAAACTGGTGAGGGATAGGTTCTATCTATGTTGACGTATGCTGATGACTTAATACTAGTGAGTAAGAAAGAGGGTGATGTGATTTGGAAATTTTAATCAAGGTCATTAACTTGGTATGTGTGAGTAGTTGGCTAAAATTAAGTGCATAACAGATGCAAAATGCCTTTAGGGAAGATGGGGGTGTAATATTCCCAGGTGTTATCCGTGAACACGACAAAGTTTCAAGTTTTTAGGATGTGTCGTGAATGATAATGGTACAGATGAGCCAACTGCCTAAATGGTGGAAATCCTATAATGTGCTGAGAAAATTTTGTTTTTTCTTTAGAAGGCTATCTGGCGACTGCCCACTTGGGCATAAGTCGACGCAATCACACAGCCTAGCTCTAGGCTACTTTAAAATAAGAATATGAAAACAAAACAACGATAAAAAGGGAAGATGACAACAATTAGGAATCAAGCTCCGGCGTCCGGGGGAGGTCCCCCTCCCCCCGGCGCAGCAGCGTGCGACCTACAAAGAAAACCACAATAACAAAAAACAAAAAGAAAAACAACAAAACCTAGTTAAATAAAGGAAAGAAAGCCGGCCTGCCCCCAAAAGTTTGCAAGTCCAACAGTAAATGTGCACGCACTCGTACCGAGTATAAGGGACAGGCGGTAGCGACCCCGCCCATCCCGGTACCGTGACAGGTAACGTGCGCGAAGATCGCCCAGACTGGGACACTCAACAAGAATGTGCCGGTCTGGAGGACAAAACAGTCTTCGCAGTGGGGAGTTGGCGATAGCTCCATAAAATGGCGGTGCCTCCAGCGAGTGTGCCCAATTCGGAGACGACATAAAGCAACCTGAAACCTTCGCGACGGGAACAGTCGCGGCGCAATGGCACGCAACTTTAAGTTCCCTTCGACCCTCTCCCTTCTTCCTTTTCTAAGCAGCCCGAAGAGCTGCCCATATTCCTGCCATATAGTCAATGTGAGGAAGAACGAAACACTGGTTTGGTCGCGGAGTCCTCGCGGAGTCTTTGGCGCCCTCATCGGCGCGCTTATTGCCCGCAATTCTTACATGTTTAGGAACTTAGCAGAAGATAATCTCGATATCCGCCCGGCTCGCCAAATCAGTGGCGTCACGGATATCGCGAACCAGAGGATGCGGAGATTCTAATGCCCTGTGAGTCACTATAGATCACAATCCAGTCTCTGAACCAGGCACGTCGCATAATCTCCCGTACCGAGTGATGTATTGTGAACAGCTCGGCAGTAAAGACAGACGCAGTGCCTGGCAGAGCTCCGCTGACTTCAAGCAGAGGGGGTATGGCGTGGAAGCCGACCCCCTCTTCGGACTTGGAGCCATCCGTATACACTGGAACGGTTCCATCGTGACACGAGGTGTGGTCCAAAAATATCGAACGCAATACTCCCGGCGCTTTACAAGCTTTGGGAGCAGATGCGTGACGACAAATAGCCAAATTACGTACCCTCCAGGGTGGCGTTCTGAGCAGAACCAGGAGCGACACCGGCCCGACAGCTATACCTAGCTCTCGAAGGAGTTTCCTGGCTCGAAACCCAAAGGGCTTAGTGTATGACTGTCGTCTCTCGGCGGCATAGACACCGTCAAAATCAACTGCGAATGTAGTAAGAGCTGTTGGCGACTGTGGGAGGCGCCAGGCTCGCTCGTACAGGCGAATGATGCACTGTACACGGCATAGAGCGAGTGGCATCTCTTCAACATCGTCTAGTAGGCTCTCAATGGAGAAAGTGCGGAAGGCACCGGTCGAAAGGCGGAGGCCGGTGTGGTGGATCGAGTCCACCTTCCGCAATAAACGCTTGGCTGCGGATACATAAAACTCGCATCTGTAGTCGAGCTTCGAACGAACAAAGGATCAATAAAAAGTAAGGCAGTAGCCCTATCAGCGCCCCAACCGCTGAATGTCACGGAACGGAGGATATCCATGGCGCGGGCACAACAGACCCTAAGGCTGCGAATATAAGCCTTCTAGGTGAGGCGTCAGTCAAATAGAAGACCAAGGAAACGGTGCGATTTAACCACTTCTAGGCTTACTCCATTAAGAAATAAGTCTGGGTCTGGATGGAGCCGTGGATGGCAGCAGAAGTGCACTACCTTAGTCTTACCCAGGGAAACCCGAAACCTGTGCGCTTCGGTATTGCGAGAGACGTGGTTAAATGCCTGTTGAAGTCGACGCTCTAGAGTTCGCATCTGGGCCAAGCCAAAAGAGATCGAAAGGTCATCCACGTAGAGCGCAGCGAGAACATCTTCCGGCAGCATTGAGTTAATGCCGTTGATGCTCATGGCAAAGAGTGTTACTCAGAGGACACTTCCCTGTAGGACTCCCGCTTCTTACTCCAATGGGCCGGAGAGGGGTCCCCCCACCCGTACGCGGAATTAACGATCTCGCAAAAATTCAGATATAAAGATTGTGAGGCGTCCCCTCACCCCCATCGTGTGGAGAGTCTTAATGATATGGTATTGCCATGCGATATCATAGGCCTTCTCCAGATCTAAAAACACCGTGGCGTAGTGCTGTCTACGGAGGAAGGCCTTGCAGACGGCATTTCCAGTCAGAGCAGAGAATTCAACGTGGAGTGGAACTTGCGAAAGCCACACTGTGCAGAAGACAGATGGCCTCTGGTGTCGAGAAAAAAAGGCTAATCTAAAATTTACCAATTTCTCCATCAATTTGCAAACGCAAGAGGTAAGAGAGATTGGGCGGAAACCGGTCGGAGTAGAGTGATCTCTCCCGTGTTTGCGAAAGGCGAGCACAATAGTAATTCGCCAGGAATCTGGAAGGAGACCCTCCACCCAGATCCGGAAGAAGCATGGCATTTGGGATATCGTCCGGACCATGGGCGGTGTCCGCGCACGAAGCAAGAGCGGAACGCAACTCACTTAGAGTAAACCTGTCGTGGAAGGGTTCTTCGCCTCTGGAGGTAAAGTCCAGCTGGTGGCCTTTCGCGAGATCACGACCTGCTTTGAATGCTGGCGGAGCAGCATCCCGGATAGAGAATGGGGAGAAGGCGGTCGTGAAAGATTCCGCCACGAACGTGGGTTCCGAGATTGCGGTCCCATTCTCCTGGAGAACGGGATGGGACTCCTGCGAGAACTTGCCCCGGATCCTTTAGACTTGCTTCCACACTTCTGCTAGAGGGGTCTTTCCCGTTAAGGGAAGACACGTATGACTGTCAAGAAGAGCAGCTGGCGTGCTTCAAAATGTACCGGAACCTATACCTAACCCGACGAAATTCAGTGACAGTGAAATCGTTCGGGCAGCGCTTATAGCGCATCTAGGCATAAAGCTTCTGTATGAGGGCCGTCTCACACTCGGCCTACCACCACGGAAGTTGTCGGCGTGCAAAACAGCCAGACGTTCTGGGAATAGTAGTCAGGCCCGCGGCGATAAGGTTGCCGGAGAAGAACTCAATGGCTCAATCTACCGACCTAAACTCCTCGACTGAGATAGAGAATTCAGTCATTTCCTGAAATGCAGGTCACCACGCCCGCGCTAAGCACCAACAAGGTGGGCTATCAGGTGGCAGTTGCTTTGAAACTGATATTTGGATGGGAAAGTGAACACTACCATGGAGGTCATCAACCACCCACAAATCAAAATCAGGCTGTGCATCAAGGCAAGAAAATGAATCCTCACGTGCGAGAAACGGGCCTCCTTCGGCTCTCTACCAATTACACTAGATAATGCGCTCCTATGATGGATCATGTTGCCCTTGGCCAACATGCTGCGATCATTCGAGCAAATAACGAGGAAGCGCTTGAAGCCAGTTGGCTCAAAAACGCCAGGTAACCTCTAAATGAGGGGCCCCGATGTTATCGAGGCTCCACCCTGCGCCCTTTAGTCTTAGTCCTAGTCAGGGGCTTCGCACTCAGGGGAGGGCAGAGGGGCCAGATGTGCCGATTTTGGCTTGGTCACTTACCGGAGTGGCAGCTGACCCATCCGTCCCCGCAGCCCCCGCGGATGGAGAGGAGCCCCGAGTCCTCTCAGTCTTTTTCCTATTTTTTTTTTTAGGAGAGGAGGGCAGGGAATGACCCTGCTTCTCCCCTCCGCAAGCAGGAGCCCCCAGACCAGATGAACTAGCTTCAGCAAGGTCCTACTCTGAGATGGCTAAGGTCCTGGCAGTCGCAGGTTTACTAGTCGGAGGAGATCCCTCCCCTCCTTGTACTACATTGGAAACCCAGGCCGTTTGAGGAGGACCTTGCATAGGGGCGGATTCGGGTTTGGTGCTTGGTGCCGAGCACGGATTCGCTCCAATGGAAGGCCCTAACGTCTCAGACTGGGTTGCCTCAAAGACCATGTCTATCTTAGTGGGGGCCTCCAGTTGACCATCCCCAACCCCCGATGACATCGCAGGTTCCGTTGGCAGCGTTGGCACAAGTCACATTTGGGGAGTCACAGGCAAGGTTCAATATTTTTGCCAGTAGGTCTATTGAGGGAAGCGACCGAAGTGGCCTGGCTTATCCCTCTCTCCCTAAGGGGGTTTGCCCTACCGGGCCGCTTCAATGGGGAGCGGTCGGCTATGGGCTGCCTTCTGGCTTTCTTGACATTCCCCTTGGAAAGAAAAAGGGGGACTGCGGCTGAAAAGAGGGAGGGGCCCGAAAGCACCTTCAGAGAAGGGGGTGAGGGGGAGTTCCCTACACCCGTAGGCGAAGGAGAGGAGTAAGCCTCCTCTCCGGTTAGAAAAAATTTGAATGTCTCCTGCGCAAGCACGGGGGATGAGACGTCCATTTTTTCTGCGGAGCTGTCCAAGGGTGGCTCTGTCGATGGATAAGAGGAAATTGAGGATAGATTTTTAATTTTATCATCATCATTCCGCATGGTGACCCTAAATTTTCATGGGATGCATACGTTTATCACCCCTCGCAGTAGCCCACCCTGCAAGGGGTGCGTACAGGCATGGCATAGCCAGGTGCCGCCATTAAGGACCACTATTCTTGAAAAGCAGCCGTTCAGGGACGCAAAACAATTGAGCAGCCATGTGCCTGCTCGATTGCTACTCCAAAGGTACCCTCTTTGAATGGACCGTAAGGTCTACTAGGGTACTTACTTTCCTTGTTACCATTCCCGCCTGGTGGCCTGGCAGTCCCTCGGCATGGCGGCTCCACCTTGGATACGTCGTAAAAAGAAATAGATGGTGAAGTGAGAAGGAAAGGGGATGTGAGAAAGGTATGTGGATGAAGCAGGTTGTTAAAAACCCACCACCCTAAAACGAAGCTCAGGGGTTAAGGAACATTGTCCTCTCCCCCTTCAGCCTCGATTCAGGATGGTTGGCTGAGAAGAAGGTCAGCATCTACCCTGTGAAATAAGAGGGTGATCAGAGAAAGTTTGAGAGGGTTTGTAGGGGAAATGACGAAATAGGGAAGAAATACAGGCTGTCTGAAAGAAGGAGAAGAGGCTAAACTGGGGTTGGACGGGGTGCTGAGTCCCGTCAGCACGGCGGCCAGGAGGGCATATTGCCGCGCCCCTTACGGGCTGTGCTCAGAAAATTAGTGATTGCTAATTGTTTGAGTATGGATAATACCTAGAGGCTACATGAGAGTATATTGGAGCAAACATTGGAAAATGGGATTAAAACGATAGTATGGATGAAGAGGAGAAGATCTCGATTAATAGCAAGTAGTATTAATGGACAGTTCGAGAGGGATGTTTGGTAGGTGAATGTTATATAGGGTGACGAAAGATTCAGTATAGGAGGTATATTGTGTAAAGAAGGGTGTGAACGAGGTTAGATCTAAAATTGTTCTTGGCTGGTATAAGCTGGTAAGAAGAATTAATGGAAATGGTATTGTGAAAAAAATATTCGAAACTAAATCATGCTTGTTGAAGAGTTAGAAGACCACGTTAAAATGAGTTTATTATAATTTCAATAAAGTGTAAGATAAATATAACTAGCCTAGAAGCAAAATAATACTATTATCTATGATATTGCGAATATTAGTGGATGTGTGGGGTAGCATGGAAGGTAAAGGGTGCTGCTAGGCTGCATGCTTTGAGCAATCCAGAGATAAACCCTCATTAGACGACCTACATCACACATTGCTATAACAGGCCATACGCATGGATGGAATAGTGTGTAGCTTTTTGATTGCTTTGACATAAAAAATTGTGTAAGAAATTGAGTGGTTTCTGTAGAGTTATAGCACAGCAACCTCCCTTGTTTCAGAATTCAGTATATGTTGACTTTGAATCAGTCTCTAAATATATTATTAGACTTACTAGAATAACACTCACCGTACATCAAATAACTTCTAGATATTACAATTACATTTCATTATATATTATTGTAAAGCAAGGAAAGTAATAGAATGGCAGATTATATACTACTCCCAAGCGCTTGCTGACACCTGGAGAAGGCAATGATCAACTTGCTTATTTTATTTACTGTAGTTTGTGTTTTTAAAAAAGTCATTGATAAAAATTTTCTAATTTTTCTAAATACAAAAACTGTTAATCTGAACAAAACGGCATACAAGTATGGCGAATGTAAAGTAGCTCCAAACTTTGACTATTGAGTGAATATCGCACTACATGTGCGATGTGAGGCAGTGCTTTGCCATGTAGAAACATAATGTCTCTGTGGTTGACCAGCGCTGGATGCTTTCTGACAAATTCACCTTAACCTATTTGAAGTTGTGAAGTGTGGACTTCCCCTTTGTCTTTAGAATATTAGATTGGCAATTAAACGTCATTTGATAAGGACGCGGCGGAGGCAAAACTTAAACTGTTTTTTGCTTCAACGCCTGAAACGTTTTATTCTAGAGGCAGAAATAAATATTTTTTTATTAGGAAAAGATTACTAAAACGGATGGAATCTAATTTGTATAATATATTATTTAAACTGTTTTCATTTATTTAAGTAGGTAAAAACACATAAGAACCTTTTAAGACACCTTATATACACGAGAAAGCAAACAATTTGTACGATAACATATTTAACAAAAATCGCAGCACTTCGAGTAAAGCCCGACTCGCTGAATAAACATAGATTTATGCTCGAGAGCTACTCGTACTATGCCTTTGTAAATCAAATTTTGAGCAGATCCAAGCTTCACTAAACCTACATCGTTTTAGGAAGCATTAATATAAAACAAACGTATAATGAGTATGTATCGAATATCTAAAAATTCCGGTCCATCGACAGACCTGAGAATATGAAAGCATCCGAATTGCACCCTTTTGGCTAGATTGCATTAGATCTTGTGATCGCCTCAAGGATCGTTTTTGAAAACAACTGCAGTTATTGAACTATTTTGAATTAAAAAAAAAGAGATGGAAGGATCTCTGTGACGATAGTGTGTGTTTAGGGGGCTTCAACATGGGTGATGGTTGTTGTCATTGAACGTTTCAACAATAGTGATAGTAAGTGTGGGAGTTGGTTCTTCAAAAGCGATTGTGAGTGTTGCGTTTGGTTTTACATGGGAAATGGAACTTTATGAGAGATAGGTAGTGTTTGTGTAAGATAGTATGAGTGGTTTATGTTTATAGATTTCTTTTGCCTAGTCGTATGTGCTAACGCTGTTCTTACCTCTCTTGGAAGGAATTTTTCAAATGTGAGGTAAGAAATTCGCTTTTCCTTTTCCTGTGATTAAATTTGGTGTGCCTTTTTTATCGTTATTTTATTCAGGGTTTTCTTGAACGAAGAAGAGAGTTCCTCCATCTTCCCTCTTTCTCTGCCCCCTTTCTCTGCCTCCTATATTGCTCGTCCGGCCACATTTATTCCCGTTTGATCATAATTAAAAATTGAAGTAATTCCGCACTTCACTACCACCATGTTTTGTTGATGATTTTCCTATTTGCATATATAGAGCAAATACCAACTCTTTCTCTCCCTATCTTTTGTGCGCACATCACCCTGGAGGTCTTGTGATGGCTATGATTTAAGATTGATGAGATCCTTTATATAAATTTCCCGCTCACAGTCCTTTAAAACTAATAGAGTCGGATTTCAGGGTGGTTTGTTTGACTCTTTGTTTTTATGCCCTCCCTCGTCTCGTAGCAATGAGTTGCCAACACTCACCGGTGACACGAAGCTCCATCTCGTTTGTCGGCTCAAATTGTCTTGTCATTCTTAGCAAAATTGGCGTCGTTATTAACCTTATTTATTCTCATTTACTTTCTATATATATATATATATATATATATATATATATATATATATATATATATATATTTATATATATATATATATGTAAACAGCTGTTTAGGATATGGGAATAACGAGGAGGGGTCAATTACTCATATTTTTAAAAAAATTAGCAGCTGCTTTCAATCAACCTGTGCCCCCTAGTCAAGTTTTAGCTTGTTAACTCTTTCCTGTGTCAACAATCTAAGGAATATTTCCTTAGTATATGTTAGCTTTTTAAAGATTTTTCTTTCTTAGCTATCTGAAGTTACCAACACTTTTCTTTCATATTAAGGGGTTTATATGTCCTTAAACTCTAACTATTTATTATCCTTTAAATCTTTTGCTAATTCTTATCCCATTTAGGGCTGCTTTCCTTTTTATATCCTATTAAAAGTTATTTAAGGCGTCTAGTGAGAAAAAGGCCTAAAAATTGAGAAATCGAGGGTTAAAGTTAAAGTTTTATCGCAGAAAAACTAATAAAGATATTTAAGCGGGGTTTGCGGCATTCGACAGATAAAGTAAATAGAATTTTTTCGCGCGCACTTTGCGTGCGCACGAAAATTGTGGCGACATAAGATAGGAATGTATTTTGGTTATTTTGTATATAAACATTAAGATTAATAATAATGGATGACAGAAAAATAAAGAAAACATTATTACAATAAAAAATACAACGTACGCACGCGCACGCACATCTCAAAAAATGCAATTTGCATTTTATAAATTTTGCCTTTTGACCTCACTAAAAACAATTACATAATAGTAAAAAATATTATAGTCTCCTTTTTCATAAAAAAAATAATAATGGATGACAGATAATTAAACAGAATAAAAAATAATACTGTACTTACTTTTGATGGTGCATTGTATCCGCGCAAGAACTTGATCCCCTCCCTCCTCTTAATATTGATGATTAATAATTGTAAGATGTATTCAAGGACATTTTCCTCATCATCGTCTACCCTCTCTTCCTCTTCATATTCAGGAAGAGTAAGTTGGTCGTTTTCTTGTGTGCGAATTATGTTGCGGAAATAATCCGCCTTGTGACTTAGATGAATGTAGATCAGAAGATCCCTTATGTCACTGATCTTCTCCTGTGCTAAAGGAATGGCACCATGTTATTTGAGGGGTAGATTGACAGTGGTCAGGTTAAAAAGCTGCCTGGATTATCCTTTACGACCTGGCATGAGACGTACCTTGTGCTCCGGGCTGTCTTCTTCATATTTTTTGTTGATTTTGAAGTCCTCTTAAAAATCCATTTCCTTGGACTTTCTCTTGGTGATACTATTCTAGAGTTGAGAAAAATCAAAGAACTGATTTTGATTAAGTAAGACGACCTTCAATCCAGACCTAACAATATTTTGATGATCCTCATATAATTATCCTTGGTTTCAATATTTGGCCGCTTCCTCAACTGGAGTTTGATATTACCAAACTGGCGATCACATGGCATATAGGAATACCCTGGCACCACAAAATAATGTCCAATTCTGAAGAACTTTCCTTGATGAATCATTTGCAGTAGAACGAGTACCATATTAAGGTTTTTGTTCTGTCCATCACAGTTGTCAGAAAAAAGATTAAGGAGAGTCTCGTCTAAATGATTCTCTGAGATCCAGTGAGATAATGAGCTGACTATCTCAACAGACCCCCTCTATGCTGTTACCTCGACCCAAATGTACATCGTTGACTTCTGTGTTTTGATGTTGTAGACGTCCAGGTTGTAGGTCCATACTTTCCTCTTGTAATAAGCCACACTTGTTGACAATTTGGGAGTCGGGAGTGTTTGCTGTAAATCAAAGGAAGCAGCAAGTATTTCCTCGTCGTCACCATGCCTAGCATTAAACTGCGTAAGCATGGGCTAACCTTTTAAGCTAATTGCTTATGTTCTTGCAGAGTTCCTTCAAGATCCTTTCGTGACACTCTGAGTGACGGATTAGTGTCATAATTAGCGATATTGGCTTGCAGCATGTTACAGGGGTTGCAGGTGTCTGTCTTGACTGGGGCAAAACCAATATTAAATTCCTCATTCAAGATCGATCTGTATTTTTATTCACTGACAGGCTGTAGATCCGGGTACGTCTCGCTCATGAAGTCTTGGTACAGCGTATAAAGTTTATTAATATTAAGATCTTGAGTCAAGTACTTCCTATTAGGGGACTTTGCCCTTCTGTAGTGTGATCTTACAGCTGCGAGTTTTTCAATGTGCTCTCGTACGGTTCTGACCTTATTTTCAGCAATTTTGATCGCAGGCTCACTTTCTCCTCTTTGATCAGGTATAGCTGTACCTGTAGCAGTTTGTTTTTCCAAAACATTCTTGACCCTCTTCTCTCTAAGGTCAAAAATATGGAGAAATGCTACACGGCAGATACTAATTTTCTCTGTTCCATGCAACACTGTATAGCTGACACTATGACGACGAAACCTTCCCGCCTTTTCCACTGGCTTAAGACGTCTTCTCACTGTTTTACTTTTCAATAACTTTTCCAAATACTCATTTTGGGTATTGTAGTCACCTAATCTCCAAAGGTTTTCATGCAATTCATTCCTGACACGTTCTGCCACTTTATCGTAACACTTATTGCTACACTGGCATGGCCTTCGAACTTTACGTGCTTGTATTTCTTTTCGTGTTTTTTCACTAGTTTTATCAATGTTTTTCTTTCATGCACTCTTATCTGCCTTTCTTTTTCTGCTTCAAGGCACTCTTTCCTCACTCAAATTACTATTACTTATTACTCCACTGGGTCCTGGTTGTTCGTGGTTATTCATAATGTCAATAAAATTAATAATAATTTGCCATAAACTAAGCAAAATAATGCACAAAAATAATGCGAATAATAAAGAGGCACTTTGTTTCAACCGCGTGGGCACTTGACTGTACAAAGACTGTTGTTTCCATGAAGAATCTGTCGATGGGGCGATAAGGCGTGCGCTCATTGGCTCAGAGCGAGAGATATGAGTAAACGGAGCCGCGTTATTGGTTCGGACGCGTCTCACGCTGAGTGGCGTTTAGGACTTTCTCTCTCGGAGTATACAAGTGACTTCTAACGTGAATCTAGTCGAAAATTATTATACATACTACTACCAGACTTTGGACCTTATAAATCATTCTGCAGGATCCTAAAAACCACGGGAAAAAATCTTTAAGATTTTTTCTACACGAGGTAGTCAAAAACAAGTTTCAGCCGGTGGTGGGTGGTCTTTAGGCCCTCCTCTGACTAGACGCCTCATTTGTAATTACTCTATGTCACATTATGTATGTTTAAAAAATATAGAAAATGGCGTTTATTTATTATAAACTTTGCTTCTGTAATCTTAATAATGATATATAGAATATACCTATGGTAAATAGAAATCAGGCGAAATTACAAAATTTTATTCACGTAAGCTCATAAATAACGATATCATCCCTAATTAAAATTTGTTATAATAAAGTTATACAAAAAGGCATATGAAGTTTTATATGTGAGTAATTTTTCTATTGTACATTTGCGATTGTAATGTTAATTACTTTCAGTATCAGCAACAAAATTTCGTTCCTAAGATATTTTTGTTATATGCTACTAGATACTAGCGTTGAAATTCCCCTGTATCCTGGTATAAGAGCTTGCCTTATTGCCATGAGAAAGCTACCATGTTCTTCTGAAATTTATTATATGGAATTTCAATCACGTCCTTCATTTTATTTGCCCAATTTACCAATCTTAACCAGTTCACATACTTTTAGGCATTGTGATTGCCCAGGAAGCCCCGAATCATTACTAAAGAAGCTGTTTCATGTTACTTTCGCCTTCTTGCGAATTTTGTGCACTTAAGTTTCTTTTTTGTCTGCGGTTTAACCAAGAAACCGGCTGTGACCTTTGCTTAAGACCACTTACTCGAATATTTGAAGGTAGATTAGGGCTGCTTACTTCTTATCCAGAGCTGTAACAAATTATCTCATAAAATCCGATTTTATATTCTTTATTGTAACAGCACCTGCGGTTGGTTTAACACTGGCCCACACTTAAAGCTTTTCCTCGCTATGTAGAACGCGGTCATTCAGAAAATTAGTTTAGGTAATCGGACACCACCGTGCATTTGTTGTTTCAAAGGCAAATATAGCAAGAAGAAATTTTGAAGTCGCTTTAGAGACTCATCATGAATGCCAGTATTTGAAGTCTCCGATAAGCTCCTAACTCTACTCATCATACCTCATATACCTTTTGGTGGACCGAATTTTTCATGGAAAGAGACAAATACTTTCTTTTGTTATGGAACTGCACTTCCTTGAGACTCCTAGGTGAGCGTTATTTGTAGAAGCGCCACTCGTTCGTGTTACGGGCGATTCTTCAATCAGGCTAGTTTCATTGTGACCGAAGAAGACCACATCTTGACGGATAAAAAAAGTCTAAAATCCTAGGTGACGCTCTCTCTGATTTGAGAATTGCAGACTTTCATCTTACTAGTTCCTACTTGATCCTAGACATCAAAAGATCTTTATTTGATTTGGGTAGAACTGAGGCTCATTTGGAAACAGGGCGATGGATGATGGAACGACCGGATGCATGAGAGCAGAAGAATTCCAGCCAACCTGACGTAGGGGAGGATCCAACATGTAGATGTAGCATTGCTCGAGATGTCAGTGGGTTCCCGCCTAATTATTGGGAATTGTAAACTTCATGGCTCTTTTTTTTCCTATGTACCATCCTAAAAAATATATTTATTTCGCCCTTCTGTCATGTTTTTCTCGTAAAATATTTCTATAACGTAATATTTTAAAATTAAAGTTATATTTTAATTTAAAAAAAATTATTTTAGGTCTAAAATATAATTTCATAATCAACTTAGCAATAAGTGTTCATCTAACTTTCCAAACTCTTTTTAATGCCTGCCGGGGAAATTAAGTGCTCATAATTTTTCTTTTTTCTCATAGGTATTGTAAAATATGCCCCGTATACCTTAAAGATTTCTATAGTTGCAACCACGGAGTACTACTTCGTTCTTGGCTTGATAATTGATACGGAATATCAAATGATTTTTTAGAACTAAAATTTCCGAGCATCTTTCGCTCATTCTCTTTTGGTTTGATATCTCCATATTAATTTTTAACACTTACTCTATTCTAATTTTAGATATAGAGAGAGAAATAGAAAGTGACATAAGAAGTTTAGGACCCAGAGTGATTGGAAAAATTTTTTATTCCATTGCTCAATCACACATTGCTACCTTTTATGTTTTGGTCCCAGACGCTCTAAATTAATTAGGTTTCTTAAGGAAAATTTTCCGTTACCTGGAGTTAGACATTATTCTGACCAATGGCAATTAATATTTGTTATTGCGATGAATCCTATGTTATGCCTATAAACTGATTCCTGCATAGTAGAGTCTAAGTACTATATGGGGAATATCAGATGCACGGGTACATGTTTAGAATATATCCATCACTCTGCCATTCGAAGACATTCAAAAAGATGCCAAAGATTTGAATTACTAAAAAGGTTTTCCTTTTTATCTTCAATCGAGGATACATTTCACATCCGTTTTATAAATTCACATGAAATTCATAAACTAAAACATTCACTAAAGAATTATTCATTTTCCATTCTCTTATCAATATGCTTATAAAGTACGTATATATATATATATATATATATATATATATATATATATATATATATATCAGACAATGGCTTCTCCACTCGCCCCCTACGGAGGAAGCTTGCGCTTCGCTGCTAAGATTAAAATTTAACATCTAAAAAAAAAGCAGCCATGGTTAATTTTTTATAAATTTTCTGAACTTCGGCAATTATAATAATTTTAAAAAAGAACTCTAAACCAAGTTTCCCCCCTTTCAAAATATCACGTTGCTAAAATATAGTTATAGAACAAGATATAGAAAGATAAATTTTATGAACTTCATCATTTGCAATTCCTTGGGTTTTAAAAATTTCACAAAATTTAGATTCTTATATTTATTTCTGAACTTCACATTTTGTTTTTTGATATTATAAAAGAATTATTAGAAATCCCGTTATACAATTATAGAGTTAGTGATGATATATATATATATATATATATATATATATATATATATATATATATATATATATATATATAATATATATATATATATAATATATATATATATATATATATATATATATATATATATATATATATATATATATATATATATATATATATATATATATATATATATATATATATATATATATATATATATATATATATATATATATATATATATATATATATATATATATATATATATATTCATATATATATATATATATATATTCATATATATTCATATATATACATATACATAATTATGTTTATATTTACAGTAATGTTTTATCTTTGCATATAGACATAGTATTGTTAATTGAGGTATTTACGTATTCAATTTCCACTTATCCTTTTGGGTACACTCCTAGTTACAAGGAACACGTCTACTTTATAACGAAATAGCATTTTTAGACACCTAAATTACGATCCTTAATACCATGATAACCAACAAAGTATATGTCAAAGCCACCAATCTAGGCCTTTGTATGAATGCAGAAAGGGGTTGCCTTAATCGCTAAAGAGGAGGTAATTATATAGTTCATCAAATGTGCCTTCACCGACTGTACCACATGGAAGGAAGCACATAATGAGCTTGAAAGAGCCACGAAATACAAACACCAATTAGGAATAAATTGTACCTTTGATACCATAAAAAGTCTCCAAACCTAAATCTAGAAAAAGAGAAGATCACTAATTTCTTCTATAAGAAAACTGTGAGTAGAAATATACCGAAGTTGATGAGAGAATAATGAAGGAAATAATTAACCAAGGTTTTTTTTATCTTGAGAGCCTATCTGGCAACTATCAATTAACTGAGGAGTACAGAAAACAAATGCTGATTACACGGTCATTTTAACTATATGACCTTGAGGTCAATTACAGGGATATTATGGCCAGAAAGGTCCTGCCATTGGTGAGAAAGATCACAAAGAAGGCGGATTACGTCCTTTAATAGGATAGTGACACGGCCCTCATGGTCAAGGCCGTGCAAGAGTGGTTGGAGTCGAACATGAAATTCTGGTTTAAAGAATTATGTCCGCCGCATTCTCCCTAACTCAATCCCCTCCACTACAGCGCGCGGGCGCATGGCGCGGCCAAGGTGTACAAGGTCCGCCACAGCAACGTCAGCGAGCTGAGGTTCTCCGTTAACCTCGTGGTAGGCAACATGAGGAAGGACTTCATCCGCAACGAGTTCGTGGCTTTTATTCATGAGTTGAAGCAAGAGCATAAAGCGAATATACGACAAACCGAGATGATTTAAAACAAAATTATTAATATAAGACTAGCCTTGATTTCAATGAAATTTGCCATGATCTCTCTCTCTCTCTCTCTCTCTCTCTCTATATATATATATATATATATATATATATATATATATATATATATATATATATATATATATATATGAACGATCGAATAATAATATGCCATAAAATTAAAAAACGTAGAGAAACTTTTGTTGTAAAAATATGCCCATAAAAATTCAGCAAACTAATGTTCCTAATTTTCATTTCCCATTAAAATGCTTATCTCCTAAAAATCCATTGAACCTGATACTTACAAGAAAATACAAAGAAGCCATAACATAAACTTTAATACGAGGAATTGGAGCTAGGAAAGAAGTGCAAATATCTTTAGGTATCCACACTAATCACTAAATTAAGCTGAATTCAGAAAACATGTTGCAATCCATGTTGTAAGATTACAAGGTAGAAGGAAAAAATCACAAAATAGGTTAAATGAGAAGACTTTTAAGGAAAAGCACTTATAGTTTGTATATTACATGAAGATGGCCTAACTCTCAAAGCATGGGCTGAAATATGTAGCTCTAAAAATACTTTAAATAACTGGTTCATTTAAACAACCTAATCAATACCATACTTAAAATAGAACAATCAAAATTGCTACCACTCATCGTAAATATGCAAAGTTCTAGATGATTGGCACACTGCAGAGAATGTTTCTCAACCATTGACAACTATATACCATGAATCACC
Organism: Ceratothoa steindachneri; assembly: GCA_963969495.1. Lineage (NCBI taxonomy): Eukaryota > Metazoa > Arthropoda > Malacostraca > Isopoda > Cymothoidae > Ceratothoa > Ceratothoa steindachneri. Next base: position 94,809,214 of record OZ018317.1, on the reverse strand, counting down.
TCAATTAGAAAACTTCATTATACATGATATTCGGGATCTGTGGACATTCAAAAAAATTTTTTATCAATAGCCACACTTGATAGACCCAAGATAGATTCCTGAAAACCTAAGATTGTGATTCATTCCATATAAATATCTTTAAATATCTTACTACAAATTTTAAGCGCACATAAGATATAGTCAAAAATCTTTCAATCTCGCAAAAGAGTAAGGCAAGAAAACATTATTTGTGCAATATGATTAAATTCATGTTTTGATCAAATATTCAGGTGACATATTTTGCTTCAAAAGGCTAACATCTAAAGTAAAATAGCTAACATCTAAAGTAAAATGGAATGCCAAGATACTCCAAGTATGTGTTGACTTAAGGAACGTACATGCAAACTGACAACGTGTTATAGAAATCGTAGACGAAGATAATTATTTCGATAGATGAAAATACCCTTAAGAAAGATATTCATGGGCAAAGTTATGAGATTAAAAATTTTTTCCAGCCGTTTTTAAAATGTACGTGATGGGGATAATTATTTTAAAATTTAAATTATTGGAGGTTTATTAAAGATTCAGCATTTAAAAAATAATAAGAAAAACAATGCATTCCTTAGCTCAGCCTACGCACTTTGGCCCTGTTGCTGTAAGAGGTGAAATTAATTTCCTAGAGCTTTGCTATTCGGTTCAAAATGGTAAAATGCTGTCAAGTATGTGTTAAATATGTTGTGTAATTATGATCTATTTCGTAATATTTTTTTGTAAAGTGGCCTGAAATGCAAGGAGATAGTTACAAAAGGTATTGCATTAAGAACTTCATATATACACCAAGATCTGCTCCTGGTAATGTCTAAGCTCAAAGATCGGGTTTTCTCCATTGCCAAGCTTGCTCACTATTAGAAAGAAGCAGGGGTGAAAGCTTCGGCGTGCACAGGGAAGCGGGAACTTTACGAAAAAGGTCTTAAGTCGAGCAGAGCTGTGAAGAAAAACCTGACGGGTAGGCTTAACCTTTGTAGGAATTATAAATGATGGACGGTTAAAGACGGAAGCAAAGTAATATTCACTGAGAAAACTACCCTCCGCTTGTTTAGCGCTTCCTGAAGATGCTTCGTTAGGGAGAGAAAGGGGAAGCACTCTAACGATTTCTCTGTCGTACCCACGGTGAAGCTTCCACACAGTCTCAACGTATTGGGCTGTTTCTCAAGTAAGGAAACTGGAACACTAGCACTTTTGCTCATACCTTAGCCATGAACTTAAAAATGGTGCCAAACGTCCTAATCAGCACGAGAAGATTGACTGTTCTTAATGAATTTAAAGGTCGTTGAATGTATACTGTTTACTCTGGAAGATTGAAAGTTAAGAGGTTGGATTTTGTGTAATATTCACATAGAGATCAAATCAATAATTAAACAATATTAAAAAATGTTTATTTTAATAAAATGAAAATTTATTTTTATATTTGATGGATGTACTTAAAAATATCATTTTCAAATTAAATTCACGATGAGGTTTATAATATTGTAAACAAAGTTTGACGGAGAAATCGAATTTATCTAAAAAAACAAATATCATTAATCGTTAGTAAGTGCATATATTCAGTGTTTGACGTACGGAGAGCGTTATATATTAAATAAATCAACCTAATTTCGTAGTCACACAACTTATTAACTAAATACAAAAATAGCTGCTAATAATTACACGGCAATAGTTATTCCGGCTAACACTATTATTTACATCACAAACTCATTGGCATCATAGAAAAATTGGATTAATCCTATTTATGACACTAAAAAATATATGCTATATTATCAAATATACTAGATTGTACGAAATTACATAGTTAAAAGCGAGTTGTTACTCCCATAGACTCTATTGAATGGTGGCTTCAAACAAATTTAAATCCAGAGATTTGTCGCCGATCGAGTAAATAGATTACGTTTCCACTTCTCTTTCGATTGTCTACTATGTTTTAGAATCAGAAATATTACACGAATGAGTTAAACGAAATATCACTGATGATAGTTTAGGTCGGCATAAAACTTATTATTTAAAACTACCATAAATATTTAAATATGCCTTTCAGGGATCAAAATGTGCAAAGATATCCAGGGATTTGTCACATTTAGAGGAGACGTTTTTCCCTTTCAACCAGTGATAAGACCTATGTAGAGAAGCAATTCATAAGGAAGTTTTTATTCTTTCAGACAAAGGAAAAGTCTGTTGGAAAAGTTAGTAGAGCAGTGAGTTGGCAGGCTGAAACAAAATAATAATTTATCGTTTTATAACTTTCTACATAGTTCCCTAAATAGTCTATTTTCCCCACTGGTAAAATATGCAATCGCAAGAAACTCATCATGATGCAATTTCATAAATAAACACACCATTGAACTATTCTAGCCAAAATTTATGGTAGCCGGATAATTCCTTGTAGCAAAATTTATAATATTGCAAAATTCAAAATAATAAATATAAAAGTGTAAAAATGAAACGTAATCGCATTGTTTATTATCATTTTCCTGATACTGACACGTTAACTGTCTCTAAGCTGTTCTTAGTTATGAACAATATAGAAAAAATATAATTAAAAACTAAATCTTCGATTAATTAACATAGAGTGGTATTTCGTTGAGGGGTTCTTAGGGACTAATAAAGTTTTATGAACAGATTACAAGTTAAGCTTTGTTATTTAAAATTTAGGAAAAATAAGTTTAGAAAACTGGCTATCGAATTTTTCGACACGATATTAACTAAATTTAGAAACTGTTTGACAAAACTAAAACTTAGAGGTAGGAAAATGGCTAACCAGAATTTTAAGGTCTGGTGTATGGTCTCACACCGAACATGATGTGAGTTGTTAATTAGTCAAATCTACCGCCATGTAATTCTTATGAAATAAATTTTACTAGTCATATTGAATGGAAAGATATTCGAAAATATCCCTAAAAATAATAGTAAAACGGTTTAGTTACAGAACAAACGTAAATATTTGCATCCTTTTAAATGGCAAATGACAGGTTTAAACATTATAATATGTAATGTAGACACTGGGTATCAATACTAATTTTGATAAGAAGATTTTATATATTCACTTAGTATATATATGTTTCTAGAATTAAGACGAACTAATGCCAGATAAAGAAGTTATTTACGTGATAAGAATGTTAATTACATGGTTAAATAAGATATTATAGATGCGAGATACAGAATATTAGAATAAACGGAAATTATAAAATGTAGCATTGAAAGAGTTTAGGCAGTAAACTAGAACATACAAGTAAAGGAAAGCCATTTAAATGTCAACTTAATAAAGCTCTATAGGGAAATGGTTTATATTGGATTTTTTATATTTGTATATATACCAATATTACTCGGTATATGAGAAATATTAGCATTTCTGAAATTAATATTCTCGTATATTCATTGTTCCTAACATAAAAGACTCGGTGTTTTGCTCTTTCAGGAGGTTTACGAGTGTGATATGATAAGTTCCGTCAAACAAACTTAAACTTCTACATTTCCAGCATTTGTCATTTAAACGTCTTCTCCGTTGTCTATTGCTGTGTTGAGATGGAATGAAAAAGAATCAAGATCTCTACTCTCCTGCGCGCGGGCCAAAAAGCGCTACATCGCCAAGCGATTCAAGGTCAGCTGGTTGACCATTCATAGAGTCGCGGAGAGGCTCAAGAAGGGGCAAGACCTCTAAGATCGACCTCGTTCTGGCAGACTTCAAATTGTCAACCGTTTAGCCCTGAGAAAGGGCTTCGAAAGTGCTTCGAATCTCAAAATGATTGCGTTCGCAAAAAAGAACAAGATTTCAGTGGCCACAGTGTCTAAGGCCATAAAGGAAGAGGGTGGCAAAAGATTAGACATGCATGAAAAAGCCTCTGCTCCTGACCGTAGACTAGAACAACGTTGGGTATCGCTGCCATTGCCTTATAAACTAAACGACTTGAAGCGTCATGGTAATCAATCAAATTCTCATTTTTTTCTGATGGAAAAATCTTCACCATGAATTCGATGTCTCCAGGTCTGCTAAGTGTCCACCACCAAGCACCCAGCCGCCCTGATGAAGCTTGGTCGAGCATGAACTTCTGGTTGAAGGAACTTTGGCCGCCACATTCGCCCGACTTCAATTCCATCGATTACAACGGTTGGATGCAAATTGAAGTCAAGTCCTGTAAGGTCGGCTACAGCAACGTCAACAAGCTGAAGTCCTCCGTTCACCGCGTGTCGGCTAGTATGAGCACGGACTTCGTCCGAAACGTTTGCGCGTCATCGGGTCTCGCCTGGAAAGAGTGTTCGCCGCTGAGGGTGGCCACATTGATTCATATATTACATTGTAAACATATATTCATATGTTAAAATAATAAAAACGTGTCTAACTGCATCGTAACGAGTGTAACAGAACTTTTGCAATATCAGGTATATGAAACTAAGAATAGTTAGATAAAATAAAATACATATCATGACTCTGTCTCAAGATTTTTCTCTCTCACGACCTCAAAGTATCTCTCACTACCTCGGAGGTCCTCTCTCACTCACTTAAATTCTCTCTCTCACACACCTCTCTACCTTATCTTTCTCTCAGCCTCTCTCTCTATCTCTCATGTTCTCTCTTTCAGTCTTAATTAGTTTCTCTCTCAGTCTCTTTTAGTCTCATTCTCACTCTCAGTTTCTCTCTCTCTCTCACTCTCTCTCTCTCTCTCTCTTACTCTCTCTCTCTCTCTCTCTCTCTCTCTCTCTCTCTCTCTCTCTCTCTCTGTCTCTCTTCGTACAAGATGCCCCATTGAGTCTACTTTATCATGAAAAGGAGAAAAGCGTCACCAGACCCGCCTGCCCTGATTTAATTTGTCAAACTTGGAAACTGAATTCTCGGCTGCGTCTCCTCTGACGTCGGTTCTCTCTTCTTCATATTATAATATACTCAGTCTTGCATCGTCTGAGAATGAACCAATAAAACGACTGAAAACAACTCTCCAAAAAATGTAAAGATGTGCTGGGAGCCCTAATTCAAAGATATTTTGAACGCTTCAGAGTCAATCTAAATAAGGCGCGGAAGAGCAAGAAGGATAGGAATGAGTCGGGCTGTGTTTTAGAGGCTACGGCGGCTCCCAAATCCCACGAGAACTAGGTCATGTCTCCTTTTATCGTCCAATAGGGCCTAAGACTCAATGCCAAGGTTAGGCACTTGACTTTTTAGAGTAAATTTACTTATCTGTTAAAAAGAAAATCATTTATCCATATTAGAATAACGTTTAACTAGACGTAGCTGTTATCACTTTGTTATTAATTTTTAAAACCTTTGAATTTCTATGGCTAAATTAAGGAAGATGTTATATTATAACTACTGTCTGTCTTAGAATGGAATCTAGACGATATACCATATATAACTATTCGTTGAGGGAACTTCTTTAATTTTCTTTAGAGTGCGTGGATGTCTGGCGGGCCGATATTATGTATCTTCGATATGCTTAAGAAGTGAAACTAAGCTCAAGGATAATAATATTGCTATCATTAATAAAATAGAGTTTTATTAATAATAACTATCAACAATACACAAAACGGAAAATATTGAAATAAACAGAGAATGGAAAGGGTCGTGGGGGCTCGGGCTAATCCGAGGATTAAAAGATTTAAAAAGGTAAAACAAGTATAGAGTTAAAGAGATGGTATGGTTCGCTAAACTATTTAAAGCACAGGATAGAATTGACAAAAGGGTTAAGTACTCAAAGGTAACGTTCGGCTTACGTAATTTCTACTAGTGGTGCAGAGGAAGTCGACGTGAAGGAATTTTCGGTCCGCTGACGAGTTCCAGCCGAAGAGGGGGAATAAAATGATCCTGACGTAGCGTCTTGGGAATGGGAACCGTTCTCGACGAACGGCTTGAAGAACAAGGGCTGTTCTACGTTGTTCTCTTCTGAACAACAGGGGGGGGTGAGAACCGTCTCTTGTCTACGGGCTCAAGAACAATGGCTGTTCTAATGTTGTTCTCTTCTGAACAACAAGGGGGAAGGGTGAGAACCACTTCTTGGCGAACGGGCTCAAAAGAACAATGGCTGTTCTACGTTGTTCTCTTCTGAACAACAGGGAAAGGGGTGAAAACCGTTTCTGGTCAACGGGGTAGAACGAACAATGGCTGTTCTAACGTTGTTCTCTTTCTGAACAACGAGGGGGAAGCCTTGTGGACTTGGCGTCACGAAAAGCTCGAACCTTGGCGCTCAAGGGATATTGTCCTCCTTCTGGTAAAGTGATGGTGAATCTCGAGGTCGAGGTCCCTAGGCGCACAAAGTGAGAAAGGGTCGTGGTGATGTTTCGTGACGAAAATCTGGATCTCCAATCTGATCTTAGTGGTAAAGTTTCTATCTAAATAGTCGAGACACTCCCTTGGCGTGGGGGAGAAGAGTGGGAGCTTCGAGGGAATGCACAGCTGAGCCTGGGAACAATGCCTTATCTACCCATAAGCCTAACTCAATCTGGCGAGGTCGGCGTATAGGGGCGAACGAGGGGAAGATAACCCTCCTTGTTTAAACATTGACTCAGGTGGCTGCGATAAGGCGCCAAGCTTCAAAGTGAAGATGCACGTGGGAGCATCGTGGTTTTTAAATAACATGGGATAGGGGTTGAAATTAACTTGGCCTCAACCCGTTCTATCACACTGTCCCTATGACCTTTTTGGGATAGTACTAAATATATATATATATATATATATATATATATATATATATATATATATATATATATATATGAAAAATCATATTTTACAAGGATTCGAACCTGTGATCTCACGGGTCAAAGCCCGGACGCTTACCACTGAGCCACAATCTGAACTTTGTTAATTAAGAGTTTAGAGGAAAGGAAAATATTTATATTAATCTTAATAAGCAATTTAATTTTATTTTGTGTGTATCTATGTAGACTTATGTTTTTGTCTGTATTTATTTCCATTTGAGTCAAGTCTTTAGAGCATTTGTACTTATTCTAACTTGGTTTTTCAATCCTGACCTCTGAGGTTAATTAATTTTTATTGATTGGTTTTTTGCTTTTTTGTGGGCCTTCCCACCGTTTTGTATCATCCTTATCAATATTAGAATTTTCAATACTTTTGTTATTCCTTGATAAAGAACTCGAAATAAAGTTCGAAAGTACTTGGAATCCTCGTATTAATTTTCCCTGTGGGCTTTTTTGCATTTACTGCTGACTCACATGATACTTTTTGAGTTTTCCACATATATATATATGAAAAGAAACTCACAACTTACACTTGAGTGAAAATTATAATAAATAACACCAACAAGGAAAATGGAAAAACGATTCCGAGCGCCTTCGTCTTTATTCTAAAAGCCCTCCTCATGGAATAACGTAGGGCAGGACAGACAATGTCTTAAATAGTAAGGAGTGGGGGGTTAAAACGGCTACCTGCACTATTCCAATTAATTAGCACTATTCCACTAGTCCTGACTATAAATATGTAAAAATATGATCCTGACTATAGATATGTAAAAATATCTATAGTCAGGATCATACTATTAATTGGAATAGTGCTAAACCTGTTATTAAATGTACAAACTACATTTCAAGAAATATTTTGTAGTGTATCTCTATTTATTTATTTTTTTTTCGTGTGTATGTGAGAGTATGCAGGTGAGGGAAT